>JAVSCE010010161.1:0-155000 GCA_032199065.1 Smutsia gigantea
AGTGGATGCTGGAAGGGGAGGTGAATGGGGCCAAGAAAGGATATTTCTAAGCCTGGAGAGACCAGGGCAGAGGAACCGGATGGCGGGGAGGTGCTTCCTACATAAAGAGAGGGAAGAGAATCAGTGCTTGCCCCACGCGGTGCCACGGCCCTCGTCATAAATACCCCCTTCCATGGGCCACCTCCCCTGTCTCCCCTTGTGTCTGGGGCAAACCTCATTCCAGAATGAACCCAACAATCTTCATGCTTCACCCGAGCAGCTGCTGGAGAAAATCACCCGGGTGAGCTGGCGGACTCCATCCAATCAGCCTTCTTTCCACTCTCTTAGGTGGGTATCCACATCCTCTTTCCTCTCCTCAAATCTCCACAGTTACTTTCCCACTCTCCGTCTGCTGGTGGTCTCATCTCAACTCCACTGAAAAATGGAAAGCATTAAAGATGATGTTGTCAAAATGTTCCCACCTTGAGCCTTGTGAAGTATTAAACAGTTTTTTGCCCACTTGCTTGTCACAGGGCCCATCCCCTTCAGGCAGTTCAGGAGGTGCACGTTGCCTGGAAGAGGGTTGTGGCCAGCAGGAAAGTTAATTACTTGTTTTTGAAACTTGTTTTATAGACAATGAGAGAAAATGCTTTGAGTTTGTAAGTTTACAAACGTTTTGAGTTTTACAGATCTTAGCCAGAAGACATGTTTTGGATTTCACAGGAAGGGGGGCTGGGTGGTGGTGGGGGAGGGGGGGGTGATGTGTGTGGGACTCCCACACAGTGAGGAATTATCCTGCCCCCACAGCCGAAAGTGTCCCATTCTTGGTACTTCTTTGCCCAGTTTTGGTTGTGAATAGACAAGGGCTTGAGAAAGCCATGATTACCAGTGGCTAGAATCCCTGAGAATGAGGCTTTGGGTAATGCCCCAGGAAAGTCACTAAGACCAGCAGAGGGGACAGCTGAGGGCAGGGGAATTTAAATAGCATTATGTAGGGCCTGAGACCACATGCAGCAGCAGCGGTATGGTTTGTCCCTCTTGCCTCCTTCTTCTACGTTTCTGCTCAGAAAATGAGGCCCACTGGCGTCCTGCAAGAGCTTCTGCCTGAACCTGTATGAAGAAGTGGACCTGCATGCACTCTGGTGGCCAAGGAGAGGGCCCACTCTGACCTCCCTTCAAGAAAAGAGCTTGCTGTTGGGCTGCAAGATGCACGACTGAGAGCCTCCGGGCGCACCGTGCCCCTCTTGGCAGTCTCCTGTCATCGCTGAGCCTGCTGGGACCCCAGGGTCTGGCTATCTCTGCCCAAAGCAGGCCTTGCTGAATAGGCACCTTTGCTCTAGAGCTCTGGAGGACTGGCTCTGTCTGCTCTGCATTGCAGTTTGAGCCTCTCTCTGTCTAATCCTTCTCCTCCTTGTCTCTTTCAGGCATCAGAGCATACCACACACTGAAGGCTGTTCCTCCCCAGGCTGCCCATCCCTTCATTGTTTGCAGGCATTTCTCCTCAATAAACTTCTTGCATGCCCAAATCTACTTCACTGTCTGCTTCCTGAACAACCCAAATTGGCACAGATGGTAAAAGAACATGAGACCCAGAAGACAAGTGGACAGTCCCCTCACCCTATACCAAGTCAGAACAAAGCCTTGTTGATTTTTCTCTCTCAACACATGATGTACCTGGTCTTATGTTCCATGTTCATTATCTGGCTTGAGTCTTTATTACAATTTTCCTTCATATTTACTTAAGTAGTGTTTTAACTTGTTACAAAAATAATACACTGTAGAATTCAAACAGTAAAGAACTAAAATTATCCTTTCATATTCCAATCCTAGTCCTCAGAGTTAGCCATTAACTTGTATATTCTTCCAGATTGACATATATTTCTATATACAAATAGGAGTCTAGTACACAGTGTTATGCAACCTGATGGGTATTTTTAACTCAAAATTATTATTTTAGCGACATGAACATCTTTCCATATCAATATATACAACTCTACTTCATACTTTTTAACAGCTGTTATCATAATTTAGTTAATAAATCATGCCATTGAAGAACTTCTATGTCCAGGACTTGGCTATTATGAATAAGGCTGCTATGAATCCCCTTGCATTTATTTTTCTGGAAACTGATGTTCCATGTCTTTGTCCACTTCTTTATTGGAGTGTCTATTTTTTTCATACTGATTTTTAAGAGTTCTTTAAATGTTAAAGCAGTTAGCTCATTTTCTAACATATTACACATTTTTTCTCTAATGTTTATCTTTTGACATTGCTTGTGGTATGTCTTTCTCTGTAAAATTTAAAATTTGAATGTAGTCAAATTTATGACTATTTTCTTTATGGATTTTAGGTTTGGAGTCTTGCCTAGAACAGCCTTCTCTATACCAATATAATGAAAAACAAATCACTACATACATTCTAGTACATTTGTACTATTCAAGTATTTAAATCTTTTATTTTCTGGAGTTTATCTCGGCATGCGTGATCCAGTTTTTTTCCAAATGGCTGTCAATGATTCTAATGTCATGTAGTAAACAATTCATCTTTTCCCACTGATTTGAAATAGCATCTTTACCACATTCTGAACTCCCACAGTATTTCTTAATTACTATGCTCTCTGGTCCCTTAGGATCTTCACAGAACCTGAGTTAATCAGCCATATGTGAAAAACAAGTGAGATAAACATCAGAATGGAAACATTCACCTACATGTACGTCAGCAGGAAAGCTCTCCAAGGTCCTCATCACTTTTACATAGAGTGCTATGTCTACAGCTGAATGAGACGGTCCACATCTGCAGTGGGTGCCAGGCGAGCCAGGAAGAGGGCATGGGCCAGGGCAATCTGGGTTCTTGTTGTCTTCTTAATGTGAAATCCTTCCCATTAGAGTTCCTGGATTTTATGAAAGCGTGCTAGTTTTTAATGAGTGCATCACTCCAGGAAATCTTTGTACTTCAAAGCCTGTTGCTCTTACAGCTGCTGCATTAGTCAAGTAAATAGGGGGGATCAGTTGCACACAAGAACTTTGAATGTGTTACGGCATCCCTCGGCGGCAAGACAGCCTTTCTGAAGGTGACTGCAGATGGACCTGGTCCTGCATCTTTGAAGTATACTCAATGCAGAATCAATTCAGTAATTCACAAATACTAGTTATCAGCTTGTGTTTATTCACATCGCAGAGAAGGGTTTAATTAATGGAATACATATTGGTCAGTTCTTTGCTTTTAAACTTTACCTTTGGCCCGTCGGCAGATCAATATGTATTTTAATCTTCTTCTGTTTTAGAACTGGTTTTAAGACTCACCGAGGAGGCCCAGATTTCACAATCATTAATTGCTATTACCAGCCCCTTTCATTTCCTAAACATCAGCAGTTCCTTAAAATCCCACTTTCATTCCTCTTCTAAGGTATCCCTTCTTCACTTGGTTCTAGGGTGTCTTTCCACCAAGTACAGAGTTCAACCAGCCAATAATGGGAAGAAAAGAATGCCCTGAACGTCCCCATTGATTAGCCAGACTATCTGACTTCATCGACAGCTGCACACAAAACTCAAGAAGTACTGAGGCCGCTTCCTGATGGACACTACGAAGTACTTCCAAGGCTCCAGGTGGGTTGGCTAAGGGGTGGAGGACTCATATTCTTTTGTTTTCTTTTTCAAATAAGTACTGAATTATCATCTTTGGATGGCCACTTGCCCTACATATCAAAGTGTAACTTCTTTCTTCCTTAACTGTCAGTATTTTCTAGTATATCAAAGGTCGGGGAGCCAAGGGAAGCTGCCATTTCCTCACTGCCTAATTCAGCTAACACACTGAACTGCTGTGGGTCTAAATATCCTCGTCTGTAAAAGGAATCACAATATAGGTACTCTGGGAGAATTACGAGAGAAGATGAATAGTGTATTTTGCACCAAGCCTGGCTACCAGGACACAACCTAATAAGGTGCTATCCTGTTAGCAGTGTTGGGTGTCACTGGCGTCTTGCAGACTAAATGAAAGATACTGACTGAACAGTAGGGCACAATCAGACTTAAATAGTCAGCTGTGACTTGAAAAGATGTCCTTTAACCATAATAGGCCTCAGGGCCCCAGATTGTCTGCAGTACCTCACATTTGTCCCAGGGCCCATGGCTTCACTGCCACTACCTTCTTTCTTGTCTTTTGCTCACCTGGGCTCCACTGTTCCAAAGCCACACAGACCAGTTTGCCAGATGTGAGACTACACTGCAGTCTCTTAAAAGAGACACGGAGGAGTACTGATTCCCCTGGTCTCTTCTCTGCAACATAGTGGAAAGGGCTATTTATGCTGCCTCAATGGTTCTACATGGGAAGGTGGTTTCTGAACAGAGTTCTGGCTTCCCTACTTCAAATTTTGTCATGATTTTGCAGTTGGAGGTAAAGCTGACATGCAGGGCTTAGTTTCCAAAGGACAAAACACACACACACACGCATACACACATTTTAGTTCTTGTCTCCCTACCTTGGGGTAAATAAACATAAGTAAATGAAGTGATTATTATAGACTATTCTCATCTCAAGTAATCATATCCATCTCAATGAGCAGATTATTACTAACTCCTTACACAATTATCTAGCGTCACTCAAAGAGATTTTCCAAACAGTATTCAGTGTAACTGTTTATCCAAGAACAACTGCCTGTGAGACTTTGGGAGTAGAACTAAGAATTCCCGAGAAAGATGCTAAGCACCTACTAGCTGCTTTCCTGAGTATTTTTATACACTTAAGGGATTCACACACATACACCAAAAATTATCACAGAACCTGTGATACAGACTGCATAAAATATAAAATATAGGAAATATTACATACTACCAGGTCCCATTAAGATTAAGGAGAATCTAGGAAATAAGCTACAAATACCAATATCATTTTTTAAAGAAAAGCCAGATATTTCTAGGAAATTAAAGATCTAAAAAAGAGAGAGAATAATGAAAAGGACTCCCATTCACCAGGTATTAGGCTTCACTGCCAAGCACTGTGTTCCCAGTATCCAGTCCCAAGGATTGTGCTGCAGTTGAGTTCACCAAGGGACAGAAACTGGGAAAAGGGAGCATACACGAGGAGGCAACCCCAAGGGTGTTCATTATTTGACAGGAAAGAGGAAGAAGAGTCCCAAACGGTGAAGATTCTACCAGAGAAGTAGGATAACAAGGATTTTGTGTTTATGTGGAAGCCAGACTATGAGCTTCAAGAAGCAGGAACAAGTCCATAGTTAGAAGCTGAAAGAATGAAATAATTAAACATGATTTATGGGCAGGAGTTGCCCTGCGAGAGAGAACGGGCATCGATGTTTCTTGAGAGGCTTTTCTGGAGAAGCCCATTGTCTCCTCCTGACCCTCACAGCACTTTCTCATGGGATCTGCCGTGTCCCCGTGGTGCCTCCCCACCGCCTCCGCTGAGTGGGTGATGGCCCATAAGCCCCTTCTCTCTGGACACAGACGGCTGCAGGAAGGCGGACCACAAGGACTCAAGAACCTCAAACTGAGCACCTTCACGCGCATGAGCTGGAAATTCATGGGAACCAGAGCGGTGGCGGCCATGGCCGGGCCATGTGAAAATGGAGCTGAGAAAGCCGGTCGGCAGAGGGAGAGGAGAGGCACCAGAAGAGCAGAGAGCAGCAGACATGGTAAGAGTCTTAGGAACAGAGGAGAAAGAGGCCATAGTGAAAGAAGGACTCCACTTTCTCTGCATGCTGGACTACACTTCATGCTGGAGTTCCATGAATCATCTCGCTTTCCTTCCAATGATTTTGAGTGGGATTTGATGCCTCATAATCAAATTACTCCTACTGGAGACAGTGACTACTCTGTGTGAGAACAGTCTCTCACATAACACTCACAAGGGCTCAGCCAAAAAGGTGTCATGGTCTCCCTTCTCTGAGAGGAATCTGAAGTTCATGAGATTAAATGATATGCCTAAGGTCACACAGCTGCTGAGCGAATTTGTTTCTAAATTCCCATACCACTACTCTGGGCCATAAGCAAGATACAAGTCCAGTTAATGCTGATTGATAACAAGTCCTCAGAAATGTATAAAGACTATGTCTGTGCTATAGTCTCTTCCTTTGTATTAAGCTATAAACAGAACACCTTACTTTGCATTACTCATCCTCCAGCATTCAGCACGCTCTGTAAGTGAGAAGTGTGTTGGAGAAAGCCAGATGCTTCAGAGAAGAAGTTTGCATTCTCCTAGTTCATGAAATAAACTACACCTACAATAAGAACTTTGTCAGAAGTTCTTAGAGACTCTAACAGAAGTAGAAACCTTTTCAGTTATTAAAAGAATTGAAAGGTTTTTATTGTGCATGAAAAAGGCAAACTCCTCCCTTTCAAATTATTCTACTTTATAGTACAATTCCTTCAGCTGGGAGGAGAACTTCAGACACTTTTTCAAATAACCCCAACCATTTAATCTGTACCTTTAGGAAGTCATGCTGAGAGTATATGGAAAAGAGACAGACAGAGCCAGTAAAGGGGGGTAGGGAGGGGGGAAGAAGGAGGAAGAAAAAGTAAGACATCGATTCTGAAGTAGTAAGAATCTCCCGGTTTTTCTGGCCTACTTTAGAGTGAGCTAGGTTTTTCTATCCACAAAGAACACCTAACATCGTTTAGGTAGCTACAACTTAAAAAATATTCTATTTGTCTACTCCAGACAAATCCTTCCATCTATTTGTCATCCCCATTATATATAAATCAGGACTGCTTACATTAATTAAACACTTTCCCTGGAAGTTAGGATGCTTAGTCAGCTCAGGCTACTATAACAAAATACCACAGACTGCTGGCTTAATCAACATTTACTTCTCACAGTTCTGGAGGCTGGAAAGGCCAAGATCAGGGGGCCAGCCAATTCAGTTTTAGTAAGAGCCCTCTTCCTGCTTGCAGACAGCCACCTGCTTGCTGTGTCCTTACGTGGTGGAGAGAGAATGACTCTCTCTCTCTCTCTCTCTCTCTCTCTCCTTTCTTCTTCTAAAGGCCACCAATCCCATCATGATCTCCTCTCACCCTAATCACCTCCTAAAGGCCCCATCTCCAAACATCATCACACTGGGGACTAGGGCTTCAACATGTGAATTTCAAGGAGACACCATTTAGCCTGTAGTGATGCTCTGAACTAGTTATTAAATGAAAAATTTGAGCAAGTTGGAGAAAAGACCTTTGAAGACAGTTTTAGACCATGAGAAATGGCTTTTGAGAAAATAGTTTTAGAATTCAGAATAGAAAACATGGGCATTTGGGGAGCGGGGGCCTGACATGTAGGTTATCATCTCAGACACAGAATCTAGATGCTGAGGGTGCTGAGAGAGAAGAGGAGGATCGGCAGCTACATCCCCTCTCTAGGTCATGTGCTTAGGAGACCACTGGGACCAGGGGAAGAAGCTTAAGACCTTTGACTTGAGTCCAATTTAAGAACCTGTTCTGCAACCTTCACAATCTTGAAAATAGCATGTAGTTTCAGAAGTTCAGCAGCTGCTTGAATTCACTTTTGGGTGCTGATTATTCTTTTTTGGATAACCACATCAATAGACTTTTTGGTTCTACAAAGGTAAACCCAAGATCCTAATCTGAAATTAAAGATTTCCAGAAAACATTAAATGCTTTGCATAACTGTATCTACAACTCTATTATGCATGCAGTTGCCTGTCAGTAGACTGTGACTAGGAAGTAGGTTGGAAGAAAACAGTTGATTTTCTCCACTCATTCTAGGACTCACTGTAAAGGTAGAGTACCGAGACTCTCAGGAAAGGAGACATACCACAGGGCACACCCACTGAGGAGAGGTAACTTGACCTCTGACACATGGTAGCAAGCCAAGGAGAGTCAATCTGTGGATGGGCTTTTCCTAATTTTCAGTTTTATTTCTTTTCTATGATAAAATTCCCTTTAGTTATTCTCAAATCTTTATTAAAGTTTTTCTAAATACTACACCCTGGTCTTAGTAAAGAAATTGAATTAATATTTTAAAACTCATTAAAATAGTAAGTTTTATGTTATGTATATTTATCACAATTTTTAAAGTTTTTTAATAGTTTAAAAGACTTTCCACACACACAAAAAAAATTCCAGGCCCAGTTAGCTTCACTGGTGAGTTCTATTAATTGCATAAAGAAAAATTAACAGCAATCCTTTTCAAACTCTTCCAAAACACAGAAGAGGAGGAAGAATTTCCTAATTAATGCTATACACCTACTATTACCCTGATACTAGACAAACACAACACAAAAAACTTCAGACCAACAACCCTTATGAACAGAGATGCAAAATCTTCAACAAATCCTAGCAAATGGAATCCAGGAACATAATAAAAGGGTTATACACTACACCATGACTAAGTGAGATTTATCCCAGGAATGCAATGTTAGCTTAACATGTGAAAATCAATCAGTGAAACACATCATATTAATAGAATAAAGGGCAAAAACCACATCCACATGATCACCTCAATAGATACACAAAAATCACTTGATAAAAAGCTGATCCCAAAATTCAGATGGAAATGAAAGGGATACAATATAGCCAAAATAATCATAACAAAGAAAAAAAAAGTTGGAGGACTTATTGTTCTCAATTTCAAAATTTAACTTAAAAGCTACAGTAATCAAGACAATGTGGTACTAAGAACAGGTGTGTTATATATATACATATATATATATGGATCAATGGAATAAAAACGAGAGTTCAGAAATAAGCTACAGTCAAATGATTTTTTGGAATGAGTGCTAAGACAACTCAGTGGAGAAAGAACAATCTTTTAACAAATAACAAATGTTGCTTGGACAACTGAATATCCACATGAAAAAGAATGAGGTTGAATCTGCAGCTTACATTATATACAGAAATTAACTCAAGATGGATCACTGACCTAAATGTAAGCGCTAAAACTATGAAACTCTTAGTAAAAATCATAGAATAAATACTTGTGAACTTGGGTTAGGCAATGGTTTCTTAGATATGACACCAAAAGCATAACTGACAAAAGAAAGCAATAGGTAAATTGGACTTAACTAAAATTAAAAACTTTTATGCTTCCAAGAACACTATTAAATACGTGAAAAGACAACCTACAGAATGGTAGAAAATATCTGCAAATGCATACACACAAGGACTTGCATCCAGAATAACATAAACAACTCTTACAACTCAAGAATAAAAAGAACAGACCAATTAAAAAACAGGCAAAGGACTTAAACAGATATTTCTCCAAAGATACACAAATGGCCAATAAGCACATGCAAAGATGCTCAACACCATTAGTAATTCATTAAACCACAAATTGAAACCACAATGAGATACCACTTCACACCCATTAGGGTGGCTATAATCAAAAAGAGGGACAATAACAAGTGCTGACAGGATTTGGAGAAATTGGAATTGACAAACATAGCTGATGGAAAACATAAAGTGGAAAACAGTCTGACATGCCTCACAAACTTAAACTTGGAGTCACCATATGACCTGCAATGCCACTCCTAAGTATATACACAAGAGAAATGAAGACACAAAAATGTGTACATAAATGTTCATAGCAGTATTCTTCATAATAACCCAAAAATAGAAATGAATGAAATGTCAATCACCTGGTGAATGGATAAAGAAAATGTGGTATATCCATGCAGTGGGATATTATTTCACCTAAAAAGGAATAAAGTACCAATACATGGTACAATATGAATAACACTTCAAAATATCATGCTAAATGGAAGAAGCCAGATAAAAAGGCAATAATATGGTTCTATTTATATGAAATGTTCAGAACAGGCAAATTCATAGAGACAGAAAGTAGATTATGGTGGCCAGGAGCTGGGGGAAATGAGGAAGGGAGAATGACTGCTATTGGATATGGAGTTTTTCCTTGGAATAATGAAAATGTTCTGGAATTAGAAAGTAGTGATGGCTTCACATCCTTGGATATACTAAAAACTATAGAATGACCTGAATAATATGTGAATTATATCTCAATAAAGCTATAATTTTTTTAAAAGATACACATGTGCTCAAATCTCAGTCTAAATTCTTATTTGAATTGTTATGAAGTAGATAAACATAGTCAATGGGTGACTGTCAATTACTTAAATTATTTACTGATAAAGTGACAAAGGGTTTCTACTTTGATGAACTTGATATATCCGAGAAGACTGTGTTGGACTTCCTCGGGAGTTTCATTCTGCCTCCTGGACTTACTTGGGAGTTTCATTCTGCCTCCCGACAGATTAAAGGGAATAAGAAGCCCTATGTTAAAAGACTGAAGCTGACCATCGCATCCTTGAGCCAGGACTGTCATGTGGAGTCCTACAGGTGGTGCACTGTTCATGCAGACCATGATGCAGATGGTGCCCTCTGAAGCCCTTCTTGCCAGCAGCCCTGTTATGTCCTTCAAGGAATCTTGAACCCAGGCACACTTCGGTAAGAACATCACCACCATTAATTATCAGAAAACACAATTTTAATTGTGACTGTGAATGTGAACTCTGATTCACAGGAATCTCTCTGTAGTCTTCACAACACATCCTTAAACTATTTCTCCTCAGTCCAGAGGAAAACTTAAGTGTACTCACTTATCCTGTAACCACAAACACACTTACAGTGAGTTTGATAGTCGGCTGTACATAAAGATCACTAGAATGAACTGTTGCCTTAAAAACTCAGGTCCTCAGGATTTGCAGTGTTCAAATTCCAGAGCTTTCTGTGCAGTTTTACTGTGGAAGCCTCTTACTTTCAGACCAGAAGTGAGCTTAGAAAAAGTAAGGAAGAAATATATAATTTACTTATTGTTGGAACAAAAAGGGCAAAAATTAGATGTTCTATTATGCATCCTATATTTATTTCTTATATGGTACTTTCTATTAGGCACCAGTAGGATCCATTCATCCTAGATTGCATCTAAGATTTTCCCCTTATATAGTATCCCAAGACACAGAAGGGACAGAAGGGATCTAGCAAGGACAGGTAGCTCCTCTTACAGTTTTCTCTTTAGTGAGTACTTATGAATATCTAGCAGCTCTAAACCTGCCAGCTGAGACTTCTTCAGATCTAAGTAAGACTTTTTAATCACAAAAAACTGTCTTCAGATAACATTAACCCAGGAGTTTTCAAAACCTACGTGGGGCTTCTGCTGTGTGGCTAACATTAAGGTCAGTCAGTGCTTTGAAAACATGTGCTGAGGCACCAAACAAACCCACCCACATAAGGTGCTTTAGAGGAAAGAGCAAAACGCTGTTTTTGATTTATCTCCTTCCCATACTGCATCCAGATACTTTACAATGTCCAGTATGCAATTATCAATTAGGTCTCACTACTGCAAAGATTACGAACTAATTACCCTTTGAGATGTCAATGGAAATTTAATTTGCACAGAAGACACAGTTTGGGAAACCTTTAGAGTCAGACCTATTTAAAACAAACAAATGAACAGTGCAGACAGTGGTTCAGAGAAAATATGTAAGCACCCACCATAACAATTTGTAAGACGTGTGATGTCTGGGTATGCCAATCAACAAATTCCACAGTCAGGAAAGAGTCTTATAATAAAATTGCCAAGATTCAAGAGGAAAGATGGAACTCTTCTAACAATATGTAAACGTACACATTTATGTCTCACTCACCAGGAGGGCTGGATATGTTCCTTACAGAACCAGAGGTTTTTTGTTTGTTTTAGTTCTATTTTTGTTTTTCATCTAGGTTTAAGTCTACAGCATTTTAGGTTTCATTACATTGAACACTTAAACATTTCAGTTAAAACCGCTCTCATTGCACTAAACCATTAGAAAAAATATATGATTTCATCAATGTAAAAATAAATAAAACAAATTCATATATTACACAATAAAAAATTTTAAAGATTTCATTGTTTGAGGAAATTACTAAAGCTCTTTCCCTTCAATTGTAGCAAAAGGCATGGATAAATGACCATGGACAGATGTTGAACTCATTAGTAAACAGTAAAGGAAAATGTTCTGGCTCATTTAAGATATGTCTTATATCTTAAATTTTAAGTTATTATTTTAAGTCATGATTAAAAAATTATTAGTAAGTTATAAATTCTTTCAAGATTGAATTTCTTTTGTAAGAAAGCTATAAAAATATGCTAAGAAAAGTGGAAGTCAAATAAAAACAATCATTTAAAGTAGATCTTTAAGATAAATTTAACACATTTAAAGCATGGAGCTTTTTAAAAAATGTAGAAATTAAAATACATATTGCCATCACAGGTTAATTAAGAAATCATCAAAAATGATGGCAACAGAGTGACTAAATGTCTTAAGATAGACAATTACTATTTATTAAATTTAGAACCTAAAAAAACTTGGAAATTCAAGTTATGAAGGCAACCGATTAGGATAATTTAAAATAAGGAATGAATTTTTCATTTAAAAATATTATAAGATTAACATATTAATTTAAAAAGATACTTTTAAGTTTACTGGTTATATTAGTTTCCTATGGCTGCTGTAATAAATTATCAAAAACTTGTGGATTAAAACAATACAAATGAATTCTCTTACCATTCTGGAGCCTCTGCGGGGAGATCTGCGTCCAGGCCTTCTGTAGCTTCTAGCAGCATCTGCATTCCTCAGTTTACGGCCTCTTCTCCCACCTTCAAAGCACGTGGCTCCAATCTCTGCTTCCATCATCACATCACCTTCTCCTCCCTGTAGTCAAATCTCCTCTGCCTCTCTCTTACAAGGATACTTGTGATTGCATTAAGGGCCCACCCATATTATCCACAATAATTTCCCTTATATCAAGATCCTTAACTTAATTGCAACTGCAAAGTCCCTTTGCTAAGTAATATTCAAGGTTTCAGGGATTAGAACATGGCTATCTTTGGGGGTCATTATTCAGTCTACCACACCAGTCCAAAAAATATATTTAAAAATTCCCACCTCCATCCTAGAAGTTACACAGGTTAACACTTTCTTGATCAGCTTTACTTTGTATGTATCATTTTCCACTGGGAAGTTATAGCCTGGTCAGACTGGCTTACATTCAATATCTTTCAACCGAAGGTCTGTCTCTGAAAGTATCTGTGGTCTCTCAGTCCAAGCTAGAGACACTAGACAACATAATGAAGGTGGTTGGTTCCTTTGAAAGATAGGTACAGACTTCATTATTCTTCCTATTACTAGTCATATGGATGGATGGATGGATGGATTTTGTTTAGTTTTGTCTAATCAATCGATCTAGATTTCAAATCAAAACACACTTCTCAAAATTATTCCTAACTGGTCTGGAAGGCAAGCCTGGAAAAGTAGAAATAATGTGGGCTTTAGAGTTACAACTACGTGCTTACTTGTTAACTACTAGGTTCTATGTGATACTAGGTAGTCAAATTCTCAACATTTTAGATGCTCAGTTATTCATCTATGAAATGATGATGCAAATTATACACCAGAGATTTATTGTGAAAACACTTTAGTTTTGCTATAATGGCTGGCATAGGATAGTTGCTCAATAGATACTAGTTCCTTTCTATCTTTTATATTTAAAATCTTTTCTACAAAAGTACATAGTACGTACAACAGGATCAATTTATCACCATTAGGTATGGTCTAAAGAATAAACTCAGATACCACTGTTAAAAGAATGTGAAAATAATAATGATCTCATTAAGCACTCAGTAACAATATATATTCTAAATGTGAAATAAATAGTGTTTCTAAGTTTAATAAAAGTCTGACATTTGGGAAATTAAAGTCATTTAACCATTTATAAGGTTATTTATCTATGTCATTAAATTATCACTGAATTGACAATTCTCTCAATTTCCTATACCTCTTGCATTTGTATTATGTCATTTCAAAATGTTTACATTCAAAATTCCACAAAACCTCAATAAGTATGACTTTAGGTATCAGAACAATAACTTTAAGAATCCCTTTGATAGTAATGGATGCTACAGGTATTTTTCTAGATCACAGAAGGTTAGTAAGAAAATCCACATACAAAGGTGTAAAGTAAAACTTCCTTTCCCCTACAAAAACATTTGAAGTTATTCTCCTGAGAAATGTCTACTTTACGTATCATTCTTAACGGGGTAAAGAAGTGAACAGAGCACCGTCCCTGCCAACAGAACACAGTTCTCTACTATGCAGCAATTGGTCACTAACGTGTTCAGAAGCAGTCTAGAGTTCCTCAGATCTCCATAGGATATGTCATTAAATCTTCTCCTCCTGCTGGGTCTGACTTCTGGGAAAAAAGCATATGGTATAAAAATTACTGTATTTGGTAGTGAATACTAATGAGCACTCAGGAGCCTCATTCTTCAGTCTCTGTGGCCGTTAGCATGTAGCTGATTGTACGTGCGACATGCTTTGATTTGATTTAATAATCTTTTTGAATTTATAATTCAGAATCTACTGTTTAAAATGTATCTGTAAAATCAGAAAACCACATATATGGAGAGACATACACATTTATTTTTGGTGTTATCCCATTAACAGATTATAAAATTAAGGCAAGAAGACCAAGGTCTGTCCAAGACAGAGCTTACAAAGGTGCTTGTTCCTCTTAAATTAGTAGGATCTTGAAACAGATTCCACGCAAACATACTTACACAAACATAGAAATATAAATAATAGGGTAACACCTTTTTTCTAGTGTGGAAACTGGAAGCTCGGTGACATCACATGGACTAAAAAGCTGTATACTGACTTCTATATGGACAATATCTTCACCATTCTATGGAATGGCAGAAGAAAGTGTGCTGTAATGTGCAGAAATCATTCTATCATCCATATAAAACAATCAATAGCATTTCTATGTTATAATAATTTGCAAATTGAATTTCACACATTAGATTACACGAGCATATTCTGCAATACTCAAAATCCAGAATGGCTAATAAGAATTCCAAGGAAAGAATTAAGAGAAATTTGGTTAAAGATATAACTTTACTCCTTATAAATAGCTTTCTAAGGATTTACATAAAGCTAATTATACTGGCTTAGCACGTGAAGAAACAGCATTGGGCTATATAGTATGACAGTAATCGTGCTGTGTTACCTCAGATGGCATACAACACTTGGCTAATTCGGCTAATAACACAAATAGTACACAAATTTATTTACCGAGGCCAGTAAAATTCTCAGAAATTGGGTACTTTTGAATCAAATATCACTGTAAAGACAAGACAATACAGATTCCATAATACATGCTGTCATTTTCTAATGTGCCCATAATGAAAAATAATATAAAATATGGATTTTGTATAAAAAGTCTATGTCAAAAAATAGTCAAAAGTTAATATCTACATCAGGAGTTAATATCACTGGGGAGTTAACTGATTAATACGAAAACAAATACATATTACAAATATTCTTTTGTTCTTCACTTAACCATGATGCAAACTGCAAGGATTTAACCTTTAAGGGTTAAAGAGTTTAATCAATGTCAACGTCTGATCTTCTCGAGGCGATAAAGAACAGTCTGTCTAGCGAAACCCAACAGAACATCAGTTTGTCAAGCCACAAAGCACCCAAAAGCTTGTCAAGTAAGTTACCAGAAACCTCTTTGTGGTTAGAACTCAGCTCCTTCCTGCTTGACCTATTATTTGATATTTGACCACTTGGTTGCAAGACACTTGCTCTTTCTAGCTGAAATGTCACTGGGGCATCTTGTCAGCTCCCCGACATCTCAGCCTGACATACAATTTTACTTTTGTGTGCTACAAGGCAGAAAATACAGGGCAATGGCCTTGTTTTAAATTCTGTCAGCATCAAAGATGGGCGTCATTCTCGGGTCCTACCAACAACAAAAATAAAAAAAGAGTCTATTTTGAAGGTCAAAACAGTCGTTACCTTTAAGTTTTTTAGCTTATACTATTTAAGTATTACCTGCTGTACTGGTGTGGGAACTGTCCTTATAAAGTGCCTAACCATACCACAGAAATCCTCCCGGCACAATTGCTCTACTTTCTTATCAAATGCAGGCTTGATAAAAGGATGAGTTTTCAATGTCTGCAGGGACCAGATTCAGCAGTTAACTCGTTCAAATGGGCAAGTGGTATCATGTAGCTTTACAAGGAGCAACCTGACCTTCTCACATTGACCAGGAGTGACATTATTGTGCAGGAGGAGAAGCAGTCACATCATTTCTGTTTTGCACAACCTGCTTAAAGTTTGCAACTAAATGCTTGTCTTCAGTTGAGCTGACAAGAGAGAAGAGGGGGCTCAGTGAACCATGGCAGGGCTGCCATGAAATGACAGGAATCATTGGCATACATTTCAAATAGCTCTTTCAATCCTATTAAAGTATTGCAGTCCTGCTTTAAAATAGACAAGTATGAAACAACTTTGATAGATAGAGACTAAAATGGCTTATTGATTTTTTTTAAGTCTGAAGGAAATTACCCAAAATGTGTCATTCTTTAACATTTAAAAATATGTTACATAAAAATGAGCAACTGTGATAATAAATAAAACTTAGAGGGAAAAAAGTTGGTTATTTCATTATTCAAGAGACATAGATACCTGCACACATCAAGATATCATACAATTTAAAACCTATTGCCACTTGTGCTGAAACAAAATTCAACTGATATGAAAAACCCCTTTGAAACAATTTTAATTGTACTGTTAACTCTTCCCACACTTTTTTTTTAATTTCATAAAGTCATAATCCAATCTGAGCTGGTCTTTTGGCATTAGCAGACATGGTCGCTGGAGAGGAATGAGGGGACGTCCGAGTGCGGTGTGCAGGCTTTACAAATGCCTCCTTTAAGTAAGTGTAAGTTGTATCCAGTTCAGCTTTTAGTGGCAAAAAATGCCCAACACCAATTGTGTCAGCAGGAAGGGCAGCTCTTGAAGGAATGGAGAGATTTGAACGGTCTCGTGACTTTGTCTATGATATGAAAAAGAAAAAATAAACAAACATAGAATTGGAAAGTCCTAAACCAAGTCTAAAACCATAAACAGAGAAGTGGACTAGTAACCACTGTAATAGGAAGTGGGGTAGAAATTGCCATTTAAATAATCTGTATGACAATATATAAATATTAAGTTATTTTCCAAGGGTGAGTGAATCTCTTATTTGCTCTATGTCTTAAATTTGTCAGGACATCATGAGTTTGTCTAAACACTAAAACTTTGTGTGAACTTTTATAAGGTTATTGAATCAAAGAGTCACTATGATCAGGCATTTTTACCTCTGCTCCATCCGCTGGCAATTTACAGAAATACACAGTGCTGATCGAGTTTATGTCATTATGCTATGTAATATGTGCTGTATAATATGGAAGATTCGACTGCTTAGAAAATGAACTACGGGCATTTATGTTTTTAAAATCATTCAGCCTGACTTATCTAATGGATAAACAGCACAAAAAAAGATGTCAATCCTAGTGGCCTCTAGAAAATAGCACACTTGAGATATAAAATGATAATGAGGTGAATTTTTTGCCTTTACTTTTGATGATAATGCCACCACCTTGTTTTAGTAAAAACTGGTCTGTTATTAGTATTTGGAAATCATGTATCAGAATATGGAATTGCAACTTGAAAGCAATTTGTCACATTTTAAGACATAACTGGTACCCAGAAACCATTGGAAATCAAATTTAAGAAATCCACACACTCATGAAGTACTTGAAAACAGAATATTTTGATGAACTATATATTTAAGCCTAAAGTAATACTTGTAATCAGCTTTTCTTAAAGTCATTTTTAAATTCATTTAATATGAGTGATGTCTTACCAGTATAGCAGATAGGCATTATTTCATGACATTTATAGACAGGAAAATAGTGATCAACTGTTTGTTGGAATTTTCCGGATTCCCCGCAAATAAATATTGCTGAGGTAAAAGTCTAGTCATAAATGTCTCCACTAAAACCCACATTTTATATTGCAGGGCGTTTCTTAAAATCTTGGTAGATTCTCTTACAGTTTTGACAACAAAATAGTGTGAATTCCAAGGATCTGCTTTATTATGTCATGTTATACAAAACCATTTCTACATGTGAAAACAAGAAGGAAGCTGATTTGAAATACTAGAGAAATGCTTTAGGAAAGTACTATAAATTCAACTGTTGTATGTGTTACCATTTTTGTGGTTTTTTTTAACTACAACTGGAGAAAAATCAATGGCTGCATCTAACACCTAGTTCAGCAATTTTCTTTGATCTCTGTTCTTTTGATTTCTGGATACTCCACTGCAAGCCTAGAGGTGACGGAAATCATCTCTTTTTATGCTGGAAGCATAAAAAGCACCTAAAATGACCACTTGAATGGCTTTATGAAGGAGAAGGTTTAGCTATCCCCATGGAAGGAAAAGAAATACTGAGATCATGTGTTGACCCTGATAGCAGCACTGATGAGATTTCACTTGCAAAAGCTTAATTAATACCGGACCTGCGTGTATCATCAGTCCAGAATCCAAACACAGGCATCTGACTACATCAGAGGCACTTTTACTGTTACTAGAACTACGTTTTCTGATTTTTTTTTTAAAGCTGTGAGTCTGAATTGGCAGCATCATTACCTGATTGATTTTGCTGCTGTAAACACTACAATGCCACCTACAAACCCATTCTGTCAGACCTGGGGGTGGGGGGAAATGCTGGAAAAGCAGGAGATGGTATGGCCTGATTTTCTTCTTAATAAAACTTAGAGCAACAGTATTCTTTATTACAATAAAAGAACACTGTCAGGCAAGCCTTCAAAAGCTTGTTATTACATCTTTATACTTCAAGTCCTGGTCTAAGAAAACTACGTATGAAAAGAGAGAAGTGTGCAGAATCAGACTAAGGAAGGTCAGGTATTCTCTGAAGGTATTTTCTTCTAGATGCCTTTGACTAGAGAAAGGTGTGCCAAACTGACCAATCACTCCTGTTTTGCAATTTTAAAGATATACAAATTGACTCAAATCTGTACTATGTACTTGAAGTTGCTCTCTCAGTCTTGTGAGTCCATTGTCCTAACACAGTACACGTCAGGAAGGCTGTTCTCTCAGGACGGCCTCCTTAATAGCCTGTGGGTCTTGGCCTCTATGAAGTGGCCCTTCTATTGACTTTTCTTGTTTTACTTTTTAATATATCTTATATTCTACCATGTTATATGAAAGCATCTTTTCATCTAATATAACTTTTTTTTACTAAATAACCTTGAAATGGAGTGTTCAGCATTTCTCTAGTATTTCAAATCAGATCTCACTTTTGCATAGTTATTTTCGGCCCCTATGCCTTAACCATGGAAAATAACCTTAACAAAAACAGAGATTTCCTTAAAGACTTGCACCCCCAAGTAAACATATACTTTTGTGCAGATGAAAACAATTTTTTTTGTTACTAGGTATTTTCTATACTCACCCATTTCAAGAAAAAAATGGTTTTTCATGAAATGGGATAAAATCTGATTTTAAGTCACTTAATAGCTTAAATACAAGTCAGCAAAAATTCTGGTGAAATCCTGACTTGAAAATGTGATGTTATCTTACTACACTGATGGACAGTGAGTTCAGTGGCGTATGGGGGGACTTGATAATATGGGTGAATGTAGTAGCCACAGTGTTTTTCATGTGAAACCTTCATAAGAGTGTATATCAGTGATACCTTAATAAAAAGAAAAAGAAAATGTGATGTTAAAAAAACAAGTAAATATGCACTATTTTTCTTGCTACAAATAATATTCAGAAACGTAACACTTTTAATATGACACAGAGAAAAAAAGGCAGTTAAATAACTTTTTATCAGAGACCATTAAAGTTAATATTCACAACCTGATCTTATATTTGAAATCTGTTAAGTCCATGGTCATTTACGTTACTTTCTAAAACTGTTGAGGTGTTCTGGTAGTCTCTCATGTAAATCTAAATTTAAGCAATTTTTCAAAAAGAAATTAGTTACCTGAAATAAAAGCTAGGTGCCATGTGAATCTTTATGGAAGCACTTTTATTTACACAATAAGCTGTAAATGATTCTGTTTGAACTGTTAAAGTCCATCAGCTAAATATATATTCACAATACCAAATGTGTCTACTAAATTTCTGCTTTTTAAGAATTTTATGAAATACAGTAATTGGAAATGTCCAATAGCCATTTTTCAAGACTTTAATATCTTGATTTTCTAAGAGTGTTTTCCCAACAAAAGAAGTAAATAAAGCATTAGTCTAATAATAAGATAATCACTCAATAAATTCTCTATAAATCAAACCCATTTTGCAGACCAAGGCTTCTGAAACAATGACACTAAGCGATTTGTTTTCTGTGTAACATTTATGATCTGGTTAAGTCTTCTGGAATCAATTATTATAAAAAGTAACGGGTGATGTGGTTTAGTAAGCCTGAATAGTGCTGCATGGAGATTATGCTAGGCGCATTGTTTGGTGGAAAGAATTCTAGACTAGGGATCACAAAACAGTAGTTTTTCCTCCCAGTTCTATTACAGTCTGGTCGGGTCTCTTTGGGCAGGTGAATCAGTCCATTTAGGTCTCGCTTCCCTTGCCTATGAGATAAAGAGCTAGACTCTTTCCAGCCTGAAGGTCTATAGAGCATAATTCCATGAGCGATGGTGTTTGGTATTACATTAACAGCCAATTTGTGTGGATGATGCTAACCCAGAAATCAGTCTCCCAAATATAATCCTTAAGAATTTGAGAGGATATAGATAGGCCATTATGTAGGGGAAGGAATACATATTACACATGGTTCTAAAAAAAAGCCAAATAGGTAACACATTTAGCCAGTTTAGATGGTGTGACTTCATTCAATTAAATTCTGTAATTCTGTAGTACATTTTTTAGTACTTCAACCTCCATGATGATACTTTAAGCTCTGTAAATTACTGATTTGTTTTAAGAAGAGTGTGCAACTCCACATAGCTGATGAAGGATTCAAAGTACCCACAAGAGGGCCACAATGAGGCTCCCTCACCATTTCTACTTTAGCTGCTAATGTGTTCTTACCACTAGGGTCTCAGTACTCAGTATCACAGTTTTCTTCCTTCCAAATACTTCAAGTGAGTTCACCATATTCTATTTTCCAGTTCTGCCACGCTGGCATTCTAGGACACTGCAATTTTCATAATTAGGGTTGGCAATAATCATATATACAGTTTTCTACTGTGGAATGCTCAATTACATACCCTTGCATGTATAAATTATATAAAATATATACATGCACATACACATACATGCACCTGATAAATACATACACTTGCTATATGCATTCGCACACATACTTTCTGTATACATATGTGTCTGTGTATATAAACATATACATGTATATATATATACATATACTAAACCTGCCATCATGTCATTAAATATTTACATGTAGTAGTTACCAATTCTAACTTATAGTTACCAACACCAAATCTGTAGGAATATTTTATGCATTCCTCTCCCCGTAAGTCATGAAATCTTAGTGGAGACCAGTTTGGCTCTTTAGCTTACTGACATCAAGACAAGCGGGAATATGGGGGTCAAGGAAGCACTCACTGTAAAGTAGTCTCGAAGACAGAGAACAACCTAAGAGACCTGGGTACCTAGACATTAAGAAGGAAGGGTAATCATAGAAATAGAAACAAATAAGAAAAGACAGGTAGAAGATATTAATAGCAAACTTTATTTGCATCACAACAATTTTGTCCTCAAGCAGACATTCAGCGTTGGTTCAAAAGCCAGAGCTCTAAAGTCAATCTATATGGTTCAAGTTCAACCTCAACTACTTGGTTAGTGTGGTAGATTGATTGGATTAGTGGCCTCAATTCTCCGTGCTCACTTAAAGGTACACTCTGTGCTGGATGACGCTGCAGGTCTTCCCAGCCTGGCTCTCAAGCTTTTGCTTCCCTGGCCAGCCTCATCTACCATTTCTCGCTTGTACTCTGCAAACCAGTTACATGTGACTTATGAGTCTCTAAACAGAATGTTGCATAGCTCACACCACCTCCTCTCTGTCCACTGAGATACCCTTCTGTCCTTTGTGGGGGTGACTGCCTGCTCAAGTTTTCCCTCTTTATAAGGTCTTTAGATATCCTTGTCCCACCTTCCCCAGCATTAGTTAGCTGCAACATCCACTCACACTTTTATATTCCTTCAGGATGTTTATTTCTCTATTTTTACTTTATTTCTACACACTATCATCTCTCCTGTAAAACTATGAGCACCTAGCATGATGGAATCATGACTTTGCGTTTCTATCACTTAGCAGAGCATCTAGGACTAAATAAGATTTCCAATCAATGAATGACTGACTGAATGAACCACACATGTAATTGCTTCATGGTATTGGTCTTATATCACTATTTGGCTATTTCGTGTATATACAGACTATGTCGCAATTAAAAGTAGCGTAGTATAGTGGGAAGGATATGGGCTTTGAAGCTGGAGAGACCTCAGGTTCTAAACTTGATTTTGCCAGGTATAAACTATGTGATCTTTGACAAGTTATTTAATCTGGGTGAGCCTGCATCTGTATCTGTAAAGCAGGAAGAATAATCCTTCATAGAGTTGTTGTAAGAATTCAATGAAATAATAGACACAAAAATTCATAACATGGTGGCTCCTCTTCTTCACTTCTCTTTTTGCTCTTCTCAAATGATAACAAATACCAAATTTATACGTTATAGATACTGTTGAGCATATAGATCAGGCTCTGTGCTAGGTTTAGCTCCACAAGCATTAGCTCAATTGTCACGACAACTCAATGAGAAAGTACTACTATTATCCTCATTTTATAGTTGAAGAATGGGGGCTCAGAAGAGTAGAATACATTGTTCCATGTTGCAGAACTTGGTAAATCTTAGAAAGGGATGTGGCTTTTGATCCACCTGGTTCTTCTCCCTTTATGCTTGAGCACTACCTTAGCATGCCACCTGAAGAAGACAGCACCAGGCCTATTTTTATATCCAGAGCTATTTGTAAACATACTAAAGGCTCAACAAATCTCTGTGAAACTGAAAACTAAAAGTACATAGATTGTACTAAAGGCTAAAAATAAATGTTTATATTTTTGATAACATTTTATTATCATTCAACAGTTGGAATATCCATGGTACTGGAGCAAATAAATAAATTTTATGGAATTTTCATAAAGCAAAAGTTCTATTCACCAAAGAAGCTTATATGTTGTTATATCCAGAGATAAAACTAAGCCCTGAAGTTTTAAATTACACTAGAACATTTAAACTTTAATTTTAAATTACTTTAAAGATGTCTTGTGCCTGACAAGATAACAATTCCCATTTTCTTCTCTTGGATGTTTAGATTTCCTGACATGATTGAGGTTGGAAAAAGAGTCAAAGAATTTTCCCAGATGGCTTTTGCTCTTTCTTTTTCTACTTCCCTTCACACCCCTGTGCTCTCAATCTGCTCCTGGCCGGGCAATTCTGATATACCTGATGGTAGAGAAGAACAGAAATGGCCAGAAAATGCAAAGGAGACAATTTTTCCTCTGTGTTTTTGAAGTATATATTCCCAAACAGCTCAGAGAGAATTTGAAATGTAAATATACCCATATATACAGTATATAAAAAGGGACAAAGATTGAATAAATAAAAAGTTAAGCATACTATTTAGAAAAATGCCACTGAAAAACTGACATGATAAGCTGATAAAAACATGACAGTCATGGGTGACTTATTTAATTTACAAAAGGCCCATGCAGATCAAAATAAGCTAAGGATAGTGTATTTATGAAGACGGGTTGAGCTGTAACAGAAAACTAAAAATGTCTTTGCTTTAAATAAGATAGAAGTTTTTTTCCTTCTGAAATGGCTATTTGAAGCTATTAGGACTCTAGGCTACTTCTGTCTGGTGCAGCATCAGCATTTGGCTTCACCTCAGGGTCTAAAACGGTTGCTCAAAATTCTAGCCACTGAGTCTGCATTCTAGTCAGAAGAAAGGAGGACAAAGGAAAGAAGGAGACACCACTTACATTCATGATACTTTCTAAAATCATAACACTTTTGCCTATATCCCATTGGCCAGAACTTAGGTCACATGGATAACTAAGCTTCAGGGAGTCTGAGAAATGTACCCTTTTTTTTTCCCTGAGTGGTCCAGGTAATATTCAGAGGTTCTACTACTAAGAAAGAAAGAGAAAACAGCTTTTAAGGGACCACTCCCAGCCTCAGCCTCAAACACAAACTGGCTGTTTGGTGGGGGAGGAAGGAATGCAATAACCAATAAACAAATGGAAAAGTGCTAAACCTCATTCATAATTAAAGAAACGCAATACAAAATGTGCCAATGAAGAATACTTCTCATCTATAAAGTGGGTAAAAATTTACATGTCTGGTGATACCCACTGCTGAGAAGATAGGGAAACAGACAAGCTCATTCCCCATGTAGACACGGATGTAAACTGGTACAACCTTTCTTGAAGACAAAGTTTTAAATGTACCGCCCTTTGACCCAGCAGCCCACAGCTAGGCATTTCTTCTACGGCTACACTCAAAAAGTTCACCAAGATGAGTATACAGATGTGTTCACCGAAGCATTTTTTTAAATAGGAAGACATTTTAAAAATGAAACTAAAGGGTCCCTCAAGAGAGTGTTATTAAGTGATGTATGACACAGCCACTAAAAAAATTGAGGTACATGTACTAATATAGAAATATGTCTAAGTGAAAAAAGAAGGTTCGAAACTGTGTGTGTGTGTGTATAAAGAGAACCCATTTGTATTTTTACAAGAAGCATAAACTCACATACATGCCTACTTATACCTATTTTTCTTTTTGAAAAAGGAATCACAAGGAATTGTTAATGATCTTTGGCTTAAAAAGGAACTAAATTGGAGTGTGGATTATGGGGAAAAAACTTTAAAAGTTCAAAATTTTATTTCCACAGTTTTTGTATCTTGAACTATTTGAATCATGAACAAAGGTTATGAAACTGGCAGTTAACAAATGTAAAAATTTATTTATTAACAAATAAATTGAAGAAATGGTAACCCTTGATAGTAACCAAAAATGAAAAGTAAAAAGATACTTACTGCCGATCAAAATTGAATTAAAAAAATTATGATACTGAAATGTTAGTGAAGGCATTATGAATCAGGCATTTATAAATTGTTAGTGATTGTACAGAATGACTTGGACTATAATCTAGCAACTGTCTTAAATGGATAATGTCATTTATCCACCGATTCCATTTGTGGCTGGGCTCCTTATATTAACAAGGAGCAGGTAAAAATTGGAAGTAATCCCATATTCAACAAAAGAAGTATGGCTAAGTAAGCCACAGTTACTTGACAGAATATTATGTAGCTATAAAAACAACTGAGTAACATGGACAAATGCTTAGGCTTGACTAGGAGTCAGAACCATTTTCTGTAAAGGGTCAGATAATAAATATTTTAAGCTTTGCAGGCCATATGTTCTCTGTTGCAACTACTAAATTCTGTTGTACCCTAAAAGAAGCTATAGACAACATATAAATGAATTAGTATGACTGTGTTCCAATAAAATTTTATTTATGAGCACTGAAATTTGAAATTTACATAATTTTCACAAGTCATGAAATATTCTTTTTCTTTTTTTTTTAGCCATTTAAAAATGTAAAAACCATTCTTAGCTCACAGGCTATATAAAAACAGGTGGCAGGTGGATTTGGTCCACAGACTTTACTTTGACAACCCTTGACCTATACTTATAAGTGAAAGGGCCATACCCAAGGTTGCATATGATTACTTCCGTTGAGTTATTGGAATTATTGCAATTTCCTTCTAAAGTTCTGCATTTTCCAAATTATCTACAATAAGCATGCCTTACTTTTATAACTAAAAACCCTTTATTTAAAAAGACTAATTTTATATACACTGTAACCCATATTTTAGTATAGTTATGATCCTGAAATAAATGTTTCAAAATGAAAATAGAATTGGTTATTACAGGTCTCAGAGGGTAGGGCTTTAACCAAGTGTTTTGCAAGACTTGAAAGATTTTAATGTAGCTGAGTATATTCTTTTTTCAACATCTTCAGTTATCTAACTCATATCTACAACCTGACACTGAGTAAACACACAAATAATTACATGGAGTAACTTGTACCTCTACTCTGTACATATGCAACTCCTTGTGCAGAGTGGCTACTTTAAATTTGTGTGCCTTCGTTTTACTCCAAATAGTACTTCCAGCTGCCAAATTACAACTTCTGTGGTCAAAATGTACACATGTCACTCTCTGGGAACTATTAAGCAAAAGGTTTTCTGACCACTTTTTCATTACTGAAGAATTTCCTCTTACAGTTATAAACCTTTTTTATTCAATGTCAAAAACTCAGTAATAATCTGGAAGCTATAAACTTAGACCTTTTAGCAGTGTTTTTCTCTGGGTGGAATTACTGACCATACATTCAGGTAAAGAGGAGCAGAAGGAAAGAATCATCTAAAATGTAAAGTTGTTTGAAAAAGATGACTTTCCTAAATCTTACTAACATTGTATCTATTAGTGACATATCTCAACAAAATTGGGAATAAATTCCCATTTTAAAATTTGAAACCCATTCTGTCCATACTCCTCCCTTCCACTGCTGCTTTAAGCTACGCTCCCTTATTCCACTACAGCACAACTAAAATCTCTAGCATTTCCTCAGGGGATGCTGCAAACAGTCTTTATTTCCCCACTGACCTCCAAGATATAAGTCCTGTATTCCCTAGGGCTATTGAGCTTTTTTCCAGCGCCACGGCTGGGCCTTTCTGGAGGGACTTGGTTGTCTTCAGTTAAAAGAATGTGGTCCATTTCTCAGTGAGAGAAGGGTACTTCAGATGTAAGACAAATCATGTGATCTGGGGTTCACATCTGTGGAATGCCTTCCAATCACAACGAGCACTGGGGAGTATGTTCCAAAACAAATCACTTAGCTGGCAATGACATTTCCTTTACATGCTAGGCAGGAATGTTATTTCTCATAGAACGGGCCATTTCCAGCAGTCTCAGACCAAACCTCTCTCTAGGGAGAACATCCTAGAAAACTGTGAGAACAATGCAGCGACCACAAAATTCCAAACTCATGTACCTATAGATTACATCTCAGGAATCTGTTTGCTACATTATCAGTTCCCCATGACAGACTTTTCCCCATGCTTCCATAATGCATAAAGTATATCTAAACCCACACCCACCATTATACCCTAAATTAGCTCTATTCATTAATTCTTTTCAATAAATATTTATTGAGTGATCACAATGAGCCAGATACTGTTCTAGGTATTGGGATACAGCAGTGAATTACATACACAAAAATTCTTTGTCTTCAGGGAACTCACGCCATCCTTAATTAATCTGCATCTTGAGCCAGTTTTCCTTAAATTATAATTCAGTGAAATACTATATGATCACACACCTGCTAGCACTAAGTTTTGATGTACAGTGGCACTAGGGGCTCCCCAGCCTCATTGTTCCATGGATGTAGACAAGATTCCAGTACTGAGTCACATTCCGCTGATTATTCCCTGACCTGCTCACACAAGACCCAAATACCCTGTACAGACCCGGCCAGGGGCTGCTAGGTGTCTGTCCTCCCTCCGCCGGCTCCTGCCTCCAACGCGTTACAGGGCTCGCTGTGCCACAGGAGTGATGCCTCTACACGGAACTGGCCATGTGCCCACCCTACCCTCTCTGTCACCTAAAAACTGTGGCAGCCCTGACTGGGACCCAGTGTCTCACAGTGTCTGTCATAAACCATTTATTTCCGCATCCATTTATAGGTCCTTTTTCTAAGGGTCCCTAGGCCTGCATGGGGCAGAAGTACTAAGCAGATCTCTCCCCTTCCCATCGCATTCTCTGGGTACCTGCCCACAAAGCCTCCACTTAATTCTTCAATAATTGGTAAGGCCCCCATTCAAATTAACTCCCTAAAAGCCTGCACCCCAATTTTTCAAAAAGGCTTGGACTTGTTTGCAATGCAGTTCAGGCTCAGGGGAGGGTCTGCACACGATAATGAAATAGACGCAGGTTTCAAAGCTCTTCAATAAATTTTTTTCCTGTTATTTAAGTGTCTTTTAACTTTCTCTAACCTAAATACACTTTTAATATTTGTAAACAAGCTATTTCTTCAGGCTTATCTCTATTTCCTACTTCATCTCTGTTTTATTGTACATTTGCTTATTATTGGAGAACATTCAAATGTCTATTGAAGATAAGAAAAATAATAGATGAAACTCATAGCACATGTTAAGCATAGAGAACGAATCAGTCATGAGTCTGTGAGACATAGGCAGAATCCATATTTTAAGAACAGATAGGTTGGTACCCAATGAGACAGGTTACTTATAGACAGAGCAGGACAGACAGACCAGATCATAAGGTAGAGATAGGCCACCTCTAGGCTAATGTCATCCCTAAACTGTCATAAGAACTGCAGATAAAACGCCAAGCTGTTCAGCAGCCTGAGTGACAAACTAGGGCTACTGGCCAGGTACGTGCATCTACGCTGCATCTCTCCTAGAAGGCAAGTGTGGGTAACCGGCCCCCAGGCACCTTCTGTCTCCTGAGCCTCCACCCTGGTCCTCCTAACCTCCCAGAGTGAAGAAGGCTGCTGCAGCCGAGAGGGACGGGCACATGAACACTGCAAAACTAAGGAGTTGGGGACTAAGGTCCTTCCTTCTGCTAGCTCCTTACCACATCTTTTTGGCTTCTTGCTGTGTTTTAAACTGATGTGATAAAGCCCGTGATTTGAGTGTCTCAGTTTGGTCTGTGAGTCCTGCTGCTCTGTGCCCTCTGGGCTAACCTGCCTGCTAGTGCCCTCGCGGGCTACCAGTGCATCAAGGTGACTTCCCATCAGACTCCTTTGCTCCTCAGTACTAATCAGAACGCTCATCCTGAAGCATGCCTTGCTTTCTCCTATCTTGGAGTCTCTTTCACAGCTGCTCTTTCTATTTAAAAGGAGACTTCTTCATCAGATATCATCCCTGCCCCCGAACTTGCCCTGCCATCTAACACCTCACGTCAGGTCAGACGCCCCTTCCCTGGGTTATCCCAACACACCACATGTACATTTACAGTGGCATGGTATCACAGTCTGCTGTTTGCTTACACCTGTGCTGTTCAGTGCGGTAGACGCTATTTGTAGTTATTTAACGTTACATTAATTAAAATTTAACATAAAATCAAATAAAAATTAACATTCAGTTCCTCAGTCCACTGGTCACACTCCAAATGCCCGACAGCCACATTTTCATCATCACGGCCAGTAACGAAGGACAGCGCTGGCTTAGTGCCCTTCCCTGAAGGCACAGGCTGTTCCTTTGTTTTGAGGGTCACCAGCTGCTTGACAGTGACTGGCACGAAGTGGGTACTCAGTTGTTCACCTACTGTTGAATGAATGGAATTCTCATTCATAGTCCAAGGAAAGCCAACAGTAGGCCATGTTTTGATACTAAACTTTTCTTTCTGAAAATATTTTTTTATTTCATAAAGCTTAACTTTCTTAATTCTAACTTTCTTCGATTCCTCGTATCTAAAGTGTCTAGAGTTTCAGGAGGGAGCTCACTGTTCCTTTCTATGTTTACCTTTCCTGACCTTCTGGGGAGTGTCGTCCTGGCATCTTACCTTAAGCCACTCTGAGAAAGGAGGGAGGAGGCCTGCGGCAGAAACCAAGAGGGCAGCTCTCTTGGCAAGTGTCCACGCCCAAGACACCCAGCCAGGAATCCTAGTTCCCTTAAGCTAGAGTTTTTTTTTATATATCAGAGAAAAATGCATTCTTATTCTTCTGCTTTAATTTTCAATTTTCATACTCTCTTGAGAAAAAGATTCTGTTATAAGCTAAATTTGGAAGCAATCTAATTGTTTGATGTAAACCTTCAAAGTTTCCTTTGAGTTGAATGCCTATCTGCTTGGGCAGAAAAGGGGAAAAGAGGGAATTTACATTCACTTTGCTAAACATTAGCATCTTTTGTTCAATCATTTGAATGCAGGACAGTCGAGGGGAACAGCTTAGAGAACAAGAGTTGACACATACAGCGTAAAATCTTTTAAGGTGCTTGGATTCAATGAGGGAGAAAGTGAGACGGAACCATATCTCAGCTTCCTCACTGTGTTCCAGTCTGCGGGAACTCTGTGACAGGTCTCTGTCTCTCAGCTACACTTGACTGGCTTTTGCTGACATTCAGCTGTCAGACCGCAACCCTCTACCAGGCCCCTAACATGCTCCACAGCTTCACCCAATTAACTCGCTTTCACTTGACACGGCAGCAAAAAGCTTCATAATAGGTGGTCAAGGTGCACGGTGTCTGCCTGCCCTCGAACTGCTCACACACAGCAAGATGTTTAACTACTATTCTCCTTGCCTGTGTGCTCAGAGCTAGTGTGACGATTTAGTCCCTCCATATATTGAATTGCACAGGAATCCAGGAAGTAGTACAGTGATGCATTAACCTGCTCAAAAACAGACCTCCAGACGACTGAGGTGAAGTTTCAAACCAGTTCTCTGGGCCTTTGATTTTTAGATTACTAAAATTTAACAGCTAGCAATCAATTTATAGTTAGTTCTTCCACTCTATCATTAATAATAGTATATATAAAGATGACCTGGCATAGAAAAATAGCATTTGACAAGAAAGGGCACAAAAGCTTAGGTACAATTCAAGAGTATGGAATTCAGCTTTTGCTCATAAAATTGTACTTTTTTTGGACAAACTAAACAATAAATTTCCTGTAAATTTCTGTCAGGCTACTTAGCCTTTCAGATGAAATACATTGTATGTGAATATATGTTTGGCTAAGAAACAAAAATGTTACACTTATTTTGAAAAGTGATCTGAGAAATTGACACATTGTGTCTCATCTCCCAATATGCTCAGACCTAAGCATGTATCAGTTTTCATTTATTTACACTCTGAAAATCTGGGTATTATGAAAAGAAAATCAATGTTACATAAAGAAAAAGTAATATAAACTGTACTGTCTTTGGAAATCTATGTTTCTAAAGGTGTGTGATGCAGAGGCCACCAAAAAGGTTACTTTTTGAGAGGATTCTTTATTACTGGCATCCAAATGCAGATTCCTCACAGCTATTTTTAAGATAGAGATACAATTTCAATTCCAAATAGCAGGAATCAAAGCTGAAAATCTAGTTATTGGAATGGGGATTTTAGCCTCCACCACCACAAACTAATCCTACCGGAGATTTGCTGCTACTTTACAACCGGGCAAAGCAGTTTAACCTACCTCACCAGCTATATGAGTCTGAACTTTTGGAGCCAAGTCTGTAAGTGGCAGTGCTTTTGTGATAACACCTTTAAACTGAAGAAAATCTTTCTCCACATAAAATACATTATTTGTTGTTCTGAGCACTGCTCACTTCTTACCAGAAGCTCAAGGCAGTGGTAGCTCTTGACTGAGTTGCTGAGCAATTAGGAAACCACCCTACATCCATTTTATTCATGAAGTCCAATCAATTTTCCCACCTACAGCTATCCTCAGTCTCATCCTTCTCCATCTCCACTGTTACTACCCTCATGCAGCTAATTCACTGTCACTTCTCACCTTGACTTCTTTAATATGACTTATCACAACTCATTGTAAGTGGTCATGTATATGTGTATCTTCTCACAAAAACCATCAGATTTCTTAAGGAAGTCCCTTATCTCATCCTATGAAGGTTATAAGATCAGATAAACCTTAAGAGGGAGGACTCTGGGTTCACCCTGCCTAGATTCAGATCTTGGACTCTATTCTTGATAGTTTCTTTCATCTTAAAGGAGGAGGTAATAACCTACCACAGGTAGGATAATGCGGATTACATTAGTTAGTATACACAAAGAGCTTGGCACAGCAGCCCCACACAGTACACAGGCACTAAACACTGGCTGTTGTTACTCTTACTATGATATCCTAGCCCTGGGCAAAGTAGTCTAGCCCATCAACTACACCAATTATTCATAACATGAAGGAAAGAGTTAGAGTGATTATTCCTATAAGTCTGGGTTCAGGGTACTTAGATAGTTCTACTTCAGCCCATTTTAAATAGTAGCTTAAATACTGGGTCAACAAAACCTCATGGACTTCCTAAGCCTAATTAATTTTTAAAGATCACTGTTCATGAATATCATTTTTGGTGAAGCTATGTATTTAGTCTTCAAATGTTACTAAGCAAATGGAGCAAATATTTTTTGAGGCCTAGTTATATCTTAAAGGGAACTACCCTTTTCTCCCCCTTCATTTCCAGCTGCTGAATATTTTACTTGCATTATAAACCAAAATATGTTCAGAAAGCAGTAGGGTGTTTTCAAAGTGTATTAAATGATGCCATGATAAACATAAACTTTTATCCAAAAGTTCTACAAACACCCTATGAAGGAAAAGTTTTGTCTATGAACAAGTAAGGTCTCAGAATTTCTATGATATATGTGCAACTATAATTTTCTAATAAGGTCATGCAGAAATTATTTATACCATGGTGATACACATCACTTGTTCCATTCATTATCCAAATTCATGTTATAGCAATTTGTTGTCTATCTCAAATCCCAAAGTAGCTTGATTTGTTAGGATTCTGTTTTTACTTTTTAAATGAACATAATTTTATTATAATATGATGATTATTTATGCAAAATAATGAGGTAGATTAAAATGTTAATTTTACAGCCTAAGAAATAAAACCCTTGTATTCAGAAAAGAAGTACTAAAATATAAAAGTGCCATCTCCCTCTGCCATCAGTAAGCCAGACACTTAACAACAGATGTTGAAACCTAACTAAATAATATGTTTTTAGGAAAGATACAAAACTGCCAGTCAGAAGGCATTCTAATGCTAACTACAGTGCTCTGCCTCGAACAGGGGAGTTTGAGGCCTTAATAATTCCTTCCTACTTTGAGAACAAGTCAAATTTATAATTCTATAGCCAATTGATAAGAACATAATAGAAACAGCACCAATAACAATAACAGGGACTTTACTGGTATCCTTCCTTTTAACCCTCCTACAAGCCTAGAGAGAGGAGCTATTCTTACCCTCATTTTTATAGATGAGGGACCTGAAGCAGTCTTGGAGAGCCTGCCTAGTGAGCTGGGATCACGTGGTTAGCAAGAGGCGAAGCCAAGCTTTGAATAATCCCACTTGCTTGCTTCAGCACCTGCAAGCCATATAATATCAAGATGATAATAGTACTGAAAAATAATATACCCATAAGGGTGTTGTTCAGTATTGAATAAGTTAACATGTATTAGGTTCTCAGAACACTGTCTCACGTGTGTAAAGTAGTGGATTCATGTTAGCTAATCTTCCTCCTCCTCTTCCAGCTCCATACTAAGCCTCTGGCTGGGAACCTGTATATATCAACAAGCCCTGCTGTGTTTCATGTTCATGGACTGTGCCTTCACCTGAAGACACAATAGGAAAATACAGATGACTTCAGCCAAAGGGAGAGGTGGGGCCACGGTGGGTTACCGAGAGCCAGCAGCCTCACTCGACCTTTCTGAATCTCATGAATAATACTTTTACACAGAGGAGCTTTAAGCTTATGCACATGGGTATACTTTTAAGACTGTAAAGAATTACAGAAACAATATTATCATCATGACAGAAAAAAAAACCCAACTCACAGCTAACCTTGATTGAATATAGGCCATCATTGTGCTGTTTCTGCTGACATAGTTCTCCTTGTCTAGAATGCCTCATTCAAACCCTATCATTCCTTCAAAATCAAAATCTCAAAAATAGTCCCTAACCACCCCAGTCCAAATAAATCTATCTTTTCAAACTCCATCAGCATTTATCATCTTAATGCTTGATGTAAGTCTGTCCTGACTCACCAACTAGATGATAAATTCCATCAAATCACTGACTCTTCATTATGCCTTTTCTTGTATTCAATCCATGTGCAGATACAACTATCTTTCTTGCATAAAATATGGGAAGAGAAAGAACTGTTAAAGAGTTTAGAACTCTTCAAAAGGGAACAAAATTTATTGATTCAACAAACTTTTGTTGGGTACTTAGTAATGAGTCAGGCACAAAGTGGGCCCTAAGCCTTTAAACACAATGATTAAACACCTGACTTCCAGACCCCAAGCTTAGCAAAATCAAAAATATACATAGACCAGCTGGCTTTGACCCGGGTCTAAATGTACAGGTCTGGTCTCAAGGAGTAGCACTGACCTGGAGTACTCCCTGAAGATATTAAGTTGATGCTTGGGTCCTGACCATTTTACTTTCTCTTCTTGAACTACTGAGAATCACTAAAGGAGAGAGTTTACCAATGCTCCCAAGATCTCTTCAATGCTGAGGACAGTCCCTGGACCAGGCTGGAACCTTGGAAGGAGTTGGAGTAGGAACAGGATAGTCTGATAATTTAAAAACATAACCCTGGGTAATAAACCCCATCACAAATAACTGGGGGAATATATCTCAATTCTCCCATATGATCCTAAAACAAACATCTGATTTTTTAAAGCTGGGGTTTACTCATCTAGTTACTCTTAACTCATTGCAATTACCTGCTTAATTGTTACATGATTTCATATTGTTGAGTCTGTTTTTTAAACATATAGCACTCTCACCATTTACAGAAATAAAAGCGAGCACAATTTCTTATCATCTTCTATATGATGTACTTACATGCATCTCAGAAGTTCTGAGTTCATAAATAAGTGTTTGTTTCTGGCACTGATCTAAAAAGGTCTTTTTACATTTCTAAATTTCTGTTCTTCTCACCCTCTAATTGATGAAATTGCCTAAATGCCATCATGCTAATTCTAAGGTCACTAAATTAAATGCATCAATGACAATAGTGACAAAGCTGTTAACAATGCTGAGAAACACATGTGTGGTATAGAATCATTACTATGTTGCCATGAACTTGATAGGAAACAGGAAAACTTCAAATGGAAAACTAATATCAAATAGAGAGCTGACAAGACAGCCAGCGGTTGACTCCGGGATCCACCTCCTCACTCTGTTGGTTTGGGTTTAGCAGCTGAGAGGTTCAGGGATGAGGACTGTTCTCAGGCAGGCTGATAGTCCCACAACGAATTTCTTCAACGGCTTTGTTTCTTTTTTAAGTTACTGTTCTACATTACTATTAATGTTATAGGAGCTCTTGATAATAGTTTAAAATTTCTAGAGTACCCTATCTCTTCCTCTATGTCTTCCTCTATATTTCTCATGGTAAAGAAAAATAAATCAGTATTATTTTCTTAGGGATATGGAGCATCAACACATAGGATTATTTTTACAGAAATTATGATTTCTACGAAACTCAAAAATGTATTGTAAAGCACTGTCTTTACCTGAACTTAAAGCTTAAGAAAACAGTTCTTTTTACTCTTTGTATTATTTTTAAGGGCCTCAGATGGTCTATCCATTAATTCCTCACCATTGCCATTATTACTTATTTATTATACTCCATTGTATTCTTGTTCAGGTACTGAATAAGGAATAAACAAAGACACAATCCCTGAGCTCAGGTGAACAATTCAAATACACTCAGACACCAGAAATTTCTTTCCTTTCCTGTTTTTCTTTAAGAAAACGGGGTATAGAAGACCACAGAAATGATGTTTTCAGTAGTAACCTGACATAACAGATGATCTTAATAATAAATTCTGAACCCACAGAGACAGAGGACCAATGACAGCTACAGGTTTGGCTCTTTGATAACTAAACTTCCACATAGGCTGGTGAACTTCAAATTGGGCAACATAATTTAGAATTTGTGATGGAACTTTAAGAAAACTATTTCTTATGATCCAGGTATCACACTAACATCTAGGAATGGAACAATCTATTCACATAACATTTGTATTCTAATGCAGTTAGTCAGTTAACAACTACAAGAAGGTATGACAGATGCTACAATAATATAATAGGATGTTTAGGGAGAGACTTGGGATTTAAAAACTTGGTGGAAACATCAACTAAGCAAAAGTTAGAAAACAGTATTCCAAGCAAAAGAATCAGCATATATAAAAACTCATAAGAAAGAAAGGCTAGTACTAATTTTTACTAATTTAAGTAGAAAAACAAACTTAAATGAAAACAAAAACAAAAACAAAACTAATATATTGGTAACTATTTAGCAAATACATCAGTAACTGGTAATTTTATATTAGGTCTTTGCATTTTGTGCTTGAAAATCAATTGCTCATTTTATATAATATTTGTGCATTTTGTTTCTAAATGATTAGTCAAAAGAGGACTTCAGGCTGCTGTTTTTTTGTCTAGGACATCTTTCAAACTACATAGTGTAGGTCTTTTGTTTTCAATAAATGAACAGCCAATTTGAATAAAATTTCACAATTTTCTCTTTTGAAACTGGATATGAAGCACTAAAGATGCCAAAGTGTTGATACAAGAATTTTGATCAGATGAATGGAACTTATGGATCTGTTGAAGATCACCTGAAATAAAATTTCCATAATTATTCTAATTTGGGGATTTCTTATTGCCATTGCTTTTCAACATCAGTGTTCTTCATGCTTTCTATCTGTGAGTGTAAATTAAGTGAATAAGAATCAAAGAAATTAAATGATAAGTTAGAATTACAATAGTGTCCAGAAGTGCTTATTAACTCAGTAAGTAATATATTAAGTAAGTGTTGAATCAGGAGATCCATTAACCAACACACTAACTTCCTATGCATTCAGGAGCTATCAAATATTCTATTTCAAAGGTAAAAATATTTAAACACTCTTTTCACTTAACCTAAAAAACAAAACTGAAGCAGATGCCATTAGTATCATTCATAACCTGCATCCTCTGAAACATCCTGCCAGCTGGGTGAGGTGACAATGAAGTGACACAAAGCCCTGAGAAGACAACATACTTCTGAAGGCCACCGAGTAGAGCAGAAGGTTGTGACAGAAATAATAAAGAGAAAGAGAACACATTTGTTGCTACTAGAAGACACCTTAGAGGTCATCTGGTCCAATCTCGTCCCTTCACTATGGTCGAAACTCCCAAAGAAGTTATTCGATGGAGCCCATACAGCCAGTGTGGCAGTGCCAGGACCAAGTTCTTAACTCTTGACTCCCCAGTCCAGTTTGCTTTCCACTGCATTGAAGTAGGGGTATATCCCTTCTACTCCTCTGTACCTCAAAAATAATACAGTGTTGAAGAGAGAAAGCTACTGTAGCAGTGACTATGTATGAGTTGTGATAAAAAAGATAGAGAGGAAAAGCTAGTGAAGTGTTTGATAGATTGGCCAATTTTTACAACCTTTTTGGTTCCCAAATTTGCTGTTTTGTTTTATGCAAAGGGTCATACCCTAATTCCTGAAAAGGCAGTTCTTTCCAAGTAGAAGTTGAGGAGTCACTGTACTTCCATTCTCTAGCAAATTCCCTGCAGCCACTGGTAAAGAAGGATGATAATAACTGACTCGAAGCTTAATTAGACAAGATTTTGAGATCTCTAGTAGATCAAGAACTGTGGATGTGGGAAACATGCTTCAGTGTATACTCTGAAAGGTATTTTTTAAGTTTATGAAAGTCAAGTATAGGTTCTAGATTGAAAAACATATGTTAATGTTATGCTAACAAACAATTTTATTTCTTCCAAGGTTAAGTGTACTTTTACCAAAAATATGTAGATCACTATTCCCCACAAATGAAATGGTATAAAGTTATATACTTAATGACAAAAATCAGCCTCAACAATAAGATCTTGTGCCAGTAGCTCCTAAAGAAGTTTATGCATAAAGTAAAGCAAAATTATTTGTTGGAAGAAATAAAAACAAGACTTAGTTTTAGGTTTCCAAGCAGCCATGAAGCAAGTAAAAATGATTTTACAAAGTACAGAAGTTACTATGATATTATTCATTCTTTTGCTTTTCTTTAGGCCTTGAGTACATAATCTGTATTTTATGACATGTATAAATAACTATTTATTTAACAGATCACTGTTCCTGGGTGTCTTTTTGATATAATAGGGACTTTTCAACTATTTTAATAGCAGAATCCTTTTGTTAAATGAAATATTAACCAGGAATTTAATTTCTAAATGAGATAAAAGTAAAGGTAACCTGCTTGGAGTAAGGGGTGTGTAGAGAAACACCTGTTGTTCCCTAGGCTTCTTCCCTCCCACTCTGAGATAGCCATGTGAGACAGGGATAAATAAGACTGTGAGGTTCACTAAGTTGCTGTGTCTAATAAATGTTCAACCTCCTCTGCTTTTTCATGCTTTCTTAGTATTAACATAGTGACTAATTTAAAGTCTTCTGAATATTGCGAAAAAGCATTACTACACCCCAGTGCCTTTTGTTATCAGTGCTATCAAAAGAAGGAACAATATGGTTGGAAAAGCTGAACTACTTTAATAACTTCAAATTTCTTGGGTTTTTTTACCTGCTTTAGGCAAAACAGAACATTTTAAAGAATTGGAGGATTTTATGTTCAAATAACTATGGATCAGGAAAACTAAGCACATGAACCAAAATATATAAAAAAGATTACTTCATAGCTAAAATATAACAATACTCCAAAATAAGGAATACCTATATCTACACAGAGTAAGATACAGACTATCTCTATAGATTTACTTGTATATCTGATTCAAAACTCTTTCCCAGGCCTTTTTCTTTTCTTCAACAAAAAAGTTGTATTATCAAGAAAAGGCAAAAACAGTTAGGGAATACATAATTATAATATATATAAAGAAGAATCTTATGTTACCCATATATCCATAATATCCAGTATGTATGTAATAAAATACTTTTTAAAGTTAAGTCATAAGTCACTAGGAGAGATGAACAAAATGATGTCTCAAAATAATCACTTTATCATGATAAAATCAGATATAACCTATACTGTATACAATGCACACAGCACATTTTTTCAACCAAATTCATATTTTCAGTTAGAACTTATCAGAAATAGATGGTGGTGGCTGGAAACATAAAGCTGTAACCTTAGTTGGCCCCTTACATTCTGGGATTCCCAACTGGTATTGGGCAAACACTGAGAACAAAAGGATATCCAAAAGAAAACACTGAATTCAAAGCCTATCGAAGCTTGCTCTATGCCAAAGTTCCGGGAAACTAAGACAGCTATTTCTTACCAATTTCTCAGCTAGCATAGGATCTTAAGAATAAATGCAATATACCCAAACTTCAAACCAGTATAAATGGAAGTATGTACACTTTCAGTTCTTTGTGCATAAAGCAAAAGGAAGAAGGAAGGTCCTTCTGTTCCAGGTAAAAGGCCTTAACCACAGACCTAGTGAATTCATCAGTCTTCACATGCAGTCAGTTGTACTGAAAGAAAAAAAGAGCTTCTCTTGCACAGAAAACTGTAACAATTTTATTCAAGTTTAAATGTGCTTGTCTCTTAACAGCCTGAAGGCATATGCAACTTAAACTCGGTCATTCTTATTTTTCCCTACTATTTCATAACCTTTTCCAAGAAAAATGTCTCTTTCCATTTTTAGTTTAGAGTATGGGCTTTGGACACATAGACAAAGGTTCCAATTTAGATCGCAAACAGCATAATCTAGGGCAAATTACTATCCTCTTGGTTCTGAGTTGCCTTATCTGCAATACGGGAAAATAATATTTCTCTCATAAGATGCATATGAAGATTGAATTAAATAATAGATGGGACAGATGTAGATATAGAGTGTCTCTACAGCATTTGGCAATTAGAAGATGTTACCGATATTAGATTATGGGATTATTAATTAAAATTTGACTTTGAACTAGTTGCCCAGCTTTCCTTTTCAAGACACGTATACTATATCATCAACACAGCTATTCACTCACCCATTCCTCACAATTAATTACCTATGTATTAACTCTTAATTCAACCTAGACAATAGTTTCCTTCTCTATACATGATTCAGAGTGAGTCAGTTAATTGTTCAATGAGTCTGACTAGTAGAAAAAGATGTGCCTTGACCACCCACTTTGTTGGATTTAACGTCTTGGGTGTGGGAGATTTCATTTTAAAGAAATCATTAAGCTCTCTCTTGGGTATTCGGTTTGGCATGAATCATGCGTTTTCAAGCAAAAGTTTTTTCCAAAATTATGAGAGTTATGACTCTTTAGGTTTGCTGTTCAGCTGCCCACCTTATATTTTTGGTATTGCTTTCTATTTAATGTTCACTTTTTAAAATATTGACAAATAAAAAACCATTCACAGCATAAAAGAAGAGTTCCAGACATCTAAGATACAATGTACTGGAACTACTTTAAATACACGATTATAATATTTATAACATCAGTGACAATTGTATTGAAAATTCCACAAAGTATTGAAATCATCTAATTATTAAGACTTTTACTCCCCTTGCAGGTGTAAATACATGAGTCTAATAAGCTTTCTCATGATGAAAAACATACCTTTATTATATTAAAATATTTAAAACTACTTAATGAGGTTCATTTTTTTCCAAAAGTAAACTGAGGTTGTGTCTGAACCAGCTTGAGGCAAGGGAAGTTTAACATAATGTTTTTAAAACTAGCCATTATTTCCCATGTTGAAAAAAACTGCAATTTTATTTCCTAACAGCAAATGAAACTGTCAGGAAAATTTAGGTGTAATAAAATTGGGTGGTTAAACCAACATGCTGGACTTGAAATAAAACTGAATTAAAGGAATTAAAATTAATTCTTATGTCAGTCAACCTTTTTAAAATACCATTCAAAACTCACTGTTTTTACAAACAGAACTCCCTTGTTCTTGATAAAGTTAACTATCTCCTTAATGACCACTAATGGCGCTGCAGATGAAACTGTCCATCGAACAATATTTTGCATAAAAATGTGTTGCTTCTGGCAACTTTTTTGCCTAAATAAAAAGTTGTCAAGCAGAGTGACTTTAGTGGTACAGAGTTTTAAAATGGTGGATTCAGTCCAAGGTTAGCTAATAACGGCTGACATGCCCTGGAATCTTGAGGCCTAAATCAACATTGTTTTCACAGCTGTAATTAAGCCACCTAATCAGAAGCACATTTTGACGGGACAGTTTCTGCAAGCCAGACATTACAATTTCTTATGCCTGGAGCGCAGTGGTTCGTGAGAGGTCCTCATTTAATTTCAGGTTAAAAAGAAGGGGTGGGGGCAGTAAAATAAAAAGACTTTTTTTTTTTAAGCAACATACAACTGTTGAAATGAAGCAGGCCTGTGTGTTCATGCCTTGACCAGCCTTGCATCCCGCCCTCCTATGGGCTCTGTGGAGTCCCCCAACTCTCAAGTGGCAGCTGAGATGAAGGGTCTCTGCCAAGATCAACAGATGAGCTGGTCTCAACTGGCTCTCTGTGTGTTCTGATTGTAAATTGTGCTGGTGATGATTAGAGAACTCTAACACAGGATGTCGACCCTTAAAACTGTCCAGAAAAAATATATTTTTTTTAAGTTCAGGAAATTTTTTTTTTAATTTTTTTGTGGCTTGGTGCATAGTGTTGTGTCTATAACTTTCATATGATTCAGATGAATTCACCTGAATTAAGCAGCTGTTATTTAAAAAGAAAAAAGAAGGACATGGCTTGGCTCAAGCAGGGATCTTCATCTCAGGTGGTTTATGTAACAGTGCTGTAGACTGTGCTTCTCCACCAGCACAAGAATCACGTGCTTCTCCACCTGCCAACTGAAGATATTCCTAAATGGTGAAAATCTAAGGTGTGATATTCACATCGTATCAAGTAACTGTGTTGAGGTCTTTCAGGCAGCTAAGTTGCCAGCTAAAAAGTTGTGTTCTGCAGTGTGTTGCATTCTGCAACACTTAAACTTTCAACCCCAGAGGCCATTGTAAAACTATCAATATGGGGCACTAGTCACTGGAGTCTGATTACATTTAGTTCTGCATTTTAATTACATATGGATTCTATTAACTAAACCTTTTTGCCTTATAGGCAACATTTTAATCAAATTACTATAATTTTCAAATATGTTACAATAGTTTGACAAGTTAAAAGTTCACATTCCTAACATATTAAATATCAAAAAAACTTTGCATGAAAAAGGAAACACTCCTTACAAATATGATAATACATTTTCAGATTACTTTGGGGACTTGTTGACTACCTAGTTACAAGTTATATTGTGAGATTTATGTAACTGGAATATATTTATAAATGGGTTATTGGTGTTGAATATAACCAAATTCAAAATATAATTATGTTATACATTTAGAAACACACTCATTTTATTGTTGTAAGTTGAAGCAAGAACAAAAAAAAACATAGTTAGAATATAAGTATTCAAAAATCAGTATTTGTAGCTTAAATCGAAGAGTTTTAGAGCTGAGAGGGAATTTAGATTTCATCCAGTTGAAACCCTTCACTTTACAGCCAGGAAAATCTGAGACCAAGGAGACTGTGTGATTTATTTCTCCAAAACTTTGTGGTGAGTTGATAACAAAGGCTGTTCTAGAACCCATTTCCTCTGAATCTCTGTCATGCTACTTTCTGGTACAACACATGGCCATTCTATGTAAGCAACAGTCTAGCTGCCTATCCCTTAACAGCCAAGAGCTAAAAGATATTTTTTATGTGGTAAAACACAAACACATAAAATTTACCATCTCAATGGTTTTAAATGTGTAATTCAGCAACAGGTACATTCAAATGCTGTGCAACAACCACTGCCATCTTATCTCTAGAAATTTTCCACCATCCCAAAAAGAAACCCATTAAGCAGTCATTTTCCACTCCTTCTTCCACAGCCTCTGTCAACCACTAACCTGTCTCTTTGGAGACAGAATATGCCTAGTCTATACATTTCTGATCAGTGGAATCATACAGTATGTGACCTTTTGTGTCTGGCTTTTTTCATTTAGCACAATGTTTTCAGAGTATATCCATGTTGTAACTTGTATCAGTACTTTATCCCTTTTCACTGCTAAATAATATTCCATTGTCTGGATATAGCACATTTGTTTATTCACTTATCAATTGATAGATCTTTGGGTTATTTCCTTCTTTCGGCTATTGCAAATAGTGCTACTATGAACATTTGTTATTTTCCTTTATTACAGTATACCTAGTCAGTGTGAAGTAGTATTCCATTGTGGTTTTGACTTGCATTTCCCTAGGGACTAATGATATTGAGTATTTTTGCTGGTGTTTGTAATCATTTGCATATCTTCTTTAGAGAAGTGTCTATTCAAATCCTTTGTTTTAAAATTAGGTTGTTCACCTTTTTGTTGTTGAATTGTTAAGAGCTCTTTACATATTAGACTCTAATCAGCTATATGATTATAAATATTTTCTCCCATTATGCAGGAGTTTTTAATGCACAAAAGTTTTTAATTTTGATGAAGTCCAATTTTTTTTTCTTTTGTCACTTATGCTTTTGGTGTCATATCTAAGAATTCATTGCCAAATCCAAGCTCATTATTTATCTGTCTTTTATTAAAAATTTTAGCTCTGATAATTAGGTCTTTGATCCATTTTGAGTTAACTTTTGTATATTATGTGAAGTAAGCGTTCAAGGAAATACTTTTTTAAAAATAAGCATTACTGATTAACCTACATTAAAATTCTATTTCTGAAATAAACCTCAGATACTCCTATGTTTTGCTTTGCTAAACCCAGAGACAGGTCATTTTAATTTGGTACATCATTGCTATCAACAAACGTTTACTGAGTACCCACCATGTGAGAAATAGGTAGTTCACTGGTCAATTTATATCTATATGGATAAACATACAGAGGCAGGGGTCCCCCAAAAAATCTGACAAAGTTTAAAATTATTTAAGTGATATGCTGCAAAGAATATTCTTGTTTTTCCCAAATAATTTTGGCTCTTTTGTTTTAGAAAAGGTAATGAATAGAAGTATCCTATTTATATTATCTGAAAGTATTTACTTAAAATTTTATTATAGAATATACAAATTATTCTAATATTCTCATTAAGTGTTTGCTAGAGAAACATGAAACATAGTTTGATGGGAATTAATTTAAGAGAATTTTGTGTGAGAAAAATTCAGAGGGAACTATGGTTTGTGCAAAATATATGTTCCATAACAAGATGTACTGAACAAATATTAGTGAAAGAGTGCTATTCCAATTAATTTCAATTCAAATCAACCAGCACTTACTAAAGCCAGATCGTTATAATGCATTATAAAAATTGAATAACATATCACCTGACAGATGCACAATATACTAATACATACACAACTAATTGATTACGTAAGTCAGATTACTATATAGTCTTCAGAAAGGAAATACAGTGGTAAATGAACATAACAAAGGGAACTCTTACTTCTGCCAACTAGGAGATGAATTAAAAACGAGTTGGACATTCAAGATGGTGGTGTGAGAGAGACAGAGAACTCTGCCCAAAACCACAGATAGTGTGAAAATATAGTTAATACAACTAACCCTAAAACAGCAACAGGAAAGAAGGCTGCACCAGACTGTATGCAGACCTCACTAAACAGGGTAACATACAAGAAAGCCTTGATCTGGCAGGACCCAAGCCCTTCCCCCACCCCAGCTCACCAGCGGGAGGAAGAGAAATGGAATGGGGAAGGGGTGGAAGCCTGGGACTGCTGAACACCTAGCCCTGGAGATCTGCTTTGCGAGCAGAAACCTACATTGTGTGGTGCTCTGGAGGATGGGGAACTGGGACAGGTGGAGTGCCTGAGAGACTGACACTCTGGCCATTTGTGGAGGACAGGATCCACACCGGGCCACTATGGGAATAGGGAAAGGCATGTGGTCTGACAGGCTTCCTAATAGCGACATGGCTGTTGAAGGGGCAGGGTTTACACAGAGCTTGATGCGCCGGAAAAGGGATGGGGGACAAGGTTGTCTGGGCATGCTCTGCCCAGCAGATTGGGAACTTCGAGGAGCTTCAGGAGGTCCACCTGCTGGCTGGCCACTCAGCTCCAAGGCCCCCTAAGAGATACACAGCCGGCGACCCTTCCTCCTGGCCTTGAGCACCTGCTCGCAAACTGGCAGTCACTGAGCAGGCGTCAGGCCAGTCACAGGGAGGCCCCGCCGACAACAGCTAGAGAGGCAAAGCACAGAGGTTAATAACTGTGTGCTTGGTTCACTGGCTCTGATACAGGAGATAGGCACGGCAGTCAGGAATCAGGAAACAGATCTTTCCTCCCACCAGGTACCAGCTCTGCTCCCTTACGACCCCAACCTCACTCTAGGGGCTGAGCAGCCCCAGGGACTGGAGCATCTGGGCACTAGAGGGCATCCCACAGAAATATGAAACGTCAAAAGAACATGGTTCAGACCAAAATCTCACAAAACCCAAAAAAAGGGCCAAATGAAACTGAACTCACCAATCTTCCTGAAAGAGAGTTCAAAATAAAAACCATAAACATGCTCATGGACGTACAGAAAAATATTCAAGATCTCAGGAACGAATTTCAGATGGAGATTCAATCATTAAGAAATTCTTTTCTGAAATGAAATATACAGTGGAGGGATTTATTTTTTTTTATAAGTTTATTTTGATATCATTAATCTACAATTAAATGAGTAATATTATGGTGATTACACTACCCCCTTCATCAGGTCCGCCCCCCCAAACCCCATTACAGACACTGTCCATCAGCGTAGTGAGATGCCATAGAGTCACTTACAGTGGAGGGATTTAAAAACAGATTAGATGTAGTAGAAGAGATGGTAAATGGAATGGAAATTAGAGAAGAGGAATACAAAGAAGCTGAGGCACAGAGAGAAAAAAAGAATCTCTAAGAATGAAAGAATATTGAGAGAACTGTGTGACCAATCGAAACGGAACAATATTCGCATAATAGGGGTACCAGAAGACGAAGAGAGAGAAAAAGGGAGAGTGTCATTGAGGAGGTAATTGCTGAAAACTTCCCTAATCTGTTGAAGGAGATGGTCTCTAAAGCCATTGAGATGCACAGATCTCCCAACACAAGGTACCCAAGGAAGACAACATCAAGACATATAATAATTAAAATGGCAAAGATCAAGGACAAAGACAGACTTTTAAAAGCAGCTAGAGAGAGAAAAAAGATAACATACAAAGGAAAACCCATTAGGCTATCATCAGATTTATCAACAGAAACCTTACAGGCCAGAAGGGAGTGGAATGATATATTTAATGCAATGAAGCAGAAGGGCCTTGAACTAAGAATACTCTACCCAGCAAGGTTATCATTTAAATTTGAAGGAGGGATAAACAATTTTCAGATAAGCAAAAGCTGAGAGAATTTACGTCCCACAAACCACCTCTACAGTGCATTTTGGATTGCCTGAGGAGCTGTTCCACCCTTTGGGGGCTGATTCCCAAGTGTGAGGTGCCCACACCACCAGCCCGGCCTGCTCCCAGCAGCCCCAAGATCTCTTGGAGCACCAGCAGCTGGATGAAATATCCAAACTGTCAGATCTCAGCAAAGCCGGGCCTGGGGCTCCTTTCTTCAGCAAACAATGACGTCCAGAAGAATATTAAGGACTTTAACAGCTCCAGGATTTTAACAAAAGCAAGACTGTTGCTCAGATCTATTCAGACAAGCAACAGATTTTATAATTTTTTTATTACTGATTTTGTTATTATTTTTTTTATCAGCCAGAGTCTCCTACACCCACACCCCAGCCTCACCCTGAATGGCTCAGTGCCTGAGGGTGGGGACCACGCCCTGCCTACACATTTGCCTTCTGCACCAAGCTAATCCATAGGGCTGGACCTATGACCATGGACACACTAATCAAACCACGAACTAGGAGGCTTCTACCCCAAAAGGTGGCTGTGGCCACGGCCTTCTGTGGGCCTGGATCTCCCCACCCTAGGAGGTCAAACTCCATCGGGATTCGCCCATTCCCATCTCTTCCTACTCAGTCAACCACTCAAATTAATCTTTCCTTGCCTGAGACCAGTTGAGAACACTGGAGTGCAGGGAGGAGAGGGGAAGGGCCAGGCTGGGCTGCCAAGTTCTAGTCTCCTCTGCACTGAGGGCCAGATAATCGCCATGAGAGGAGGGCCGTGGGAGGCCAAGAACTCACTGCTCAAGAAGATATGGACACTCCTGCCCTGCTGTGTATAGATGGAAGATATTTATATATTTTTTTTGGTTGTCAATAGTAAATACAGACACTAAGTTATAGTATATCCGGACAAACCAACTTGTAAATATACAACTTTACTCCCTCTGTAACTTACCCAAACAGATATAAATGGCTGGTTTTTAGAAAAAAAAAATCATGTCCATAGATGCTGAAAAAGCATTCAACAAAATTCAACATCCATTCATGATAAAAACTCTCAACAAAATGCGTATAGAGGACAAGTACCTCAACATAATAAAGGCGATATATGACAAACCCACAGCCAACATTATACTTAACAGCGAGAAGCTGAAAGCTTTCCCTTTAAGATCAGGAACAAGACAAGGATGCCTACTCTCCCTACTTTTATTCAACATAGTTCTAGAGGTCCTAGCCACGGCAATTAGACAACACAAAGAAATAAAAGGCATCCAGACTGGTAAGGAAGAAGTTAAACTGTCCCTGCTTGTAGATGACATTATATTGTACATAAAAAACCCTAAAGAATCCACTCCAAAACTACTAAATCTAATATATGAATTCAGTAAAGTTGCGAGATACAAAATTAATACACAGAAATCTGTTGTATTCCTATACACTAATGATGAACTAGCAGAAAGAGAAATCAGGAAAACAATTCCATTCACAATTGCATCCAAAAGAATAAAATACCTAGAAATAAACCTAACCAAGGAAGTGAAAGACTTATACTCTGAAACTACAAGACACTCATGAGAGAAATTAAAGAAGATACCAATAAATGGAAACACATCCCGTGCTCATGGATAGGAAGAATTAATATTGTCAAAATTGCCATCCTGCTTAAAGCAAACTACAAATTGAATGCAATCCCTATCAAAATACCAACAGCATTCTTCAATGAACTAAAGAAAATTGTTCTACAATTCATATGGAACCACCCAAGACCCCAATAGCCAAAGCAATCCTGAGAAGGAAGAATAAAGTGGGGGTAATTACACTCCCTGACTTCAAACTCTAATACAAAGCCACAGTAATCAAGACAATTCGGTACTGGCACAAGAACAGACCCATAGACCAATGGAACTGACTAGAGAGACCAGATATAAACCCAAGCATATATGGTCAATTAATATATGATAAAGGAGCCTTGGATATACAATGGGGAGATGACAACATCTTCAGCAGCTGGTGTTGGAAAAACTGGAGAGCTACATGTAAGAGAATGAAATTGGATTACTGTCTAACCCCATACACAAAAGTAAACTCAAAAGGGATCAAAGACCTGAATGAAAGTCATGAAACCATAAAACTCTTAGAAAAAAACATAGGCAAAAATCTCTTGGACATAAATATGAGCAACTTCTTCATGAACATATCTCACCAGGCAAGGGAAACAAAAGCAAAAATGAACAAGTGGGACTATATCAAACTAAAAAGCTTCTGTACATCAAAGGATACCATCAGTAGAACAAAAAGCATCCTACAGTATGGGAGAATATATTCACAAATGACATATCTGATAAGGGGTTGACATCCAAATTATATAAAAAGCTTATGCACCTCAACATACAAAAAGCAAATAAGTCAATTAAAAAATGGGCATAGGAGCTGAACAGACACTTCTCCAAAGAAGAAATTCAGATGGCCAACAGGCACATGAAAAGATGCTCCAAATCACTAATCATCAGAGAAATGCAAATTAAAACCACAATGAGATACCACCTCACACAAGTAAGGATGGCCACCATACAAAAGACAAACAACAACACATGTTGGCGAGGATGTGGAAAAAGGGGAATCCTCCTACACTGCTGGCGGGAATGCAAATTAGTACAACCATTGTGGAAAGCAGTATGGAGGTTCCTCAAAAAACTCAAAATAGAAATACCATTTGACCCAGGAATTCCACTCCTAGGAATTTACTCTAAGAATGCAGCAGCCCAGTTTGAAAAAGACAGATGCACCCCTATGTTTATCGCAGCACTATTTAGAATAGCCAAGAAATGGAAGCAACTTAAGTGTCCATTAGTAGATGAATGTGGTACATATACACAATGGAATATTATTCAGCTATAAGAAGAAAACAATTCCTACCATTTGCAACAACATAGATGGAGCTAGAGGGTATTATGCTCAGTGAAATAAGCCAGGTGGAGAAAGACAAGTATCAAATGATTTCACTCATCTGTGGAGTATAAGAACAAAGAAAAAATTGAAGGAACAAAACAGCAGCAGACTCATGGAACCCAAGAATGGACTAACAGTTACCAAAGGGAAAGGAACTGGGGAAGATGGGTGGGAAGGGAGTGATAAGGAGGAAAAAGGGGTATTATGATTAGCACACATAATGTAGCGGGGGAGTAGGATACGAAGAAGGCAGTATAACACAGCGAAGACAAGCAGTGATTCTATAGCATCTTACTATACTGTTGGACAGTGACTATAATGGGGTATGTGGTGGGGCCTTGATAATAGGGGGAGTCTAGTAACCATAATGTTGCTCATTTAATTGTACATTAATAATAGCAAAATTAAAAAAAATAAAAAAAACAGATGGGAGTCAAAATACATCTGAATATCAAGGATAAAGAATTTTTACTTAATCATGAAGAAAGTGTAGAGCCAAAATATGTTTTGAGTCTAGCTATGGCCTGCCCATATCTGTGTCTTGGAAAGATAACTCTGGCACTGATGTGACAGATAAGACAGAAGGGGAAAATCTAGATATGGGGAAACTCATTGGAAGACTACTGCCAAAATTCAGAGAAAAGTTAATGCAACCACAAGGGCAAAAGGAAGAGAATGGATCTAACAGATCTGTGGCGGTAAAAACAAGACTTAGCAATTGATTAAATATCGGTGGTAGAGAAAGAGTAGAACAAATAAGAGTTCTATCTTCAGAAATAAGAAATGTAGGGAATGGAGAATTTGGAAAAAATGGAGAATGGTAGAGTTGAATAATATGCTTACTTTGGGATCTCAGTGAGTTTAAGGTGTTTGCAGAAAGTCGAAGTAGAGATTCTGAAAATCTAGCAGGCATTTGAAGCCCTCAAATACTCAATTTAATAAGAATGATAAAATAGTAGAAGAGATACTCAGAAGCTTACTTAGTTGCTGCCACTCTATATTACCTCTATATTTACATCATAATTACATCTGTAACTTAATTAATAATTGATTACAATGATCAGTTTGAAATTTTCATTCTTGCTACTTCTTGCCCCACCCTTGTAATAGATAAGGGTGAAAAATAGAACTATATAAATACATTTATTATATACAAATACGTATTTTATATTTGTACTTATATATAATATATATCAAATATAAAATGTTTATGTGTTATTATGTAAATATTACATATTTATATAATTAAATATATTATATTTATATATTAATATAAATATAAAATGTATAATATCATACCCTTACAGTCACTATATCATCTGTCATGAAAGTGGCTCCTCTGAAACTGCATCATACAAAAACTGAAAAGCTAGAAAGGAGGTGTAGGGTCAATGGAATATGTATTATTACCTCTAGGCCCCTGCTTACTATACAGAAAAAAATACCTCAGTTTCTAGAATACAAGAAACTTTTTAAAGTTTGGAAATGTATGTCAAGGATCACAGAGAACGTTTGCATGTTTGACTGGTCTGTCCTACCTTTTGATATTTTTTGTTTCCCTTATTCAGTTCTGTTAGGATCCAAAGTCCAAAGCTGGAGCTCATGATAGAAAAATATGGGAGAATTTCATGAGTATCTAAGGAAGCAGTATTTAGCAAAAGGGTAAACTGAGTGTTGTCATAGTATCAAATGCCAGTGATTTGAGAATAAATAGAAAACAATGAAATTTGGAGTTGAGAAAAGTAAATACACAAAGCAAAGGAGGTAGATGTTTTGCAATGCAGTTTTGGAAAACACTTCAGAGAGTTCAGAAAGCTGAGGGTCACAGCTTCTAGACCACACTGATGGGGCCTCCTGTCCTCCAGTCTCATCTGTCACCAGTTCTCCACCTAACTTACTCTGCTCCAGTCATACAGGCACCTTTCCATTCCTGGAGCATCCCATGCTTTCCCTGTTGGCCCCAACTCAATCTTCATATTTTTCAACTAAGATTTCAATTCCTCAAGTAGGGCATCCCAAGCCTACGTTAGGTCCCCAAGTTGTGCGCTCTCATAACAGTCTGTGATTCCGCTTTAACATTCTTTTTAATTATCTGTATAATAGTTGTACTCTCCACTACACCTGAATTACCATGATCGTAGAGACTTGTCTTGATCCATGCTGCCGTCTCATAGGAAAGCACCAGACAAGGAATCACAGGCTGTGGATCCTAATCTGACTGAGTTCTAATTACAAACCTGGAGGCAAGACTCCAGAATCCATACTTCATACCACTGAACTGCACTGCAGAGCCGGCCTCACTCAACAAATTAACTCATGGCTTATGGCTGTTTTAAAAAAAACTTTTTTTCTTGAAGGTGTAAAAACCTCAATAACAAACATCATGAAGCAACTGGGATGAAGTATTTGAAAGTTTATGAAAACAACTTACCTAGAGTAAGTTACTTAAATTGTCAGCATATTTATCCACACGAACTAACAAACAGTCCTTCTTCCATGAAGAAAATGTAATGAAAACAAATGTGACAAAATACTATTTGAGAAAAAAGGAAGGGGATTCTCATTTTTAATTTTTATCTCAACTAAATCAAAACATCGAAACCCTTCACTTTTATTAATGATATAATACCACTTGACAACGATCAAATTTGACATAATCTGAACAATGATACAGATGTATCCCCTGCAAAGATACCAACTGGAATGCTCCTCTGGTTTAGATTTATTATTTTCTCATAAATAAAGTACTACAGATTTACAAACATACTGCTGAAACACAGAGTGAAAATGAGGCAAGTCAATAGCTCATGGCATCTTAACTCACAGCAAAGTCTTTGGGTTTGGCGCTCTGGGTTTCCCAGATTGAAATATCATGTGTTTCTTCACAGCCATGGGTGTGCCGGTCTCCAAACACTCACAAGTAATTGGTTCTGACTGCTGCACTGTTTTCTACTGGGCTGTATGGGACTCAAAAAGGCTCTTTACTCAAAGCCCTTTCTGGTTACTATTACTCAACATAAAAGCTCTAGAGCAGCATTAAGTTAATAGGTCAAAAACCAACATACTGAAAATACTAAAGTACTGGCAAGTGTACAACTGATGAGAACTCTTAGATGAACTCCAGCATTATTATTATATGTTGTTGAACAAAAAATGAAAATACCACCTTAAAAGGGATTAAGTTTTTTAAAGATGACTGCTCCTGTCCACATGATCAATCTCTTTCTATGCATGACACCACCATGATGTATTACGTTTTCTATTAATAATATTGTTTTTTATCCAGTAAAATGGATGAAAAAGATAGTAATGAGTATACACTGACTGTCCTCAGTTCATTAAGTTAGTGATAATAACAACTCACGTGAATAGTGGAGTTAGTCTAAGCTAAAAAGCACTGATTTTAGGGTTTAGTTCTCTTTCCTATTCATAAGAAGACTTCCTCATGATTACATATATTTCTTAAAGCTATATTTTTAACTTAGCCATAGGAAGTATATGTTAACCATCAGAAAAAAAGTTTATGTGTAGGGAAGAGAACTAATATTTTTTGAGCATGTGCTAATATGCCAGACACTCTATGTTTGTTTAATCCTCCTAACCCTACAGTGTAAACAGTCTCATTCCTGTAAATACAGGAACTGATGGTTGGGGTATTGTGTGATAATTAATGACAGCTCCAGAATACACACCCCGGTCTGTCTGCCTCTAACGCCTTATATGAGGCCTGTGGGAAGGAGGTGATGGTAGGTGGGATGAATATTAGAGGAGAAAGCTTGTCACCTGAGGACCTAGTAAAAGTTTTGAGAATGGCCAAAATAACAAACACTAGAGAAACCAAACAAGAACATCAAGAGCAAAACAATCAGAGGCAGAATCAAATCAGATTACAGAGTAAAAAACAGGGATTGGATGGTTCAAGAATCAGGGACATATAAAGATAGGGTTTGGAGTGACTGTTGCCAGCAGTCTTGGGCTCCAGTGAGTATAGGCTGTTTGGGTAAGCTGGGTATCTTTAACTGAAAGGGAGAATGGAGCTAACGTAACAATACCTTTTCTATTATACTAAAAAACCCCTCTGTATAATTTAATTCATTAAACATATATACTGTCCATAAGGCCGATTCCTCAAATCAAAATAAAACATAAACTTTGACTGGTCTACCCCCTTAACAAGGTGTCAAGTTGCTACACATCTTCAGAGACTCATACAAATATTTCATCTTCTCAGCACCTTCTGCCAATGTTAGGCAGAATAAACTCTTCCTGCACCTGTGCTCCCCCAGACCTTATACCTGCCTCTTTTTGGGACTTGCTTATGTGTTTGTTTCCCTTTCTAGAAGAGGAACCCACCAGGACAGAGATCATATCTTATCATCTTTGTTTCCATAAAACAAAAAACATGGTAAACAAAAAATCCAAAAATGACAATAATTATATTAAAGGTAAATGATCTAATAACTCACTTAAAAGCCAGAGATTATAAATGTAAATAAAAGCAAACCAAACTATCTTTTTATAAGAAAGATACTGAAACTATAAAACAGATATTTTGAAAGAAACAGATGGGAAAAAAAGATACATCATGCAAACACTAGTCAAAAAGAAAGCTGGAGAGTAAAAAGCTGATAACTGAAATCGGAAAAAGGGATAATAGAGTGAACAGGGCCAAAAACAGACTTCTGGAGGCCTGTATTTAAGATACTGAAACATGATTAAGTCACTGCCATCATAACACAGAGCTCCCTGAATCCTCCAAACATCCTACTCCAATGCCTCCCACTTAAAAGCTAAATCCTTGAAATAGTCCTTTAAATTCAGTCTTTTCTTTTTTGTTCAATTGCCACTCATTTCCCCACCTCTTGCTGAGAGCTTTTGCTAAGGTTACCAAGGGCCTCCACTTGGTACTAAATCCAAAGGCCATTTTCAATCATCATTTCACTTGAGCATCAGACACTGTTGACAAGCCCATCTTCTTAAAATACTTCATCCTCATGCCATCATAATTTTTTGGTTTTCCTCTTACCTCTTTGCCTGTTTCTTCAGTCTCCTTTGCAACCTTATATTATTCTACCCAAGCATTATATGTCCAAGGTTTTCAAGCTTCATTCTTAGGCTTTCTCTCTTTTTACTCTATAAACTGTCCCTACAGTACAGTCTCATTTTTGCTAATAGCTTCAAGTTCTATCTATTTTGCAATGGTTTAAAAATTGCAACTCCAGGTTGGCATCTTACTTGAATTGGTATCAAGCAGCCTTTTGACATCTCCAATTGGATGTCTCAAAGGTACTCAAACTCAACATACTCTAAACTCACAATATTCCATCCTGTTCCACTGCTTCTCTCTCAGTAAATGAGATCGCTGATCCATTACCAAGAGGAAAAAACCTAGGAATTGAATGACAAATGGCACACACCTTTCTCCTGTTCTTCAAGTACAATTGTTTCTTCACACTACAGCCAAAGTAAACCTGAGCATGTCACTCCATCTTTGAAGTCTTCCAATGAGTTTTCCTTTGCACTTCAAAACAAAAGCAACAAAGTCTGGCCTCCATCCTTCTCTCTAGACTATTGTTGTCTTAGACTACTCTTGCCTTTGCTCTTTTCTAGCTGCACTGGTCTTTCTCAATTTCTTCTTTCCATCACAGAGCCTTTGTAGATGTTCCCACTCTCTCCTACTGATCTGGAATATATGCCCTTCCATCCCTGGATAACTCCTACCTAATCTTCAGATATTAACTCAAGCATTACTAACCCTGAAAAGGCTTTACCAATACCTTAGTCTACAGCAGGCTTATTTGTTTAAAAACTCATTATATACTTAAGCTCTTTTCTTTCAGTGCACTTATCATAGATACTCATTCCACATTAATTCATCTGATTACATAAAAATAATTACTTAAACTATTCAATTTTAAGTTCATGAGAGCAAGAATTGTCTGTTTTGGTCCACATGATGTCCCTACGAGCAGAACTATGCCTGCTATAGTGAAGATACTGAACTAACAGACAGAGAACACAATACAAAGAAAGCAGAGCTCACGTAAGTAGAGGCCAGAGACCAACAATGAAAAAGTTGGTAACAAGTGAAACAAAGGAGATGAGTACTTAAAGAAGAAGGGAGATTAAGAGCCTCATATGTTGCAGAAAGATTAAAAGGGATGAACAAATAGAGCAAGCAGAAAATTATTGGTGACCTTTGAGAAAATAGTTTCATGGAATGCTAGACTCAAAAGCCAGACAACAGTGAAGCTCAGGAGTAAATAGGAGGTGAGTATATAAAAGAAGCAAGTACTTTTCAAGAATGTGTCAATGAAAGTGGGGAAAGATAACTGCAGAAAGGACAGAGAGCTCAGTCACTGGAACACACTGATGGTGATCACAGAGGAGTAGTTAGGTGCTCAAGGCCACAGCAGGAAGCAGAACAAAATGACAAGGTTTACAGCAGAAAGATGTTAGGTTAGTAAATAATCTTTTCCTATAGCACAATCCAATTACTCTCTATCAAGATAATGGTGACGAAAGTAACAGCTAACTTTCCGGGGGACAACTCACTGTGAGGCAGAGGCCAAAGTACTTCAACATTTCTCATTAGACCTCTCAACATCTCTATTAAAGGAGTGGTATCATTATCCCCTTTTTACAGATGAAAACCCTAATCAGCCACATGATTAGCAATTGAAAGAACTGGGATTAAATACAGATTTATCTGACTTCTCTAACACACATTATTACACATTATTAATTGGTTAACCCAATACCCACTTATTCCCATTTCCCTTGTCCCTTTACTCATGTCGCTAGAAGTGGCCATATGACCCATTTCCAGCTGAGATGTAAGTGGAAATATGTTTGGAGCTTCCTTGGAAGGCTTTTCCTTCTAAAAAAATATAAACATTAAAATGCATATTTGTATAATTATAGGTGTATTATATATTTAATATCTATTATCTATTAGATTTACATTAAAATGTATAAATATTTAAGTAAATATATACATATAATATGTGATATAGGGTTTTTTTTAAGGAAAAGACTTCCAAGGCTTTATTATAATATAAAACAGATATTATCAAGCCATCCCATCCCTCTGACTTGAATGTAATTGTAAGGCCTAGAGCTGTCTGCTGTTTTATGACAATGAGAGGGTAGCAGAGAAATTACAGAGACGTTGAACCACCAAACTAACGACAATAGCCACCTACTTCTAGACTTCTTGCTACGTGAGGAAAAAAAACCCACAAAAACCTCTGCATTTTCTTAAGTCATGTTACTCAGGTTTTCTGTTATTTACACCTGATTGTTTTTCTAATGGATATGATTCCAAAGCTCATGCTCTTATCTACCAAACTATATCACCTCTTATCTACGAAATACAGAGATAAAGAATCTTCTACCTCCCTCAGAGAGTTCTTAAGGAGTCTGAGTTAGAAAATGCATATATAAATGTCTTGAAAAATAAAAACTATTATAGAAATTTATTACTGTTTAAAAAAACACACTTCTCAGTTGAGGGAAGAGACTGGAGAGCAGGCATGCCCTAGAGACAGGGGGCAAGGCAGCATTCTTCTGGAGGGACACTCAGAACCAGCTGGGGAAAGGTCACATTACACAGGCACCCTTCTGAGAATCATGGCCAGGGTGAACCACCTCTTACAAACAAGACGATAAGCATATCCTACAGATGTACTCAGAAGGGGAAAACACTGAGAAGTAGCATTTTATTATAGTGAGGTATATAGTAAGCACACTTCCATTAAGACATCAGTAACATGATATATTAGGTGATAAAGTTTTGAACCCATGGGAAAACAATTCCACCTTATCAAGTTTGGCCTTTCTTAAAACACAAGTAATTCTTTTTACATGAATAACAGTAACAAACAATAAATAATAGTATGAGCCAACAAAGCCGACACAACCTAAGCAGTATGATGGAATATTAACCAACAGGATAAAAGAGTTTGCAGAAGAAATGTGACTGTTTTCAGAGAAAGGCTAGAATAAATTCCAAATACTTACTCAGTTTTTTTTGAAGTTTCCTCTTCATTTTAATATCTCTTGGGGACGGTCAAACTTACTATTCTCTCATTAAGAATTAACAAAGCCATTTTAAAAATTGAACTCCACACCTCAGGTCTCAAATAACTGGTTTGGTCATTTATTGGATATAGTACTGGTGTTTTTCATTCAATAAACATTGCTGAGCACGTACCATGGACCAGGCTGCTCTGGCACTAGGGTGCCTTCACAGCAGTGAAGACATTGCCCAGAATGGCTTGTCTTTATGGAACTTACACATCATGAGGGTAGGGAGCAAATACACAATAAGCAAATAAAACGCAATACATGTCAACTGATGGTAAGTGTTACTGTGAAAAAAAGCAAGAAAGATGGAAGGTAGGGTAGGTAACATAAGGCCAGTGGGAGGAGGTGGGGGCAGGGGGAGCTGGTGGTCACAGTTATTCCACGGTCATAAAGGTTTCATTAGGACGCTGACACTTGGGCTAAGACCTGAAGGAGCCGAAGAACCAAACCACGCCACGCGTCTATTGTTTTAATGCTAATATAACTCCTTCACTGTTGGACGCATCATTTGAAATGGGTCAACAGCTGAAAGGCTAAATGATATGTCTCTACCTACCAGTCACCCTGATCCATTATAATCAGACCAAAAAGGAAAAGCCATTCCAACTATTGGTGACCTTCTGAATCTCACTGTTGATATATCTGCCATTTGAGAAAAACAGTTTAAATGTTTATTTTATTCCTGTATGTCACAAATATATTCTTTTTTTGATACTCCTCAAACATATGTTTCAAATGTAGCAAATTCTGTTTAGTCTTAAATGAGCTGAAGTTTCATCATGGGCTAAAATTTTAAGACATAAAATGACTACTGAAACTGAATTTTAATCACAATGATGAATCACAACATGCATCTTTAGTTAGGCATGTATTATGGATAAGTCTAGTTTTCTACAGAGAATAATCACATGTTCTAATTACCATTTTGGTTATACGCATAATTAATAATATTCTGTCTTAATGGGACACACTGAATCTTCAGACAGTTGCAGGCTTTAACTATGCATACTGCCAAATCCAACTGTCAGCTGCACAGCAAACACAAAGGAATCTTGATGTAGTGTTTTAGCATTGATAACAATATGCATATCTTTATACATGATACAGTGGAAAATTAATTGCCTTTCTGCCTTCAAAATTTTCTCCACACTACTTATTTTGTTGCTTAATTGATCATTTACCCTAAATTATATATATTGGTGAGTGATCTTATGAGCAATAAAACATGAATGTAAAGTGACCCCAAGATTCAGAGAAGAAAAAAATATTGTAGGACTTACTGATTGTAAACTTTCATTTTCACGTAAACAAGCTGTATGAAGTTCTGATTTCAAGGTTGCAATGTGACTTCGATGAGATGTCATTTCCTTCTCTAATGTAGCAATTCTAGTGCTTGCAAGCTGGTAGACATCCATGAAACTTTTAATCATAGCCTTAAGAAATAAAAATAATGTCACACACAATTCAAATAAAGCTGTCCCCAAAGAAGAATTTCCATAATTTGAAACCAAAATCATTAAAATTTAAAAATGAACACTTCATCTTTCTTTAAAATAATAAAGCTAAATCTCACATTTTGTACTGAGAACTAATAAAGCTAAACCTCACAGTTTATATTGAGTGACTATTTTAAGAAAGTTTGGGAGAGAAATAATTGAGACTTCTTTTCCAGAGCATTTGTTTAAATAAGATGTACTTTGATCTATTGTGCTTAAAATTTAGAATGCAGTTTTTTAAGATGGCACACTTATTTTCTTTGTAAAGTTAAGTTCTAGTTGTAATTTGACCTAAATCTCAATAAGACACAAAAAAAGATGGATATGTTAAAAAGATATCTCAAAAGAGTTAGTAAAGTTTTCAATCCACCCAAAAAAGCAAATGTTTTCAAACAAAAGGGGCGGAAACAATCCTGTCATTTTTTTAAGAGTAAATAATGTGATTCCTATACGGTAGAGGAGCATATTTATATTCATTCAAATAACAGAGAAATGCCCTTCCATCATACTATATTTAGTAAAATAACACAAGCAAGTACTGATAATTTTTTTTTTATTACAGTTCAATCATATTTTATGGGCTCTTTCTTCTAAAGCAACTACAGGTTGCTTTATGTCCAAGAATAATATTTACACTTTTTTTTAAAGTCTTTGAAAATACTTCAAATGAATCAAAATAAAATCAAACATTTCATTTTACAATATATAATGTTATATAGTTTTGTTACATAATATTCTATTATTTACAGGAAAAAAAAAATGTTCCAACCACAGCCACAACCTAGAAAAATGTACACAGTGTAAGAACTTCCAAATTATGTTTAATCTGAGGACAGATTTGGGAGAGCCTAGAGAAACTAGATATTTTAGTAATTCTGATTGTGTATGAAATAGTAATTTGGTGGACAAAGAATAAGACACAATACACACAATGTTTTACAAACAGAAGTAGGTTAGCTATTTGTAGGTAATAGTAAGAAGGTTCACACACTTTTGCTTAATTCCTATCTGCCCGAAAAAATCCAGCTCAGACACCACCTCTTTCAAGAAGCCTCTTTTAAGCCCAAAGTGTTAACTTCTACTTTGGTTCTTTGTGGGTTCCCCATACTTGCTTCTAGTATTGCATTTATTGCTCTAGTGGAAATGTATTAGTTTACATGTTTATTTACTAGACTGAGGAGCTCCTTAAGCCAGATACTGTGTCTAACCATCTCTTTTTCTTTAGGGATGATAGGGGCCCAAAGCGTGCACTTGTTTGAATGAATGAATGAATCAATGAGTCAATGAATGAATAAATGAATGAATGTGGAACTGGAAAAGTGAAAAACTTGAAAAACTGCAAGTTGAAGCCATATGTTGGCATAAAATACTTTATAGGAAAGGATGAAGTTATCTGAGAAAATATAATCTTAGCACTAATGAATAAGTTATTAACCATACTTTATTCAACCAGAAAAAAGCAAAAGCATAGCTGTTGGCATAAAAGGATACAGAACACAAAAATGAATTCTATCACCCAAGGCTAAATCAGCATGATGCAACTTCATGTTGGTACAGCTTCACATGCTAACCAACCTTACTTTGAGTCATTTGACGGTAAGCTTACAGCTAATTCTAATGCAAGGTATTTCCCTGGGCTTAGAAAACGACATAAAAATCAGAGACTATAAAATCATTATCTGTTTGTAGTAACCACACTAGAGGGGATAAGGATTTAATAATATGGGTAACTGTTGGACCACTGTGTTGTATATTTGAAACCAGTATTAGATTGTATATCAACAACACTTCAATAAAAAATTTTTTAAATCCTGTTTCTTCTTTGTCAAGTCTCTCTCCACTCTTATAAATTAATTTATAATTTAATTATAATTAAATAGGATCTCAGGATCTCAGCCCTATTTTTGTCTGGTCCTCACTATGCCACTTACTTCACCTTATGTTGCTGGGCAAAGGCCATGTTATCTCTCTGATCTTCCATCCCTTTCCTCCATGAAGTGGGAAGAACAGTAATTTTCTTGCCTATTTCCAAAACTGTTGTAAGGCTCAGATAATTAAAAAGCTAAGACAAAGTCATTCTATTAAACCTTCAACTACAGTGAAACTAATATAAGAAAGTCCTCTAAAAATGGTATACAACTAAATTTCCTTGTAGTATTACTATCGTTAAATTCTATTTTTAAATTCTCCAATAAAATCTTAATGTGACACAAGAACAGACCTACAGACCAGTGGAACAGAATAGAAAATCCAGACATTAACCCAAACACATATGGTCAATTAATATATGATAAAGAGCCTTGGATATACAATGGGGAGATGACAGCCTCTTCAGCAGCTGGTGTTGGAAAAACTGGACAGCTACATGTAAGAGAATGAAACTGTACTACTGTCTAACCCCATATATAAAAGTAAACTCAAAATGGATCAAAGACCTGAATGTAAGTCATGAAACCATAAAACTCTTAGAAAAAAATATAGGCAAAAATTTCTTGGACATAAACATTAGCGACTTCTTCATGAACATATCTCCCCAGGCAAGGGAAACAAAAGCAAAAATGAACAAGTGAGACTATATTAAGCAGAAAAGCTTCTGTACAGCAAAGGACACCATCAGTAGAACAAAAAGAGATCCTACAGTATGGGAGAATATATTCATAAATGACATATCCGATAAGGGGTTGACACCCAAAATATATAAAGAACTCATGCACCTCAACAAACAAAAACCAAATAATCCAATTAAGAAATGGGCAGAGGATATGAATAGACACTTCTCCAAAGAAGAAATTCAGATGGCCAACAGGCACATGAAAAGATGCTCCACATCGCTAATCATCAGAGAAATGCAGATTAAAACCATAATGAGATATCACCTCACACCAGTCAGGATGGCCATCATCCAAAACACAAACAACAACAAATGTTGGCGAGGATGTGGAGAAAAGGGAACCCTCCTACACTGCTGTTGGGAACAAAAATTAGTTCAACCATTGTGGAAAGCAGTATGCAGGTTCCTCAAAAAACTCAAAATAGAAATACCATTTGACCCAGGAGTTCCACTCCTAGGAATTTACCCTAAGAATGCAGTAGCCCAGTTCGAGAAAGACAGATGCACTCCTATGTTTATTGCAGCACCATTTACAATAGCCAAGAAATGGAAGCAACCTAAGTGTCCATCAGTAGATGAATGGATAAAGAAGAAGTGGTACATATACACAATGGAATATTATACAGCCATAAGAAGAAAACAAATCCTACCATTTGCAATAACATGGATGGAGCTAGAGAGTATTATGCTCAGTGAAATAAGCCAAGCTGAAAAAGACAAGTACCAAATGATTTCACTCATATGTGGAGTATAAGAACTAGGAAAAAAACTGAAGGAACAAAACAGCAGCAGACTCACAGAACCGAAGAACGGACTAATAGTTATCAAATGGAAAGGGACTGGGGAAGGTGGGTGGGAAGGGAGGGAGGGACAAGGGAGAAAAAGGGGCATTATGATTAGCAGATGTAATGTTAGGGGGACACGGGGAGGGCTGTACAACTCAGAGAAGGCAAGTAGTGACTCTATAGCATCTCACTATGCTGATGGACAATGACAGTAATGGGGTTAGTGGGGGGGACCGGATGAAGGGGGTAGTTTAATCACCATAATATTGCACATGTAATTGTAGATTAATGGTACCAAAATAAACTATTTAAAAAAACTCCTTAAATAAAGCAATGAGTTCTTTTTTATAAATGTCCCTTTATCTTGATGTGACACCATGTGTTTTGTTTGGGAAGGGTTTTAAAAATAATTTTCTAGATAGAATGCTTTCGATAGCCACTTGCCATGAAAGAAAAGGTCTACAGATTTGGAATCTTTCTCTTCTTGTTAAAGAAGACTTTATAATTCATACTGAGTTCATGAGTACTCTGAAGCACTCTGAAACAAACAAACAGAAAGCACATGTTATATGGAACATTCTAACCACTACTTTTTATCTCATTGTGAACTACTATAAAGATTACACTATGTATGGGGAGATGACAGCCTCCTCAGCAGCTGGTGTTGGAAAAACTGGACAGCTACATGTAAGAGAATGAAACTGGACTACTGTCTAGCCCCATACACAAAGGTAAACTCAAGGTGGATCAAAGACCTGAATGTAAGTCATGAAACCATAAAACTCTTAGAAAAAAACATAGGCAAAAAATCTCTTGGACATAAACATGAGCAACTTCTTCATGAACATATCTCCCCAGGCAAGGGAAACAAAAGCAAAAATGAGCAAGTGGGACTATATCAAGCTGAAAAGCTTCTGTACAGCAAAGGACACCATCAGTTGAACAAAAAGAGATCCTACAGTATGGGAGAATATATTCATAAAAAACGTATCTGATAAAGGGTTGACATCCAAAATATATAAAGAATTCATTCACCTTAACAAACAGAAAGCAAATAATCCAATTAAGAAATGGGCAGAGGACATGAATAGACACTTCTCCAAAGAAGAAATTCAGATCGCCAACAGGCACATGAAAAGATGCTCCACATCGCTAATCATCAGAGAAATGCAGATTAAACCACAATGAGATATCACCTCACACCAGTGAGGATGGCCAACATCCAAAACACAAAGAACAACAAATGTTGGCGAGGATGTGGAGAAAAGGGAACCCTCCTACACTGCTGGTGGGAATGCAAATTAGTTCAACCATTGTGGAAAGCAGTATGGAGGTTCCTCAAAAAACTCAAAATAGAAATACCATTTGACCCAGGAATTCCACTCCTAGGAATTTACCCTAAGAATGCAGCAGCCCAGTTTGAAAAAGACAGATGCACCCCTATGTTTATTGCAGCACTATTTACAATAGCCAAGAAATGGAAGCAACCTAAGTGTCCATCAGTAGATGAATGGATAAAGAAGAAGTGGTACATATACACAATGGAATATTACTCAGCCATAAGAAGAAAACAAATCCTACCATTTGCAACAACATGGATGGAGCTAGAGGGTATTATGCTCAGTGAAATAAGCCAAGCCGGAAAAGACAAGTATCAAATGATTTCACTCATCTGTGGAGTCTAAGAACAAAGAAAAAATACTAAAGGAACAAAACAGCAGCAGACTCACAGATCCCAAGAATGGACTAATAGTTAGCAAAGGGAAAGGGACTGGGGAAAATGGGTGGGAAGGGAGGGAAAAGAGGGAAAAAGGGGCATTACGATTAGCAGATGTAATGTTGGGGGGGCATGGGGAGGGCTGTACAACTCAGAGAAGACAAGTAGTGATTCTACAGCATGTCACTACGCTGATGGACAGTGACTGTAATGGGGTTGGTGGGGGGGACCTGATGAAGGGGTAGTTCAATAACCATAATATTGCACATGTAATTGTAGATTAATGATAATAAAATAAATTATATTAAAAAAAAGATTACACTACGTAAAACAATTTAAGGTACAAATCCACCTAATCATACAGGGCACACACAGATCATGCTGAACACAAGGAAATGAGTAAGGACGCCACTCTCAGCTCCTCTGCATTGGGAAACCCTTCCGCTCTTCCCTTATCATACCTTACTGAAAGCATTAATGTCTAAAAAATGTATCAAGTGAAGACACTAGTGTCAAGCCTATCAAATAATAAAAACTTTATTTCTTACTTTATAAAAAAAAGGGAGCATCTATTGTTTTGCAGTGTCCAAAGAGAGCTAAGGTGGAAAAAATTCAGAAACCTTCCATATGTAGATTTTATATTTAGTTCTTTTAATAGACTTTATTTTTAGAGCAGTATTAGGTTCACAGAAAAATTGAGTGGGAAGTACAGAAAGTTCCCTGTATCTCGTGTCACTGCACACTCAAAGCCTCCCCCACTGTGCACATTCAGCAGCAGGATGTCAGAACTGGTGGACCTACACTGACGCATCATCACCCCAAGTTCACGGATTACATTCGGGTTGACTATGTATTCTATGGGTTCTGACAAATACATAATGACACGTATCCACCATTATTGTATCACAGAGTAGTGTCACTGCCCTAAAAATCCTCTGTGTTCCACCTATTCATCCCACCCTTATCCCTAACCCTTGGCAATCACTTATCTTTTTACTATCTCCCTAGTTTTTATATTAACTTTTCTCTTTAAAAATCTTCTATGATCACATCTTTGAAAACTTTCTGGTTTTCTACATTTTATATTATAAAGCTTATTTAACAATAACACACATATATAAGTTATAAAGGAATAACTATACATGTTTTGGGGATGCTGGTTCAAAAGTAAGAGTGAGTAATCAAGTTTGGAGAGCACCCTGTGCATCACTAGGTGACTAACTGGAGGAGCACACCAGAAGCAACGGAGCGAGTCAGCTCTTCCCCTACTGGGGCTCAGGAGGGGAGTGCAGCGGGCTTGTCCCCAGAAACCAAAACAGCAGTGAACACTTAGATTCAGAAAAGCAGAGAAGGACCTCAGGAGCCTCCACTTCCTGAAGCCAGCCTATCCACCCACTGTGCCTGGGAGCATGGATGTCCCACTTGTTCCCCTCAACACCCAGACGTAAGCTCTACTAATCAGAAACCTCATCTACATGAGCAGAGAGGCAGCAGCCCCCTCCAGGATACCAAAACCTGTATTGCTACATAACAGATTACCAAAGATTTAATACAAATCTAGGATTTCATAGTTTCCATAGGCCTAGCACGGATTAGCTGCATCCTTTGCTCAAGGTATCACCAGGCTGAAATCAATGTGTCAGCTGGAACTGCAATCACATCTGGAACTTAGGGTCTTCTTCTAAGTTCATTCAAGTTGTTGAATGTTGTGGTTGAACTACGTAGAACCTAGATCCTTAAGTTTGGGGAACAGAGGTCTCCATTTCCTTGCTGGCAGTCAGCCTGTGTCACTTCCAGCTCCTAAAGACTACCCTCAACTCCTTGCCAAATGGACCCCTCCTTTCTCAACATGGCTGTTTGCTTTCTTCCAGACCAGCTGAAGAGCATCTTAAATACTACACCTTTTTTTTTAATGCTCATCTGATTAGGTCAGGGCCATCCATAATAATTTCATATTTAACGGGTCTCACCCACTCTCAAGAGAGGGGATTAATTCCACTGTGAGTGTACACCAGGGGGAAAGGGCTTGTGGGCCACCTTAGAATTCGGATCACCACAACCTAAAGCACACACCTTATACAAAAAGCAACCCAAAATCGATCACAGACTTCAGTGTAAAACATAAAAATGTAGAACGTTTAGAAAAAATTACAGGACAACATCTTTGGCATTCTAGGGCTTTGTGAAGAATTCTTAGACATGATACTGAAGGCATAATCCATAAAAGAGAAAAATTAATAAATAGAACTTGATAAAAATTAAAACATTTTGCTCTGCAAAAGGTCCTGTTACGAAAATTAAAAAACAAACTGCAGACAGGGGAAAATATCTACAAATCACATATCTGATAAAGAACTAGTTTATATATTTTAGATATCATAGAACTATATCCTATAATAGAATTAAGAGCTAGTTTATATATTATAGGACTATATTCTATAGTTTCTAGAATGTATTTTTTAAAACTCTCAAAACTCCACAGTAAAAAGACAAACAATCCAATTAGAAAATGAGCACAAGACACTAAGATACATTTTACCAAAGAAAATATACAAATCCCAAATAAGCACATAAAAAGAATTTCAAAATCAGTAGCTATTAGAGAATGAAAAAAGTGAGATGATTCTACATACCTACCAGAATGGCTAATAGAAAAAACTGTGACTACATCAATAACTGGTGAAGAAGCAGAGAAGTGGATCTCTCATACCTTCTGGTGAGAATAAAATACAGTACAGCCACTTTGGAAAACAGTTTGGCAGTTCCTTTAAAAATTAATCATACACTCTTGAATGGCCCAGCAATCACATACCTGAGCACTTATCCTAGAGAAATGAAAACTCTGTCCACACAAAAATCTGTACACAAATGTTCATATTAGATTTGTATGTAATAGCCAAAAATTGGAGACAATCAAAGTGTCCCTCTGTGGATGAATGGCTAAACAAATTTCATGACTACTAGACAACAATACAAAGGAACATACTACTGTTAGAAGCAACAACTTGGTGGACCTCAAGGGCATTATGCTGAGTGAAAAAAGTCAACCTCAAAAGACCACCTTCTGTAGGACTTCATTTATATGTCATTCTTGAAAGACAAAATTATAAGACAGAAAACACTTAGTGGTTAAGGAGTTAAGGATGATCTCTCGGGGGGCTGATATGTTCATAAAGTAGTTAACAGAGAGAGATCTTTATGGTGATATAATAATAGTTCTGTATATTTATCACATGGTGGTTACACAAATATATATGAAAAGATGTCAGAGAACTATACATACACATTGTACCAATGTTAATTTTCTGGTTTCCATATTGTCCTAATGTTATATAAAATGTAATATTGGGGGAATCTAGGTGAAGGATACTATTTTGCAACTTCTTGTGAATCTGTAGTCATTTCAAAATTAAAAGGTTAAAAAAAAAGAACACAGTATATATGTATATAGTATGCTAACATTTAACTAAAAAAGGAGATATAAACAAATTTATATACATATCTACATATATTTTAGCAACAGACAAGGGGAGAAAAAAATTTCTTCCAAATATTGTAAATCGTTCCTATTTATCTGGCAAAGGCCTGAACTAGAATACCAATCTTCTACCTACAACTCCTAAAGACTTCCTTATGCAAATATATGAATAAAACAAGCTAACATTTTGTTTAGCATACTCAACATGACAGGATGTCAGACATCTGTCTGGATTTGCTATCACAGCAACGCCAGCTTTTCTAGGGCCACAGTATGGCCCATAGCCTCAAAGGAGTCAATGCTGCCTGAGGGGCATATGCACTCAGTTCAACTCTCCACTCAAAGCCAAACTCACACCTGCCCCCTCAAATTCACAAGGAAGGTGAATACCACGGCCTACCATAAATCACCAAATGAGTCGGAACGTTTGGGAGTCAATGAAGCCTAGGCTTGAATAAATCTTTGCCCAAAGGTGTCCTTGCTTCCTCTATAGTTTCCATGTTCCAAGTCCTGCCTGGACCCCAGTTCTAAAAACAGTTACTACGTTCCAGACCCCACATTATGAGCTTCGTGTATTCTAATTCTGGCAATAACCTTGTAAGACTCATTATTTTCTCTACAATACAAGAAACTAAGGCTTAGTGAGGCTATGTACCTTACCCAAGGTCACCTAGCTAAAGAAAAATAGAATTGGGATTCAAATCAATATTTGTCCAATTCCAAAGTATATACTCATTCCATGTGTTGCAAGTTTTCTAGTTTGCTTTGGATTTGTTTAGTGTTTGGGGGTTTATTTGTTTTTGACCGTCTATCATACAAAGTTTCTCAGTGAAATCAGCAGGATTAATCTAAGCTTTCAAAGTTTCAAAAATTGCACAGCTAGTCTATCACAACATTCATATGTTCACTTTAATCCATTCTCTCCCCTATTGACTGAAAAAGGTACAAAAGCGAAGCTCTCTTCAATTTTGCTAAAGACCTAAAATATTCAAAAATCTCAAATTCAGTTATTATTGTATTACATTGACTCTGAACTACCAATTTTTGTTTGTCATGGAAATAAATATTTATGTCAAATAAAAGAATTTCAGATGGTACTTTCTTGGGGTTTCATTTGTAAAATGGGCTCAGTGAACATTTGTAACAAATTGATTAATCTCTATTCCATCTAAATATGTCACATAATTTCTATACTTCCCCCAAAACATCTTTTGATTCTATAAAAATATGTAATTTTAAAGAAGGCTCTGAGATTATTTTAGTGAGGAAAAAATTAAATTAAGCTTACAAATTATAGCAACTCTTCTACTATCCACACAATAGGTTATTTTGAAAAAGAGAGGGAAGTTGGAAAAAAGCTTCCAAAACAGGAAGTGTGTTTAATTAACTTATGTATGTAAAATGATGTGTGCATTCTCTCACAACCTGACTTAAGGATCTGATTTCATCAATAAAAGACTTTAGAAACAAAATACCAAGACAATCTCAAATCCTACACATGCAGGATTAGTTCATCTGACTTATAAATTCTCGTTCTGAATGAGATCCATGCACACTGGAAATATGTATAGAAGGGATGGGACTCCAGGAAGTTATGCTTCATTTCCATTTTCCCTACTAAGATTGGGAAGTCTTTAATCTTGCCATAGCTGGAAAATTTCCTGGCAGAAAAACGCCCTTTCCTTTATGCAGAAACTAGGATTTTGTTGAACCAGGTTTCCCCACCCCTCTCATACAAGATTTTTTCCCATTCCTGGAAAGTCCACTTTGACCATAGTGTTCATCCTAGAAGTTTGTGTGTGTGTACTAGAATTACTGTTTCCCTTAGAGACTGGTCTGGGCCACTGCTGCCCACTTATGACTATACGCTCTTATTTTTTTAGCACAGGCCTAGTTAAAAACATGTGTAACTACATACTTAATGCAATGTGGACACAGATACTAAAATGCTAGATTTTAAGTGGTAGTGGTGACAATGGTAAAGAGAGTAAATGTGTCAGGTTATTAGAAGAAAAAAAACTGTTGCAAACACACAACCACCTTCATCAAGCAAAACTGAAGACAAAATAGCATAAAGTGATTTGATGTGATGTTGAATATAATTCAGGTATGTTTTTGTTGGTGTTATTTTATATAAGAAAGAGAGAATCAAAATCTATTTCCCCTTTTCTGCCATTTGAAATGGCCCTGGATTTGACTTATCTCATCACTCAAAATTTTTACAAGCACCACTTTGAAGGATGTAACTATAGTAGCTTTTCAGGTATGAGAAGGAGCCTCATGGGAAACCATGTTCAACAGAGTTGCAAAATACTTCGGCAGCAAAAAATTTTTTAATGATGTTGTCCTTACAGCATGTTCAGACTAAACTTTTTTCTGGCCTCCACTCAACCATGGCATATACAACTTAAATGTGCCAAAAAAGAAGACCAATTCTTTTTCAGATATGTTATTTCCAACCAGAATTGAATCAAAGCCAATCTTGAGGCTAAGTGCAGCTTCTAGAGTGGTGGTGATTACTGCTGTTATTATGCTAAAGGTTACTGTAAAGAAAGACCTAAGGGATTAAAAAATGGCATGTTGGTTGCCTACAAGAATATGGAAAGGGCGTCACCAAAATAATCAGAGATTGGGGGGAAGTTCCTCTTGGGAACTATTGCATATAGACATGAAGCCATAAAAAGGAATGGTGATCTTAGGAAAATTCTCAGAGGGATGAGTTTCTCAGAAGATACTGTTAGATCAATAATAATAATAGCAGCAATAGCAATAATAATACTACTAAGTACTTTGTTTCCAGGACAAAATTTTAAGCAATATACAAAATGTTCATCATATCATAAATTGTAGAGCTGACAGTGGGTTTATTAATATGCTCCAAAACAAAGTCTGCCAAAGTGGGAGTACCTTAGTGAGTAACACAGAAACCATGAAAAAGCTTAACCTCATTACTTTAGCTCTCCTTTGGGTAAGAATATATTAGTTACCATTTTTCAGCACCTCCTATGTCTTGCCATCACTGATAGTTTTATAAAGAAGATTCTTAGGCTGTTTTGGATACTACTGACATAGAGATAAGAGTGTAATATGATGTATAGATGAATTTTGGGGTTCATTTGTGATGGTCTGAACTGAAAATTAGGCCATCTAGCTTTGTCCAAATGTCAGAACCATACATCTGGCACTAATATTCAGAAATGTTTGTATGAACTTCTCATTCTTTGGAGATCACAAGTACTTTGACTATCCTCCAAGTCTTACCAAGTGATAGATACACCTGTTTAGTTGAGATAGACTCCCTCATCCAAAATGAGGGCATTTTCTAGCTATATTAAATAAAGTAGATGCAAATCTGAGCACAGTCTGTTTTCTGTGGTACCATGCATAATCTCTAATCTTTATACTGCCCTTGCAAAATAGGAATTGTTTAGCACAGTTTTACGTATAAAGCCACTGAGGCTCAGAGTCTATAAAAAGCTTCCTTAAGGGCACATTGCCAACAAGTGGCACAACTGGAAATCAGCAGTCCACCTGATTCCAAACTCCTTGTTCTTTCCTAATATACATGAGTTCTCCCTCTTAAAAAGGCCACAATAGAGAGAACCTCAGCTCATTCATTAATGTATTCAACAAATATTATTTAGTACCTATTATGTTCTAGGTGCTGAAGACACAGTGGTAAAGACGACCTAGCCCTGCCTCATGGGTTTTACATTCTAGTGAGAGGCAGATAATAGACAAATATATTAGGTCATGTGCTATGAAGGGAAAGAAAGCAGGGTCAGGACGACACAGTGTCAAGGGAGAAGGATGGCTATTTTAGTGATGAGAGAAGGCTTCCACAACATTAGTGGAAAACAGTTCAGCAAAGCCATGAATGAAGTGAAGGAGTAAGCGTTATGGAGGTGTGGCATAAGGCATGCTGAGAAAAGGGATGAGCAAGTCCAAAGCCTCAGAAATGAGACTATGTTTGATATGTTCAAGTTACAGCAAAAGGTCAGGATTGCTATATGCTCACTGCCATATATTCCGTGAACGAGGGGAAGAGTTTAGGAGATGAAGTTGGAGAGAGGAAAAACCCAGATCGGGAGTAGCTGAAGGCCAACATGAGCAGTTTGGAGTTTGCTTTAAGGGTGGTGGGAAGCCATTCAGTGGCATATGAAGAGAGGGATGGCAAGGTTTGATTCACATTTTTTAAGTTGGGAAAATAATACATTTTAAAATTGTGTACTGAAACTGAATAGATAAAACACTAATAGAACAGATTATCTCCTCAAAAAAGCCAAAAGTCTTCTTGTGAGAAAAAAAATTTTTTTGAGAAGGAGGATGTAGAACAAGGTTAGTAATGCATTCAGACACTTTCTAATCTTCCCACTTCCCAAAGGCTCACAGCATACATGCTGGCACTTGATGGCTTCCCTATCAGTGCCCGTTTTGTTTGTCTTGTGTTAGGAACTGTAGCATTTGAGGTTCTTTTTTTTTTCTTTTAATTTCTCCTCCCTAAATGCATGTTTATCCTCCTTCATCTCAATCATCTGTCAAGCACAGGGCTGGATACAGAGCAGGAGTTCCATACATAGCTGTTCAGTTTGGTTAAAATAACAACATCTAATATTGGTTCGCTAGCGAGACTTTCAATTTCAGTAACAGTGTGGACTACACTGAGTGGTTACTTATGTTCTTCAAAAGATACTTGGGGCTTAACAAAGAGCACTTTATATTCCAATAGTCTCTTTCTGGTTTACACTTTTTGAAGACTAAATAAAGTGGTAACCAGTACTTCCCATTTGTCTGTTCCATAATCAACCCACAAAAATCCAACTACTTTAATCAAATTTGATAGTGTACCAAAGACACATCCTAATTTAAACCTTTTGGGGGTTCAGTATGCAAATTTTCTAAAAGGAGTGTTGTTAATACAAAGAGAAAAGTTATAGAAACAGATGGCTTAGAGGGTTAAAAGCTGTTCACTACCAAAGAAGAACTACTCAGTCCACTAACTCAAAACAAGTAACTTTCAGAAAGTACAGTCAACCTGAGCCTCTGATACAGAGTAAATCCACACACACACAGAGTGGTGAATGCTTCACTTTCTTCTTTTCACATAAAACTGTTAGATTTCTGAATCGCAGCAAAGGAGGTCCACAACTGGCATCTTTACATTAATTTGGATGAAGGTGCTAAAAAGCTATTTAGCTGGAATTACCAGAATCTGATGGACTTGCTTGTGGCTTAATTAAATCCAGTATGAACAATTTTCATTATACATAAATAAAAGCCAGTCAGTAAAGAGAGAAAGAGAGGAAATACTTTGTGTCCGTATTAAGAGCTAATTCTTTTATCAAGGTTCCATTCTGATTCTGATATATCAAATTGATTTGGGAATCTACAGGGCTTCAGTCAGGGTATCATCTACTTCAATAATCCCTATGATCTCTACTCTAGAACAAAATTCACTGAAGTATGTTACACTATATCTCTGAGAAAATATTGTTATTATATTGTTTTAAGGACAAATTAGTTCTAAGGTACTTTCTGATACTCAACCAAATCAATACATTTTTTTTTTGCACATTGTGAAGGAACAAATGATAAGATTTCCACGAAATCCTGTAGAGATCATAATTTATTCACAATATCACAGAGCTCCAGGAGCTGAAAAGAACCTTATGCATCATTATTTCAACCCCTGTTTGCAAATGTGGCTGAGCTACCTAGTGGCAGGAACTCAAGCTCCAGGTATTTCCCATTTGTATTTCCTGACAATAACGTTTCATAGGAAAGGAGATTCTTATTTACATAACACTCCAGACCTATTTAAAGGCTACCAACTCTATGAAGCCTCCTTTAATCTTCCCGAGAATGAATTTCATTCTTCTCTAAAGAGCAGGCTATGGTACTTTATGCCTCTCCTACAGCAATCTTGCATTCTATCTCATATTACTCTTAAATTTTATATTCCTCCAAGAAGGTTTTTGAGTTCCCTTTGTACCCCAGAGCATAACACAATGCCTTGAACTTGGCAGATGCTCAGTCCATGATTGAAAGGTGTTAGCCATATCTAAACCTACATGATCAAGAAAGCTGGCCACTTTTAAGCCGATTTCCTGGTTCTCATTGTTCTCTAAATACTCTCAAATGACATTTTCATTTTCCCTCTAAAGTAAGTGGCAAAGTTTGAAGTGAAGGCCATTCTGGTGCCTAAGCCCCCTGTGGATTACCAGGAGTCAGGGATATGAACAACTCTGAACCCCCAAGCGACCTTGCTCTCTCTATCCAGAGCAACTGTCTGATCAGGACAGCCAGCTTCTCCACACCCCTGAGGGTCTGCATCGCCTTATCCAGTGGGAACAAATTCGAAGGATCAACAAGAAAAGATGAGCAGGTATGTGACAAGGAATTTCATCCATCCTGCTTCCAGGAAATAAACTGGAAGGGGCCCAAAAAGAAAGTCTCAGAGGATTCCCACTCACGTGGAACAGAAACGTGCCTTCGGTTTGCAAAAAGGTATCAGACATGAGCAAAATAAAGCCTATTTGAACCACATCCGATTGGCAAGTAACACAACTGCTGACAACTCTTCAGTTTTCAGGTGGCACAAATTACTGCACAATTCCTTTATGAGCCCAAACAAAAAGCTAGAGAAACTAGACATTAAATTTAAATTTTGCTCAAGGATACCATCCCACAGGCTGAATATATAAGAAAAACAGAAAGCTTGCACTGAAGCAATATATGCATTATTAGTGTGGAATCTCTTTTATAATGTGGGTACAGTTCCCACAATCCATTTTGGAAACCTTGGAACCACATGTGTCTTGGAGCTCAGGATTTTTTGGATTTGGGGAATATGGGGCATATACCATATATTAAGTCACACTTTCATGGGCTCTGGGGCAGCATACTCAAATACATTCTACAGCAAAACATTTGAATAATCACACTGAGGGGGACAAACTGAGACCAGAAAGAACTTCATAATCAGCTCTTTTCGGGTTTTGCACAAAATTAGGTCAGGTCAGGTTTTGCCTCTGAGTCTCCAAGAGCATTTTGGAGTTTGGAATTTCAGATGTGGGGTTGAGGGCCAGAATGACGAAAAGTAACTCTTGTGTTATTAAAAAATTGTGTCATATGGGTTGTTGCTCTATATACTTATGTTTATAGGGCCATGATTTCACTGGAATACACATATAATGAGCAAAAGGATTCTAATAAGTTATTTAACAATTCATTGTGTAAGTTTCTGGTGTGTTATTTTCCTAGGTGCAGAAGAGCTAGAAATCAACACACACAGACATGTATGGTTTCCAATTAATCTGCTAATTATTAAAACCAAAATAATTAGGTCAGAATGTCAAAATCAAATCAAATTTTAAAAGTGCAGTAGTACTCTTTTGAAAGCTTTTTACCTTCTCTTATTTTTTTAAGTCCACTCTAACATTCAGCAAGAAAAAATCAAGTTTTTCCGAGCAAATATCCCCATAGAGAGAAGTGTTTCTACCTGGCAATGGTCCTGGGGGAAAGCAAGGAGTCAGCCATTCGCTGGCAGTTTCCCTGCTCACCTCCCTGGGCCGTCAGTCAAGAGCTGAGGGAATATGCCACCGGCGCACCTGCAGGGCCTCTGCCCTGCTCCAGCCCATCCCAGCTGTGCAGGGCTGAGGGCACTGAGACAGAGAACACAGGAGGAGGGCAGAGAGAGCAGGCTCCAGAAGCTGTCCCAGACTTGTATAGATTGATTTCCTCTTTTCAAATATTGAAGGAAGGGTTTTACTGGATAGTATTAACTAGTCTTTGGAGTCTTAAAAAAAACTGGTGCTTTCAGAGAAGACAAGTAGTGACGCTCTAGCATCTCACTACACTGAGGGACAGTGAGTGTAATGCAATTATGGGGGAGACTTGATAATATGGGTGAATGGAGTAACCACAATGTTGCTCATGTGAAACATTCATAGGATTGTACCTCAATGATACTTCAATAAATTTTTAAAAAACTGGTGCTTTGTTAAAAAAAAGAATTATTATTTCTAAAGGAAGTTATTCAGAAGACTGTTTCTTAAATTAAGTTTTTCTTAATTTTTTACTTTTCATTTAAAAAACAAATGAATTAACCAAGCAAGAACCTTCTGTTTCAGATGAAGAGTTGATTTGGACTTTGGCTTGGTGTCTATAAAAGTACAGAAATTTTAATATGCTCAGTATAATGAAATACTTGTAGTAAACGTTAATGAATGTACTGTTTTTATAATAAGTGATATATTTATATACATATGCATAAATTTTGATGTGTCAGAGCCAGTTTCTCAGTTTTATATAGCTTACATTGTTATTTTATATATAAATTCTTTTAACTGTTATTTAGCAAGTCTGAAGATTTAAGTTTTATGTTTAGATAATTATTCACATTGGTATGAATCCATGATCAGAGAAATTTGGGGACCATGAGTACCTTGTGTTCTAAGTGTCCCAAATGCATTTTGTCGGGAAGGCATTCTACCACATAAACACTCAACAAGATCTAAGGCCTGAGGACTTTCAAGGCCTTATTTGCAAATAGAGAACGTGTACCTCTTTCAAATATGTCACAGACATCAGTCAGGCTTCTTCAGGGTCGATCTGCTAAGCCCCCTCCCACCTGAGCAGAGCCCATGGGCTCTCCTCCCTTTAGTGCTCTGTTGTCCATGTTCTCCTGTTAACCCTAACGAAGTTACACTACGTCAGGCTCATTTTGATGAGTGTGCATTATAAAACATACTCTGGACAAAAAATTGCCCTGCAACCCTGAAGCAGTATCATATACTCTGCAGAGAAAATAGGAGTGTGAGTTAAATAGCCCTCACTCGGAAAAGAAGTTAAAATATTATTATTTCAGGTTTTCTTCAGTAAGTTACTTTTTAAGTTAATCTTCCCCTCAAAGTTATACCTCCTTTTAATCAGAACTATGAGACTTTTGGCCATTGAAAGGAGAAAAAAAGCCACTACAACTGTTTCCAGAAGGTTCTGAAACTTGAAAAGCATTTAAAGCTTCAAAATTACTCACCCGACATTTCATTGGTTACTTAATATACTGCACTTATGCAAGTGCAAATAAAATATTTTTTAAACTGTGATTCTGACAACGCCAAGTTTAAATTAGCGGGGAGAAGATTTGCTATAATTTGAAAAAATTTAGGATCACTTTAAGTTCTCTTTCCTTCAACTCTCTCCCTCTCTTTTTCTCTCTCCCTCTCCCCCACCACACACTCTAGAGAGTAATAATAGTCTGTTTAATAAACCTTAAGGCATCTGTGGAATTATTACAAGAAATTACTTTTGTATCTAGTTTTAGACTGAATGATTTCCTGCATTTTCCTCAATCCTTAAGTTGCATATTCATTGCTGTATTTTCCTCTAAGTGCTGTCACTTAAATTGTCATGTAGAACAGGGCAAATCAGGGTCAGTTTATGTAAGCGGCATCACTGAAGAACTTCATCAGTCTTTATTTCAAGGCATTATGCAAAGAAAACTGACATTAAGAGAGCCTTAACTGACAGCAAATGAAATCAATCAGCAAATCACTAAGCCATAATAAACTCACTCAATTTGTAGATAACCCTTCCTTTTCCAGGTCTTCACCTAGGCAGTCCATCAAACACTGTTTTTTGTCCAAGGAGCTAAAATGAATAGCAATTGTGTTGTAGCACTTGAAAGTTCAAGAGCTCACAGCCTTCAGCCTCTCAGTAGTAAGTATTAAGAGATATTACCTAGTAGGGTTATACTTACATTTAAATAGGCTTCAAAAATAAAAAATTAAAAAAAAAAGATGGAGTAAGGATCAAGTTTGATTTAGGTTTTTTTGCCTCTTAGCATTAATGACAAATTAGGTTCCTATCACTCAGTAGTTTTCTATTCTGAGATACCTAGAAGTAAAAGTTGTAATCAAAAAAAAAAAGCTCTATGCTTTCATGTATTTTGTGTTTTGGTTTTGGTTTTTTACAGAATGTCTCAAACATCTCACATACAGGCAAATATTGTCACCATTTCAGAGTTAGAATTTTAAGTCCAAAAAGATTTTTAATGATGCAAATAAAGACAATACCATGAGAAAAAGAAAGTACGAAAACAGTAGTAATGCTTGAATTACTTTGTATTATAACTATTCAAATAGAAGTATATTCAAAGTATTAACACTGGCTTTATACCAAACTACAAGAAAACACTGAAACTGTGGAATGCTTTATTCTACTACTAAAGTGAAATTTGTATCAAACAGGTCATCAATCCAAAATTACCAGGAGACAAAATGCTAGAACACTCCTCATGTAACTTAGGTGAAACTTATCCTGATACCAGTCCTGTTTGCAGGTCAGTCCAATATAGCTTATATTAATATAACATTTTGTAATATAAAAAACATCTCATGTGTATATTATTTCATTTGATCTCACAGGCTTCACTGTCTCCACTTAAAGGGAATAGGGGGCTCAGTGCTTTCAAGTGACCTCCCACGATGGTTAAATTACAGAATCAAGACTTCAATGCAGGCAATCTGACTTTCCATGTAGGCTTTCTCCAACACTACATTGCTTGCCTTTTTTCCCAGCAAACAGGCTATTTTATCTCTTCCAAATTAAATACTACGCTGTTAAGAAAGTAGTTCCCACTCTGATCAACATGACGTTTCTGGCAAACTCAATTACATGCAGAAAATTGCATAGATTCATTGTTGCCTACTTCCCTATAATCCTGACTTACTTGGTTGTCTCTTAGAAGGGCAAAAATCCCATCCTGCAATTGAAAAGTAAGCAAGTTTATATGTGATGAAGGAAGTTTATCTGCCAAATATTTAAACGGAAAGAGTTCAAAAAACACCTAATTAGCTATTTAATTTTCTTTTCTTTTTAAATAATTTATTTTGGTATCATTATTCTACAATTACATGTGCAATATTATGGTTATTAAACTACCCCCTTCATCAGGTCCCCCCCACCAACCCCATTACAGTCACTGTCCATAAGCATAGAGAGATGCTATAGAATCACTACTTCTCTTCTCTGCCTCCCAATGCCCCCCCAACATTACATCTGCTAATCGTAATGCCCCTTTTTCCCTCTTATCCCTCCCTTCCCATCCATCTTCCCCAGTCCCTTTCCCTTTGGTAACTATTAGTCCGTTCTTGGGTTCTGTGAGTCTGCTGCTGTTTTGTTCCTTCAGTATTTTTTCTTTGTTCTTATACTCCACATATGAGTGAAATCATTTGATACTTGTCTTTTTCCGCTTGGCTTATTTCACTGAGCATAATACCCTCTAGCTCCATCCATGTTGTTGCAAATGGTAGGATTTGTTTTCTTCTTATGGCTGAATAATATTCCATTGTGTATATGTACCACATCTTCTTTATCCATTCATCTACTGATGGACACTTAGGTTGCTTCCATTTCTTGGCTATTGTAAATAGTGCTGCAATAAACATAGGGGTGCATCTGTCCTTTTCAAATTGGGCTGCTGCATTCTTAGGGTAAATTCCTAGGAGTGAAATTCATGGGTCAAATGGTATTTCTATTTTGAGTATTTTGAGGAACCTCCATACTGCTTTCCACAATGTTTGAACTAATTTGCATTCCCACCAGCAGTGTAGGAGGGTTCCCCTTTCTCCACGTACTTGCCAGCATTTGTTGTTGTTTGTGTTTTGATGTTGGCCGTTCTCGCTGGTGTGAGGTGATATCTCATTGTAGTTTTAATCTGCATTTCTCTGATGATTAGCGATGTGGAGCATCTTTTCATGTGCCTGTTGGCGATCTGAATTTCTTCTTTAGAGAAGTGTCTATTCATGTCCTCTGCCCATTTCTTAATTGGATTATTTGATTTTTCTTTGTTAAGGTGTGTGAGTTCTTTATATATTTTGGATGTCACCCCCTTATCAGATACGTCATTTATGAATATATTCTCCCATACTGTAGGATCTTTTTGTTCTACTGATGGTGTCCTTTGCTGTACAGAAGGTTTTCAGCTTGATATAGTCCCACTTGTTCATTTTTGCTTTTGTTTCCCTTGCCTGGGGAGATATGTTCATGAAGAAGTCGCTCATGTTAATGTCCAAGAGACTCTTGCCTATGTTCTTTTCTAAGAGTTTTATGGTTTCATGACTTACGTTCAGGTCTTTGATCCACCTTGAGTTTACCTTTGTATATGGGGCTAGACAGTAGTCCAGTTTCATTCTCTTACATGTAGCTGTCCAGTTTTGCCAACATCAGATGCTGAAGAGGCTGTCATCTCCCCATTCTATATCCAAGGCTCCTTTATCATATATTAATTGACTGTATATGTTTGGGTTAATGTTTGGATTTTCTATTCTGTTCCACTGGTCTGTGGGTCTGTTTTTGTGCCAATACCAAATTGTCTTGATTACGGTGGCTTTGTAGTAGAGCTTGAAGACAGGGAGCGTAATTCTCCCCGTTTTATTCCTCCTTCTCAGGATTGCTTTGGCTATTCGGGATCTTTTTTGGTTCCATATGAATTTTAGAATTATTTGTTCCAGTTCATTGAAGAAAGCTGTTGGTATTTTGATCGGGATTGCACTGAATCTGTAGATTGCTTTAGGTAGTACAGCCATTTTGACAATATCTATTCTTCCTAGCCAAGAGCATGAGTTTCCATTTGTTAGTGTCCTCTTTAATTTCTCTTAGGAGTGTCTTGTAGTTTTCAGAGTACAAGTCTTTCACTTCCTTTGTTAGGTTTATTCGTAGGTATTTTATTCTTTTTGATGCAATTGTGAATGGAATTGTTTTTCTGATTTCTCTTTCTCTTAGTTCATCATTAGTGTATAGGAAAGCAACAGATTTCTGTGTCTTAATTTTGTATCCTGCAACTTTGCTGAATTCAGATATTAGTTCTAGTAGTTTTGGAGTGGAGTCTTTAGGGTTTTTTTATGTACAGTATCATGTCATCTGCAAATAGTGACAATTTGACTTCTTCTTTACCAATCTGGATGCCTTGTATGTCTTTGTTTTGTCTGATTGCTGTGGCTAGGACCTCCAGTACTATGTTGAATAACAGTGGAGAGAGTGGGCATCCCTGTCTTGTTCCCAATCTTAGATGAAAAGCTTTCAGCTTCTCGCTGTTAAGTATGATGTTGTCTGTGGGTTTGTCATATATGGCCTTTATGATGTTGAGGTACTTGCCCTCTATACCCATTTTGTTGAGAGTTTTAATCAGGAATGGATGCTGAATTTTGTCAAATGCCTTTTCATCATCTATGGAGATGATCATGTGGTTTTTGTTCCTCGTTTTGTTGATGTGGTGGATGATGTTGATGGATTTTTGAATGTTGTACCATCCTTGCATCCCTGGGATGAATCCCACTTGATCATGGTGTATGATCCTCTTGATGTATTTTTGAATCCGGTTTGCTAATATTTTGTTGAGTATTTTTGCATCTACGTTCATCAGGGATATTGGTCTGTAATTTTCTTCTTTGGTGAGGTCTTTGCCAGGTTTTGGTATTAGAGTTATGCTGGCTTCATAGAATGAGTTTGGAAGTATACCCTCCTCTTCTATTTTTTGAAAAACTCTAAGGAGAATGGGTGTTATTTCTTCTCTATATGTCTGGTAGAATTCAGAGATGAATCCATCTGGTCCAGGGGTTTTGTTCTTAGGTAGTTTTTTGATTACTGATTCAATTTCGTTGCTGGTGGTTGGTCTGTTTAGTTTTTCTGTTTCTTGCTTGGTCAGTCTTGTGAGGTTGTATTTTTCTAAGAAGTTGTCCATTTCTTCTAGGTTTTTCAGCTTGTTAGCATATAGATTCTCATAATATTCTAATTCTTTGTATTTCTGTGGGGTCTGTCGTGATTTTTCCTTTCTCATTTCTGATTGTGTTTATGTGTGTAGATTCTCTTTTTCTCTTAATAAGTCTGGCTAGGGGTTTATGTATTTTGTTTATTTTTTCAAAGAACCAGCTCTTGGTTTTATTGATTTTTTCTATTGTTTTATTCTTCTAAGTTTTATTTATTTCTTCTCTGATCTTTACTATGTCCCTCCTTCTGGTGACGTTGGGCCTCATTTGTTCTTCTTTTTCCAATTTCAGTAATTGTGTCTTTAGACTATTCATTTGGGAATGTTCTTCCTTCTTTAAATAGCCCTGGATTGCAATATACTTTTCTCTTAGAACTGCCTATGCTGCGTCCCACAGAAGTTGTGGCTTTGTGTTGTTGTTGTCATTACTCTCCATATATTCTTTGATTTCTGTTTTGATTTTGTCGTTAACCCATTGATTAATTAGGAGAATGTTGTTAAGTCTCCATGTATTTTTGAGCCTTTTTGATTTCTTTCTAAAATTTATTTCTAGTTTTATACCTCTGTGATCTGAGAAGCTGGTTGGTAGGATTTCAATATTTTTGAATTTACTGAGGTTCTTTTTGTGGCCTAGTATGTGGTCTATTCTGGAAAATGTTCCATGTGCACTTGAGAAGAATGTGTATCCTGCTGCTGTGGGTGCAGAGTTCTGTAGATGTCTGTTAGATCCATCTGTTTTAGTGTGTTGTTCAGTGCCTCTGTGTCTTTACTTATTCTCTGTCTGGTTGATCTGTCCTTTGGAGTGAGTGGTGTGTTGAAGTCTCCCAAAATGAATCCATTGCTCTCTATTTCCTCCTTTAATTCTGTTAGTATTTGTTTCACATATGCTGGCGCTCCTGTGTTGGGTGCATATATATTTATAATGGTTATATCTTCTTGTTGGACTGACCCCTTTATCATTATGTAATGTCCTTCTTTATCTTTTGCTACTTTCTTCGTTTTGAAGTCTATTTTGTCTTATACAAGTACTGCAACACCTGCTTTTTTCTCCTTGTTGTTTGCATGAAATATCTTTTTCCATCCCTTCACTTTTAGTCTGTGTATGTCTTTGGGTTTTAAAGTGAATCTCTTGAAGGCAGCATATAGATGCACTTGTTTTTTTATCCATTCAGTGACTCTATGTCTTTTGACTGGTGCATTCAATCCATTTACATTTAGGGTTATTATCGATAGGTATGTACTTAATGGCATTGCAGGCTTCAGATTCGTGGTTACCAAAGGTTCAAGGTTAACTTCCCTACTATCTAAAAGTCTAACAACTCACTTAATATGCTATTACAGACACAATCTAAAGGTTCTTTTTTTTGTTTGTTTGTTTCCTCCTTTTTCTTTCTACTGCATTCTTTATATATTAGGTATCTTATTCTGTACTGTTTGTCTATCCCTTGATTGACTTTAGGGATAGTTAATTTAATTTTGCATTTGCTTAGTCATTAGCTGTTCTATTTTCTTTACTGTGGTTTTATTACCTCTGGTGACAGCTATTAAACCGTAGGAACACTTCCATCTATAGCAGTCCCTCCAAAATACACTGTAGAGATGGTTTGTGGGAGGCAAATTCTCTCAGCTTTTGCTTATCTGGGAATTGTTTAATCCCTCCTTCAAATTTAAATGATAATCTTGCCAGATAAAGTAATCTTGGTTCAAAGCCCTTCTGCCTCATTGCATGAAACACATCATGCCACTCCCTTCTGGCCTGTAAGGTTTCTGCTGAGAAGTCTGATGATAGCCTGATGGGTTTTCCTTTGTATGTGATCTTATTTCTCTCTCTGGCTGCTTTTAATAGTCTGTCCTTATCCTCCATCTTTGCCATTTTAATTACTATATGTCTTGCTGTTGTCTTCCTTGGGTCCCTTGTGTTGGGAGATCTGCACACCTCCATGGCCTGAGAGACTATCTCCTTCCCCAGATTGGGGAAGTTTTCAGCAATCACCTACTCAAAGACGCTTTCTATCCCTTTTTCTCTCTCTTCTTCTTCTGGTACCCCTGTAATGCGAATATTGTTCCGTTTGGATTGGTCACACAGTTCTCTCAATATTCTTTCAATCTTAGATATCCTTTTTTCTCTCAGTGCCTCAGCTTCTTTGTATTCCTCTTCTCTAATTTCTATTTCATTTATTGTCTCCTCCACCATATCCAATCTGCTTTTAATACCGTCCATTGTGTTCTTCAATGATTGGATCTCTGACCGGAATTCATTCCTGAGTTCTTGAATATCTTTCCATACCTCCATGAGCATGTTAATGATTTTTATTTTGAACTCCCTTTCAGGGAGAGTCATAAGGTCCATATCATTTAAATCTTTCTCAGGAGTTGTATGCATAATTTTACTCTGGACCAGGTACCTTTGGTGTTTCATATTTGTGTATGGCACCCTCTAGTGCCCAGAAGCTCTACTCTCTGGAGCTGCTCAGCCCTTGAAGCAATGCAGGGATTGTAGGGGAGTGGTATTGGTGCCTCCGGGGTGGAAAGGGCTGTTTCCTGGTTCCTGGCTGCTATGCCTGTCTCCACTGCCTGTACCAGTGGGCTGAGCACACAGGTATAAGCCTCTGTGCTTTGTGTTTTTAGTTGCTGTAGACAGATCTTCCCTCTGGCTGGCCTAACACCAGGGAAGGATTTCCCGGTTTGCAAGCCCGGTGGGGCTGGCCAGGAGAAAGGCGCACTAGTCTGCCTGTCACAGAAGGGGTTCTTGGAGTTGTGTAGGCAGCCAGGGAGCTGGAGCACCTGAAGATCGTGAAAGCTCCCAACCTGCTGGGCAGAGTGCACCCGGACAATTTTGTCTGCCTGTCCTTTCTCCTGAACAGTAAGCTCTGTGCAATACTTTCCCCTTTAGCAGCCCTCTTGCTAAGGGCTTCTTTGTTAGGAAGTCTCTCAGACTGCCCGCCTTTCTTTTTCCCCGAGCAGATGGGTATGGATCCCTGCTTTCACAAGCAGCTGGAATCTTAGTGTCTCCAGGAATTCTGCCTGTCTTAACTTTCCAACCCCCTAATTACAAGAGTATCATGCAAGCACTATGAAATGTAGGTTTGTGCTCCCAGAGCAGATCTCCAGAGTCAGGTATTCAGCAGTCCCAGTTCTTCACTCCCTCTCTGCTCCGTTCCTGTTCCTCCTGCCAGTGAGCTGGGGTGGGGGAAGGGCTTGGATCCCGCAGGACCACAGCTTCAGTATGTTACCCTTTTCTGTGAGGGCTGCTCTTGTCTCCAGGTGTATGCAGTTTGTTGCCGTCCTCTTTCCCATTGCTCTTTCAAGAGTAGTTGTAGTAGCTTTATTTTCATACTATATGAGATTTTAGGAGGAAGCCTGTGTCTCACCTCTCACGCTGCCACCTTTAATCCTCCCTCTAATTTTCAATGTATTTTCATATATGCCATATGATCTTTACAATCCACCCCAAGATGCAGCAGGGAAGGCTTCAGCATCTCCACTTTATAGATGAGAAGCTGGCATACTGCAAAAATTAAGGGCCAAGAGCTCACAGAAAATAGATTTTAGGACAGAACTCCAATAGCACTTTCAGCACTACAAGGATGAATCCATATTTATCTTTTGCAAGAAAGGCAATGTTGTGTTCCATGATAAAAACACAACAAACAGATGCAATAATGAGAATTCCTGTTACCTGTGTAATTTGTATCTACAGGGGGATGGATTTCATCCATTCTACGGCCAATCCTAGTACTTTCTAGTAAAGTTGCATAACCTCTTCAAACATCTGTGCTACAATTTCAGTTTTCGACCAATTATTCCTCCTTATAATAAACAAAGGAAGAAAGGATAAAAAACAAAAGTGGAAAAAGGATTTTATGAATCATGCCTAGTTTTTAAAGAATTCCTACCATGTTTTACTCAGTGTCAGTTCAGATCACTGAGAGAAGATCATTCTCCCAGGGAATAATAATTCATGAATATTTTCATCTGAGTTAAGGAGTAAACAATCATGAGATTCCTCAGTATGAGATTCTGTGTAGCACAAGATTTACATGGATGTATTTCCTTGCCTCCTATGTCATCTTGTAATTTTCAGAAGGCAGAGATCAAAGTCCCAACAATATTATCAAAAACCAGTTGTTTCAGAACACTGCTTACCTGCAGTGACAGCCAGGATGCGAGATGAGAAATGTCTCATCAGCTAAATATTTTTTTAAAGAAAACTTTCTAGAACTCCTAGCTTGAACAGGTACTTTTTAGAAAGCTTAGCTATCACTTAGTGCCCAAGAGTATGTTTTAACAATAAATACAAAGAAAGGTACTTTTTCTACAGTAAATCTTTTTAAATAACACATGGGGACTAAGAAGAGAATGGTAGCATATAGAACTTGGTAAATATCTGGACCAAGAAAGTGTAATTTCACATTTCAATCTCAAGCACCTCTCCACCACCACCACCAAAACAAAGCACAAACCGAACAGGCACTGGAAGAGAAGGAAGGAGGAAGGGCGGGATGAAGGTGAGAAGACTGAGGTGATGGTACCAAAACTGCTCTAATAGTGACTCACATGCTGGTCTCAGTCTCCAGCAAAGGTTTCCTAATCATCAAAAACTAAAATCTTAGGAAAAGATACAGATTGGGGACAACAGGTATGACTCACAGTGACTACCATCGATGTTTAAATGCTACTATTTATCTAATAACTGTTACCCCAATTTGCAACACACCCTTAAATCCTTCTGTACACATTAACATCCTGACATTATATTTTGTTTCATTTAGCATTGCTTAAGCTCTATAAGCAGGAAATTTCAAAGAAACTTAAGGTCCGCTTGTATACTATCAACCTTCAGAGTAGAATTCTAAAATTTTGACTAGCAAATAATAAAAATGTTTTTCTGATATTACATCAGAAAATGCCATTTACTCTTCCTCGTGTCAACAGAAAAAGCAAACACACTAACTCTTATATTCATCCTCAAGTTCAGGATCAAACCGAGGACATTTAGATTCCTCGTTGGCACAATTTACACTCTGTGGAACTATACACTATGACTGTCAGGCAGTTAGATAAGACGAAAGATGACAATGCAAATAATGCATTTATTCTCGAGTGAATTATGTGATTTTTCCAGCCAATTGTTTTCCCCTAACAAATAGCTCTTCTTTGGGAAGTATTTCCAACCTTTGAGGAAGGTAGCATTTCAACATTCTCGTTGATCCCACAACCCAATTCTAAAATTGGTTTATGTTTTTAATTTAAAAGATATTTTGATTTTAGAATTCAAAGAGAACTGCACCAACTATCACAGATAACTTTAGATAACCCCAAAGTTTTTTTGATACTTTACTACTAAAATGATCCCATTTACCAAAAAGGTCATTTCCAATAATCTCATTCCAAGCACCGTCATAGACCCAGGAATAAAGGAAAAAGAACATCTGTGAGGCAAACAGCTGTCACAAAATATATTCTCTTTACTTTGCTATGGAAGTAAAGAGACTGAACCCTGGCCACTCCCTAAATAAAGGCCGAGTGAGAATGGACATCTGAAATCAGGGAAGACCTAAACTGTAAAAGGAAAGTAAAATTTTTTCCTTATATCAGAAAAAAACATACTTTTAAAAGGAAACTAAAAAACTAATGGAAGTCATTTAGGAGTAAACTGAAACAGTCTCTTTTGGGGCAACTGGGGAATATGTGCCAAAAGCCTTAGAATAATCTTAGACGCAGCAATTCCACTAATTCATTCTAAAGTGTGCAGCAGTAAGCAAAGTTCGTGGCTTCATGAAGTCTTCATGTTAGCGGATAGCTAACAAATAGTGAGTGTTTACAATGTACCTGTCATTATTCTAAGTGTTTTAGATGTATCTACCATTTAATTGTCACACTAACACTATGACTTAGAAACTTTCATTATCTTCATTTTACAGATGGAGAGACTGAACTACACAATTTTACATAATTTTCCCAGTTAAACTCTTTTGGGTTTCCATTCTCGCCACTATTTCCTCCCAAATAAAATTGTATTCTACAGACAAATGCCCACCTTTATTCTTTCTCCCTCTCAGACATTTTAAAACACACACACACACACACACACACACACACAAAACCCAGTAAGCCATGGTTTACAAAAGGCAGAAAGTCATGATTAAAAGCATGAATGGACCAGCTACCCTACTCCCTGGATATGTGGCGTTTAGCAATTTACTTCACCTCAATAAGCTTTAGCTTCTTCCTTTGTAGAATGGATAAAACAGAAAGAGCACCTATTATTCACAAGGTTGTTGCTGGAATTAAATGAGATGGCAAATGAAAGGTGCTTAGTATAGACATTCGGACAGAAGAAGCACTCCACCAGTGTTATCTAATATTGTTCTTTGTGGCCTATTGTTGAATGGGGATGGAGACACAAACATTTACTGGATGCCTGATAATATCTGCCAGATAATAAAAGCATTATATACCAAAATCATTGAAAAAACACAATCCAAAGTATAAGATCATGAGAAACAGGTATTATCTTTATAAAGTATGGACAGAAGATTTTTTATTACAAAGTCCTCTGCATTCACACGGTACGGGATTTTTTGGCTAAAGCTAACTTGTTTAATCCACGTGTTTTTATTTCTTTCCGGTATTCTAGTAGACTGACATGCTATGATTTGGGATATAAAAGCACAGGTCTAACAGTTCTTAGACAAGGGTTTGATTGAGACATGGCCTCACTGGAACATCAAGGAACACGGAAAAGTAAACAGGGAGCTAACGTTGATCTTGATCAAAGCTATTTAAAGCTTTTGAAGAAAACAAAGAAAAGTAAAAAAGCCAAATGGAAAGATACAGAGAAAAAAGTTTTAAATGACCATCCCTCAAAATAAAACACACATGCGTGCACATGCACACATACACACACACACACACCCCTTTAAAGTAAGTTGTTGCTTACTCCATCTTTACAAAGGGTCTCATAACAGCTACAATAATAAAAGCCACCACACACTGCCTGCTCTCTTCGTTCTAGGCACAGCCTCTCTACTTTATTTGCGTTGCTTCACTCAATCCCACTACAAGCCTGAAAAATCAGTAGCATTATGCTTTGTTTGCCAATAAGGACACTGAAGCTAAAAGCCAGCAGATCTCCAAGACTAGCTAAACTGAATTTTCTCCTGTAGGAAGCATCAGTCACATGCTCTTCTGGGTCCAGAAAGAAAATTGAATCTACTCATCCTCTTTGCCCTTCAGTCATACTCACTGTCTTCCTTCTGTCCAAGATTATACCTATAATAAAGCTTGCCACATTGGAAAAGACAGACAGTGACGGTAGGAGAACTTCAGCTCCTCCTGCTCTAAATGGTGGCTGTGTCACCCTGCACAGTGACCCTCCTCCTGATCAGAGCACCTGCACTCTCTGAAGAGTCCATGTCATTAGCACAGAGGACAAAGCTAAAACTAGTCACAGTTAGCATAAAATATTTATATACCACAAAAAGGGTGAAAAGTAGAGTTCTATGACATTATCCTGCCAAAAGGAAACAAAATTTTTTAACTGTGAATTTGTCTACAATACAGCAGTAACTATGACCTACATCATACACAGATGCATAATGAATATTTTGTAAATGAAGTTTTCAAGGATTTTACTCTTACCATTTAACATAAGCATTTAGCCTCAGATTTGACCAGGACTGGCTTTGCAGTCAACTATACCTAGACCTAAATTCAGGCTCTGAGCCCTACCACTTAACCTGCTTTTGATCTGAGGAGAGTTACCCGTTGTGGTTTTTGTTTTCAATTGCAAAAGTGAAACAATGCCATCAATTTACAGGTCCATTGGAAGAATTAAATGAGATCATATATTTAAAGAACTAGGCATGATTGACACATAGTACAAAGGAAGTGCTCACTGAAATGGTAGTTATTATTATAATTAAACATTGTCAATTACTACAATGTCTTTCTTCTCAAAATACTCCAAAGCATATCACCATTTCTGTGTGTGTTTGTGTGAGAAAAATGTTTTTATGGCCCAAATAATGTGCTTTTCTTTGCATGGAATACTAAACTACAATATATATTAAAGCATCTCAATGCAAAACTTACCCAAAGTGTTTAGATATGTGACAATGTGCATAACTATTTTTATTAGAACTTGGAAAAGATAGTTTAAAATATGGGTCTCTACATTTCCTTCTTGCTATTAACAGGTGTCAAAATCATAGAGTTCATTCTTTGCTCAAAAAGAAAAAAAATGGCATTCCTAAGAATCAGTCTCTTTCCAAATCACCAAAACCTAAGAGTTTGGGGGATGTGTTTATTTGTGAATTATGACAAGTACTAAGTCCTGTGAGATTCTAAATCAAGATAGCCACCTGAAGGATTATTTTATGGCCACTAGAAAAATCTCAAATCATATTGTATTCATGGTTACAATAAATTCCTAAACAATGATAATCAAATTTAAATGTACATCTTAATCTTGTACTAAGTAACAGTACAGTATTCCAGCCTATAACTGAAAATAAAAATATTTTATACTTAGTTTTATAATTACATATATATTTTAGATATATTGATGGACAAACTCGTTTCTTCCATTAGAATTTTTTCTTTGTAGAGCTTAATTTGAGTACTAATAACAAATTAAATGAAGACATGGAGCATGTAGAAAAAATGAACAAAGGCCCACTTGGACTGATATTAATTTTATACAAAATTAAAATTTCAGAGGGTCATGAGCTGAAGAATGAAAAAGTTTATTTCAAACCTCAAAATGTGAAACAGAGACTGAGTTTTAAGAGCTATTTCTCTCTTAAATATACTGGAAAATCTAGAGTGCTATCGAACAAGGACCACTGCTTTTGAAATATCAGGCTCCCTACAGTTAACATAATGTTGATAGATTTCTCTAATAAAGGCATTGGACTTTAAGAAGAGAATAAAGCACATACTGAATTTTGTTTTGTCCAATTAAAGAAAAATTTTAACCCTAAGGAAAAAAATGACCACAATGATACAACAGTAACCTAGAATAGAAAGATACCTGCAGCATCTGAAAAAGAGTATGCTTTTGAAAATAAGTTGATTTTAAGGTTATCTGAGGTTGCATGATTTGGTGCTTTGAGTTTTACAAATGAAATAATCCAACTTGAGCATATTACAACGTTCGTTAAAACTAAACATTAAAGGATAAAATAGTCTTCAAGGCAAAGTGCAGTTAGGTTCTAGATTTGCTGAAATTAAATTACCACATAAGAAATGTTAGACTTCTTTGGAATTTGCACTGAAAAATTTCCATTATCTCTCCTGATAATTTTATGTAAAGTGACTTATTTTAAAACAATAAGAGCTATAAATTGAGGCTAACTTAAGAGATAAGAGCCTAGCATTGCATTGTCCTCTGCTGACAGGAAAGTATGTTCTTTTAATACTGTACCTTTAGCTACAAAACACACATTTTTCCTTGGCTAAAAAATACTTTTCTGGATTACTTAATAGGCTAGTTCTAGGCTTTAAAGAAAAGAACGCAATTATTTGTGAAATACAGTGTTCTATGGAAAAAGAAAAGTTATTTGCATCTCCTATATGGTATTCACAATACTTTGGCGCTTTTATTCTCTCCAGTTGGTGCAATTTATTTTTCTACATGTCTCAGTAGCAAACAATGTTATTTAGACTCTAACCTGGCATGCCACAACCTCTGGCCCGCCCTTGAGCCCCTTCATTGCCAAGGTCTCCAGGTGCAGTTGGGGTAGCTGCAGGGTGAAGTCATTCCTACTTGCTGCAGTCCGTGACAGCGAGATCTGATCTCTGACCTAAAGGGAAAAAAACAGCATCAATGGTAATTCCCCTTCAGACACATTAACTGGGATGAACTGGGTCCCCCTGAGCCCACTGAGTGGACTTGCATTGATCGCTGGACCTGAAATCCATGAATAAATTTAGGACTAATTGATTTTTCGTTGCAAATAAATCTCTAATTCAGAGTGCTGGGGGAGAATGTTAAGAAGAAAAAGCATCCTCCTGCTTGAAATGAGGGAGGGAAGAAGAGTCACTGGAGCTCTTCTGATCAAGAGGTTTTGAATTATTTTTTCACTGTTTCACCCTCAAAAGAAAACAGAGAGAAGGAAAAACATCCAGAAAATAAGAGAGCAAACAGCAATCTCCTAATTATTGCCACTTTCTTAATAACATGTTTAATTTAGTTGGTATTAACTGATATATATTGGAAAAGATAGTTATTGGTACTAGCCTTTGAATAGAAAACTTCAATAATATGTACCCTGGAATAAAAACAAATATACTCAACACACAAGGAAAATATACCAGTAAGAGGTTTGTTTGCCCTTTTTACTTATTATAAACTTGAGTCTTAACGATTAAATACATATAAACCAACTCAGTCATGCAACTTCTAAATAAGATAATGGATAAAATTAGTAGTATTTGTACTATATTTTAAGTATTTGGAAAGATAACAATACAAACATATCACAGATACAGGAGAAACCCAATCTCTAGCCAGTACAGGAACCACATGCAGTTGATATTACACTGCCACCTTCTGGAAAAATGAGAAAATACTCCCTATATAACAACAGATTTTTTAAACGCTCAGAAACAGATCTATTTTCATTTTTAATTTCCAAATTTAGTAAAAGCCTTAAAATTCCACACTTTTGTTTCCTTTTAAGATCAGTGAGCTCTCATTTTTAATCACAAAGATTAATGATAAGAGTTTTCATACATAGGCATATTTTCTAACTTTCCTTATGCCTGAATTGGTTTTTAAAATGTATCTCTTTGCTACCATATATTTGATAAATATTATAAAATTAGCTTAAAGCCACAGGATAAAATGTCAAGTATGGAGGGAACTATAAAAATAGCACTAAGTGCTCAAATAAATGCATATTTATAAATCTCTACTTTTACCTGCAACCTCAAATGCAACTTAGCAATAAGATCTGATAGAAAACCTCTCCTTCATCTCTCTATTCTTCTTGGGAAGGCTGTAAAACTGCTTGAGTTTTTTCTTATTTTATGAATGAGGCATCACACTGCATAGGGTTTCCTTAAACCAACAAACACACACAAACGTATGATGACATTTTTAATTGCTCTTGCCCATCTATGGGTATAAAAATCTTTATACTCCTGACTTGAGTTGCAATTTCTGTCAATAAGTGACTATCAAAGAGCATATGCTGTAAAACATACTGCAATGCAATTTTTATATTAGTCTGAGTCCTGTAAGCATGCTGGAGTCCCAATTCAAGAATGTATATTTATCTGCAACAAACATTCTCCAGAGTCTTCAGTCAGGATAAGAGTGCTTTCAACTTATTAACCATAACAAAATAAATCATATTTTACAAACATATTTGCTTTGCACTTTATAGTTTAGATGTATGGATACCTTCTCTTTTTTTGTCACCAATGTGCACTCAGATAAAAGAAAACATTAATGTGGATTAAGGTACTGAGAATTTATCAACATCAAACCACTAGTGTTTTGCCTTCTACCATTCTGAACCATAGTCAATAGATCTAAATATTTCACTGTACCCTGGCCAATTCATTGTTTGATGTTTAAAAACTCACCCAGAATCAAAGAAAATTTATTAAATTTGAGCCCCCAAATGAGATACTATTAGCTTTGAAAGTCAAGTTTAACTGCGATATTGATGATTCTCTTTTTTCTGTGACAAAATTCACTAGGGAAACCCTGGATGTCAAAGTACAAAAGCAGATTGCTAATATGGGCAAAGGGGGTGGGGTGGGCAGTGGGGAGGGGGAACGATAAGCAATGAAGGTATAATCCACAACACAGTTTGAACACTGGAGGTCTTATGGCCTGATTAATATCAGGCACCATACTTCATCTTCAAAGCTTGACATACAGGAACAGTAAGCCACATTTTATAGTCTCTAAATAAACTTTCTGAACAATATTAAGCTAAGCATTTAGCTTTTAAAACTGTGATTTATTGTCAAATTAACATTTTCACTACAACATTATTTAATTTGCCAAGTTAAGTCATTTTTTATATCATATAGGAAAAAAAAACTGAAAATGCAGTTACTTTGCTAAACCTAATGATGGGCATTATAATTACAACAATGCTTGAATAATATGTGTGTGTTAACACTTAATTTTAAATTATCTGTGGAATGTTGACAGTACCATCAAGAAACAGTGCCCCAAGATATATAATAGACATAACATCACAAATATTTTTACTAACATTAAGAGTATTTTCTGCTTTTAAATTAAATCAAAACTTTGAGAGAAGGCATCTAAAATGTTCTTCAAATATTTCCAGGAAAAGTCTATAAGTCTTGAAAAGGGATAGGCAAGGAATTCTTTTATTTTAAAGGGCATAGGGAGTGAAAGCATCATATTGAAAGAAAAAATTGTGACACTAGGACAAGTGACAATACAATGGTGCAGGAAGGAACAACGACAAGGGGCAGGAAGAAGGGGTGAAAGGGGGAGACTGTTTAGAAAAAATGCAGAGGGCAGGTTTGGATTTCAGGGTGTGAATAAGGATTAACTGAGAAAGGATTCAACATCCAACAGTAAAAAAACAGACTCTCTTGATTGCATAAATGTGGTCATGAAAACAATAATAGAACAAGCAAGCTGAGAATACAGTGGCTAAAATCAGAAGAGAGGTAAGTAGGATTTCTTTAGGAGACACTGCCCATTGGACATGAAATCATTCCTTTCAAATATGAGAATCTAAAATAAATGTCTTTGTTGTCAAAAAATTTTGAAGTAAGAATATTAGAATATCTTACTTGTCAAAAAATTTTGAAGTAAGAATAGTAATACCATTTTTTTCAAAATGGAAAATAAGGTTCATCTTTTAAAATACAGACTTTTGTGTGAACTCAGATTAAAACAACCATTGTCACCTATCTATGGATTATAATTTCAAATTTCAAATTAATTTTAAAGTACAACTTCAAAGGCCAGTCTTTAAGTCTGATTATACCACATCATTATGCATTCTATAACTGATTCCATACCCTTTGCACTGTGATTTACTTATAGGGGTGAGCAATAGCAAATATATACAATGTTTTGCTACTTCAAAATGGGTAACAATTCACTTTTAGAATGTAATGAATTTTTTCCATAGGATTTCACAATATAAATCTCAATCATCAAATGGATCAAAGACCTGAATGTAAGTCATAAAACTCTTAGAAGACAACATAGGCAAAAATCTCCTGAATATAAGCATGAGCAACTTCTTCCTGAATGCATCTCCTCGAGCAAAGAAAACAAAAGCAAAAATGAACTCATGGGACTACATCAAACTAAAAAGTTTCTGTACAGCAAAGGATACCATCAACAGAACAAAAAGGCATCCTGCAGTACGGGAGAATATATTTGTAAATGACATATCTGATAAGGGGTTAACATCCAAAATATATAAAGAACTTACATGCCTCAATGCCCAAAAAGCAAATAACCCGATTAAAAATGGGCAGAGGATATGAAGAGAGAGTTCTCCAAAGAAGAAATTCAGATGGCCAACAGACACATGAAAAGATGCTCCACATCACTAATCATCAGGGAAATGCAAATTTTAAAAAAACCACAGTGAGATATCACCTCACACCAGTAAGGATGGCCACCATCCAAAAGACTAAGAACAACAAATGCTGGTGAGGATGCAGAGAAAGAGGAACCCTCCTACACTGCTGGTGGGAATGTAAATTGGTTCAGCCATTGTGAAAAGCAATATGGAGGTTCCTCAAAAAACTCAAAATAGAAATACCATTTGACCCGGGAATCCCACTCCTTAGAATTTACCCAAAGAATACAACTTCTCAGATTCAAAAAGCCATATGCATCCCCATGTTTATCGCAGCACTATTTACAATAGCCAAGATATGGAAGCAACCTAAGTATCCATCAGTAGATGAATGGATAAAGAAGAGGTGGTACATATACACAATGGAATACTACTCAGCCATAAGAAAGAAACAAATCCTACCATTTGCAACAACATGGATGGAGCTGGATGATACTATGTTCAGTAAAATAAGCCAGGCAGAGAAAGACAAGTGCCAAATGATTTCCCTCATTTGTGGAATATAACAACGAAGCAAAACTGAAGGAAAAAAAAGAGCAGCAGACTCAGAGACTCCACGAAGGGACTAGCGGTTACCAAAGGGGAAGGTGGGTGGGGAGGGAGGGAGAAGGAGATTGAGGGGTATTATGTTTAGTACACATGGTGTGGGGGATCACGGGGGAAACAGTGTAGCACAGGGAAGGCAAATAGTGAACCTGTGGAATCTTACTACACTGATGGACAGTGACTGCACTGGGGTATGGGTGTGGACTTGATAATATGGGTAAATGTAGTAACCACATTTTTTTTTCAGGTGAAACCTTCATAAGAGTGTATATCAATACCTTAATAAAATTTTTTTTAAATCTCAATTATCAAAATGTATACATTTTATAACATTATATAAACAATTGTACAATTTCATACTTTGACAAAGAATTAAAAAAATACCTACTGAGTCCTACTAAGTAGTATGATTTTTAGAAAGAGTAGTTTACTTTTCCTTATTACATACTTTCAGAAAACACATTTCTAATACATATGCTACAAGAAACAGGAATTGTATAGAGAAAAATAAATGAAAGTTTCTAAGAAGTCAGGTTTAGCTTGTTATGAAATACATATACTTCCTTTATTATAACAATCTAGTTCCAGGTTTAAGTGATTCATAAGACCCACATTGTAGTGTTCCTATTCCTCTGTTTAGCCTTTACTCACAAGCCACCAATCTGTTTTCTAATTTTCTATACTTCTACCATAACACTAAAAAAAGCTATTTCTACTAGGTATATCAATTATGAAATTAAATTAGTAAGTTTTAGAAAAACTGCTCAACTCTCAAAATGTGAACCTGCATTTTCTTCCCCACCCCCCCCGAACTTGCATCTTTTGTTATGCACGGCTATAAATGTGTCTGGACCCGATGTTCCAAGTTAAAAAGTAAACAAACAAACAAACCTTATGAAATGTGGTGCTTGCTGTGTTTTGACCAATAGGATACCAAGGAAGAAGTAGCAAGGATTGTAAATAAAAAACTCAGATTCACTTAACATATAAAAAAATGTGCACAATCTCTCATTCTTTAATGCCTGGGGAAAATAAAGGATATTAGATTTTACATCATACTCTTAATCTGCCTAAAATTTTATTTACTCTGATCTATTATGGCCTCCATTGTTTCATATAAATGTTCTTATGAGAGATATTATTATCAAATACAGACCTCTACAATATTTCCTGTAGCCTCTACTCTTATTCTGTGTTCATATTTTATTTTGCTTCCAATTCCCTGCCTTCTTTTACCCTGTTTTCTTCTCTGTATTTCCTTCTACTCCCATTAATTCCTTATTGCTTTCCCTTCTCTCTGTATTCTATTGTTCATTCTACACACTAGAACAGCCTATGCACTCTGTTTCAACCTATGAACTAGAGAGCAGGGTGTATTTGGCACACTCCAGCCAGGGGAACAAATCCAGCCCACCACATACTGCTGTAAATAAAGCTTTATCAGAACACAGCCACACTCATTCACTTACTTACTGTTTTTGGCTACTTTCCTGCTAGGACAAGAGAGTTGAGTAGTTGAGACAGAGACCATATGGTCCACAAGGCCTAAAATATTTACCATCTAAATATTATTTAAATATTTACGGAAAATGTTAGCCATCCCCTGCCTTAGAGGTGTAGAAGGAAAGATATTTTTCACTGTCTCGAAAGTTCTTTAAAATTATCATATGTCACCACAGAATGTGTGAACAATTGCTAGTAAGAGAACCACTCCTGTCACTAACACAGGGTGCCATCTCACAGACACCTTCTGGCTCCTTTTTTCAAATATTTCATGAAATAAGTGTCCTATATCCTGATGTATTTTCATCGTCTAGTTTACAACGTGACTGGGTCTAACTCCCTGGTACAACTACTGAACACACACTCTATTGGCTCATCAACAGAATATTTGGTTAAGCCAGAAGAACGTGCATACTGCAGAGAAGAGGGGGCATCAGCCCCAGGTACCACATACCCTGCGGTCCCGCAAGTACCAAGAAAAATGCTCTGCGTACAGAGGCTCTCCGTAAGTGTGCGACCAAATAACATCATTCTGAACTCACAAATTCTACGGAGCAGTAGAAAGAGGGAATATAAAAAACAACATATTTAGACAGTTCCAGGACTCTGGTAAGTGCCTGGTAATAGAAGCAGGAATGAAAGCATATCAGCTCAATGGAAATGGCATTCATGAGCTGGATAGCGGATATAAATGGATGTTTCCCTCTTTCTTATACCTTTTCTGTAACTACTCAGTTAAGGAGATGCACAGGGTACCAGTACTATTTCTATTAGTAATAATTCTATTAATACTTCCGAAAGCACTTCATACTTTACAAAGTATTCTCCACACTCCCTCTCTTTTGGTAGTTTTGTGATAAGTAATGAAGACCATCATTTAAAGATCCTATCCTCCTCAGTTTCACTGGATGTGTGAACACTCTCATTCATTCATGTTTTCTCCCCCCGTCTTCTCCCCTAAGCCACACACAGTTATCATACGGAGAGACGAGCCAGCTGTGTAGCAGTCGCCCTTCTGCACTGGTCCCCATCTCATCTGGAAGGGCCCCAGACCATGCCAGCCCAGGTACACACACAGTTCTCACTGTGCCGCACACCTGCAGAGAGGAGGCTCTGGTACGCTCTTGGCAGAGCAGGCACTGCACTGGTGCTGTAGCAAACACACACTCTTCATTTGAAAAGAAGGCAAGGAGAAACTCGCTTCCTTTTGCTGACAGGCTATTTACCTTAGTCCGCTGCTCTGGGGCAGAGCCAGAACTCTCCAATGACTTCCAACTGCCGTCACCAGCACAAAGGGTAAAACTACCCTAACACCCGGTCCGCACATTATAGCTACATCTCAGTTATTGAACTAAAAAACTGATCTCCTGAATAAAATTATCAAACTGGCTACATCCTAATTAAGGATCTGAAAAACGAAATCCTCAAATCAAATTATCAAGTTGGAAAATAGGGTGATTTGATCATGGACATCTTACAGGGACAGCATGATAAATCTGTGATGTAGTTATATACCATAGAATGCACCCTACAAACAGATTATGTGACCTTGAGCTATTTAAAGAAACATAAAACCCATACTTGAGAATAAAGTATTTATGAATTGTTACGGTTCTCCACACAGAGATATTTTCTTTCCTGGGGTAAATCATTTTAAAGGATAAAGACAGATGCCAACTGAAATTAGTTATTTAGATGTGTTTAAGCTAAAAACTGTTAAGCACATGGACATGACATTCTGTAGTGTCTTATCTTTAGTTTGTCAAGGTTTTTAAATCCCTCTTGAGCTGGAGTACCATTTTTAGCTTGGCTAGGTCAGAATGACACTGAACAATATGAATGATGACACACAAGACAGCTATACAGACAGAGCTGTCATCAGCAAGCCAGCTGTGCTAACACCTGTATGTCCTGCACAGCTGATCTTCAGAGCCAGGATCAAGAAGCTAAAATGGAGAGGAGTTCAAAGATCACAAGTAACATTTAGAGAGTCAGTAATGAGACACTAAAAATTGGAGTTTTTAAAAGAAAAGATTATGTTTCAATTTTTAAAATACTGTATTTCAGAAATTAAAAACTATTCTATGGTATTCATGTTCTTTATAAATTCACTGAAAACAAGAAATCAAAGATAACTATATATTATCAATTATTCTGATTAGCCATTTTTATATAAGATTACAAATCACATTTAAAGATTTGGCTATGCAGTATCTTCATCTGTCAGATTCTGTCTGACTCTAATCTACCAATAGAAATAACGATCTTCCTATTTCATAGGAGCTAACTAGTTGTTACCTGTAAATTTAGCATACCTCTCCTTCCCAGACACATTCTTATAATTAATTTAGGCTTCCTCCTCTAGCTTTTGATTAAGCAAAGTAAATACACATGCTATTTTAGCCATCAAATAAACAAAGCAGCTGATGATATCAGCAAGACTTCCATTGGCGTCTGGAAATGATCCTAGCATTTAAAGACTGGGTGATGGTAAAAGTTTTGACTCATTCAACAAACATTCATTAAGTGCCCACTGGGTACCAGGCATTGTGATAGATGCTGAGGATTAAAAAATTAAAGAGTCAGAATTCCATCCCTCAAGGACTTCAAACTCTAGTGGCATAATTAATCTCTCAAAATGCATTTTCTGGCCTCCCATTTATCTATAATGTCTTGTTTCTCCTATCAATTGCTGTACCACCTTCTTCCCTTGCCAGAGAGTATTATGTTATTCAGTCTCAAACATTTATCTTTAGTCCTGACTTTTTCCCTAAGGTCCAGACTCACATATCCTGCTGATCACTCCACATTACCTTAAACTCAGTATTTAAAAAATAAAACTCATCATTTCCCTTCTTCTCCCTACTAAAAAATAAAACTAAAATATCCTACACTTCTTTTTGTATTCCTAACATCAGATAATCATACTACCCCATCTGGGGAATCATCCTCCCCTGCCCCTCTCATCCCCAGATGTTATCTTACTAAGTAAATTTCATATCCTTTCCTCTGACACCACCTGCAACACTATACCAGCCCAAACCCTCACCAGCCCTCACCAAGCCTACAGATTCATGACTCTTAAAACCACCTTCACTACTGTCTCCAGTCTGCAAATCTGCCCTCCACAGCCCAAATTCAATACAGAACTCTGACTACATCACTCCTTAGCTTAAATCCTAGTTTACTCTCAATGCCTCCATAATAAACATCCAGATTTCTTAGAATGAAAAAAAAAAAAGTTCTTCCATGACTTGGCCTCCACCTTCCTGCTCCAGCCTTATCTCTTGCACTTCCCTTGCACTTACTACTCAACTGGAGATATCAGGCTCTTCGGGCTTCCTTGCACTTGGACATGCTACTCTCTCTGCTAGAATGCCTTTTCCACCTTTCCTCACACTTCAAAGCCCCATCCAGACATCAATTTTCTTCTAAAAAACTTCCAGACAACCCATGGTTTTCCTAAGTATGCCTTGTAGATGAATAATTCTATCAAATGGATGTAGAACTGCATCTTACAAGTGCATATTTACCATGGTATACTGGAATTATATGTGTCCCTACCTTGAGGGAAGGACGATGCTATACACATGCTGTGGTTTGTTTGTTTGTTTCCCCAAAGGCTTGGTATAGTTCCTGGCATACAATATACACTCAAAAAGAATTTTTTTAGAACTTAATTATTTATAGGAAACATGGTGCTTTATGAAGAATTAGTGGTTTTAAATAACTTTGTTATATAAGTAAATCCAAAAAGATGTCAGCAAAATGATTGTTCCAGTATCATTTCAGTCTGATGATGTTACAGGATTTACAGAAGCAAGGTCTTCTAGAGTTTTTTGAGGTTTCTGGATTGTGACTTCCAGTTTAATCTTTTAGACATTTTACTGAAAAGGAAACTAACACTTCTCAGCAATTATTCAGAGGGAATTTTAAAGTTCATAGTATATGATTATACACAGGAAACACCTCAGTTAATCCTTCCAAAACATAGGACTCAAGCAATCTCTAAAAGTCTCAACATCCAGCCATTTGCTAATTCAACAATAATAAAAAATGACTACAAAAAAAATTCAGATTCTTCTTTGCATTCCAATTTTACCTAAATCTACTTACTTCCCCCCCAGCCACAGTAACCCAAGACATCTCTGTTAAGCAGTTGGTTAGCAACCAATAAATATTTACTTAACCTTAATTTTCTCATACCTAACCTTAAACAATTCACACATCCTCCTACCTATCCAGTCATTACCCTATCCTTAAAATTATTTTAATACAATTATTTTACTTTCCCTTTTTTTCTCACAAGAGAAATACTTAAGCATCTTTGGAGATGTTCTCAATTTTTAAAAACATTCAATTTCTGAGACTCTATATTGTCAGTAATATTATAAACCTACTAGTAACATGATCAGGAAAATAGAAGTATGATTTTAGGGAGTGATGTTAACAAAAATGGTGGGGTATGCAACCCAAAACCCAGTCCCTCCACAAAAGCAGTGAATAAACTGACAAAATTTATCAAAATCAACTTTTTCAAAATCTACTTTTTCAGAACTCTAGAAACCAACTGAAAGTTTACAGTAACCAGGCAAAAGCATAATAAAAAAAAAAACCACCTGGATCTCGGTCAATAAAATCTGTCAAAATGTCAGCAGATCATAAAGTTAACAGAACAGAGGTTTCAGTGGCCACACATGACAAACAATACAGACTTTACAAAATCAACTCAGAAAAATCACCACACAAACAACAAACACTGGGGAAGGGGGAGAATATGATTTCCAGAGTTGCCACATTGTGACATTACAAAGTTTGCAAAGAAATAATACAATATGGCCCATACGCAAGGAAAACAGAAGTTAGGAAGCTGTCCCTCAGAAAGTCTAGACATTGGATTTAACCACATGATGACTTGAAATCAATTATTTAAAATATGCTTAAAGAGCTAAAGGAAACCACGTACAAAGAACCAAAGAAACCATGAAAACAATGTCTTCCCAAAAAGTAGAAAATATAAAGAGATAGAAACTATAAAAAGAAGCCTAACAGAAATTCTGGAGTTGTTGATGCATTCAAAATGCTGACTAGGCGGGGAAAAAAATGTCAACCAAGAATTCTATATCCAACAAAAATATTCTTCAAAAGTGAAGGAGAAACTAACCCATTCCAAGATAAACAAAAGCTGGGAGTGTTCATTATCAGTGACTTGCTCTATAAGAAATGAGAAAGAAAGTCCTTTAGCCTGAAATGAAAGGATACTAGACAGTAACTCAAATCCACATGAAGGAATAAAGAACACCAGTGAAGAAAACTACACAGGAAAATATAAAAGTCAGTAATAATGTACTTTTGATTTGTAATGCCTCCCTTTTTCTTATATGATTTAATAGACAACTACATAAAGCAATAATTATAACCTATGTTGCTGGGTACACAATGTATGAAGATATAATTTGTATAAACATAAGCTTAAAGGAGACAGAGCTATTCAGGAGCAAAGTATTTACAAACTATTGGAACTAAGTTGGTATTAATTAAAACTAGATTATGATGAATTATGTTAAAGGTAATCCCCAAAGCAACCACTAAGAAAGTAACTAAAAATATGTAATAAAACAAAGGAGAAGGGAATATAATGCTATACTACAAAAGCCTTATCTAACACAAAAAAGGGAGGGGACTATCATAGGAATTGAGAAACAATATAAATAAAATACATATAGAAAAAAAACTGGCAGAAGTCCTTCCTTATCACTAATTGCATTTAAATGTAAACCTCTCCAATTAAGTCAGAGGTTGGCAGAATGGATTTAAAAAACATGATTCAACTATATACTGTCTATAAAACACTCATCTTAGATACAAAGACACAGATTGGTTGAAAGTGAAAGGATAGAAAAAGATATTCCATGTAAACAGTAACCAAAAGGGAACTGGAGTAGTTATATTAGTCCCATGCAAAACAGACTTGAAGACAAAAATTTTTACAAAAGATGAAGAAAGACATTTTATAATGACAAGAGTCAATCCAACAAGAAAACATAACAATTCCCAGATATGTATACATATATATACATCTAACAAGAGAATCCCAAATATGTATATATATATATATATACACATCTAACAACAGAATCCCAAAATACATGAAGCAAAAACTGATAAAACTGAAGGTAGAAATATTTCAACAGTAATGGAAACCTCAAAATATCATTTCATTAAGAGATGGAAATACCCAAAAGATAACCAAGGAACTAGAAGATTTGAACAACACTGTAAACCAACTAGAATAAAGTATCTATTCATACCACACAGATTTACATTAGAATTCAATAGCAAAAAGGTATCTAGAAAATGCCCAAATAGTTTGGAAATTAAATAATACAGTATTAGATAATGAATAGTTCAAAGAAGAAATCACAAGGAAATGAGTAAGTCTTTTGAGATAGATAAACAAAGACACAACATATCAAAACTTATAGGATGCTGTGAAAATAGTGTTTACACTGATATTTATATCTGTAAACTTAAAAAAGAGGAAAATCTCAAATCAGTAACCTAAACCTCTATTTAAGGGAAGTAGAAAAAGGAAAGCTAACTAAACCCAAAGCAAACAAAAGGAAGGAAATAATAAAAATTGGAGCAGAGATAAGTGAAATACAGAATAGAAAAATAACAGAGCAAATCAAGAAAATAAATTAGATTCCTTGAAAATATCAATGAAATTAACAAATCTCCACAAGATTTACCAAGAAAAAAGGATTAGTCAATATTAATATAGTTTATTAATTGTACTATATCAATATGTTGGTTGGTTAATATTAATAACAAAAGATTAATATTAATAATAAAATCAGAAATAAAAGCAGGACATTATTACTGACCTTTCAGAAATAAAAAGAATTCTAAGAAAATGAACAATTGTATGTCAACAAATTAGACAACCTCAATGAAATAGAAACACATGAACTACCAAAACATACTCAAAAAGAAACAGAAAACCTGAACAGATTTATTACAAGGAAAGAGATTTAATCAGGAATCAAAAAACTTCAACAAAAGAAAATTCCAGGAGCACACCACTTCACTGGTGAATTCTACCAAATGTTAAAACAACACCAGTCCATCTCAAAGTTGCTCAAAAATTTAAGTGAAGGGGACCCTTCCTAACTCATTCTTTAAGGCCAGTATTACTCTGATATGAAAGTGCGAAAAAAGACATCACAAAAAAAACTACAGACCAATATTCCTTATTTAAGACAGATGCAAAAATTCTCAAAAAAATACCAGTAAACTGAATCCAGCATCATACTCAAATAATTATACACCATAGCCAAGCAGTATTTATACCAAGAATGCAAAGATAGTTCAACATACATAAATCAATCTATGCAGCACAGAAACATTAATAGAATGGAAGTTTTTAAATAGGATCATCTCATTTGATACAAAAAGAGCATTTGACAAAACCCAATACCCTTTCATGGTAAGAAAAATTCAAAAAAACTAGGAAAAGAAAAAAGGAAATCTATGAAAAACCTAGAGCTAGTATCACACTTAATGGTGTAAGACCAAAAGCTTTCTCCCTAAAATTAGGGACAATGCAAGGATGTCTGCTGTCATCTAGACATCTTTGTCATTTGGTAATTAGAGGAAAAAGAAAGAAAGTCATTTGCATCCAAATTAGAAAGACGTAAAACTATGTTTATTTGTAGATGATATGATCTTAAAAATAGAAAATTCTAAAGAAGCCACACCAAAAAAATTGAGTTTATAATAAGTTCATCAAAGTTGCAGAATACAAGGCCAACATACAAAAATCAGTTCAGTTCTATGTGCTAGCAATTAAGAACCAAGAAAGGAAATTAAGAAAATAATCTGACTTAGAATCAGCATCACAAAGAATAAAATACTTAGGAATAAATTTAAGAAAGAAAGTGGAAAACCTATACACTGAAAATTATAAAACTTTGTCGAAAGAAATTAGAAAATATCTAAATAAAGGGAAAGATATCCCATGTCAGGGAGTACAAGACTTAATATCAAGATGGCAATACTCTCCAAACTGATCTATAAATCCAATGCAACCACTATCAAAATTCGAACTGCCGCCTTCTTTAGAAATGGACAAGCTGATCTTAAAATTCATATGGAATTACAAAGGACCCTGAAAAGCCAAAACAATCTTGAAAAAATTAACAGAATTAGAGGATTCACATTTTCTCAATGTCAAAATTTACTACAAAGCTACAGTGATCAAAACAGGGTGGTTACTCTAAGGCTACACATGTAGATCGGTGGAATAGAATTGACAGTCCGGAAATAAACCCATACGTCTATAGTCAACTGATTTTCAACAACAGTACCAAGATCACTGAATTCACGGGGCACAGGGATAAGCTGAACAGCCACGTAGAAGAATTAAGCTGGATCTTTGCATCGCACCATATAAAATATTAACTCGATATGGACCAAAGACGAAATATGAATGTTAACACTATAAAACTTTTTTAAGAACACATAAGGGGAAACTTTCATGACATTGGATTTGGCAACGTATTCTTATATATGAGACCAAACACACAAGCAACAACAAAAAAACGAATGGACTTCATCAAAATTAAAAACTTTTATTTGTCAAAGGACACTATTAAATAAAGTAAAATTAAATCCACAGAATGTGATAAAGGGGTATAGGACTGACTGCGCAGTGGCTACTAAATTTCTTTTTAGGGTGTTGAAAATATTCTGGAATTAGTTATGTGTTTTCCAAAATACAAAAAGCACTTGAGAACTCAACTAGAGAAGTGTGTATATAAAAAATACACCTCATGGAAAGTTGTGATGATTTTGTTTTCTCTTGTTCTTATTTTTCTTAACCTCAAAAAACCTGATAGCCCAAAAATGTTTCTTAATAAAAGTTAACTTCTGGCCTACATTAAAAATGGCCATAAATAAAAAACATATATATCCAAATGGAATTCAAATAAAACTAATGTTTCTTTGAAAACTAGTATATGCTTTAAACAAAAATGGCTGGCCTTCCTTATTAAATACTAGCATCCGTCCCAAATGGGATTTAAAAAGGAACATCCAGTCAACTGCTTTGTATAACACAGTTTTAGGATTTGAAAAGTTGAATGTAATGTGTCAAGTTTAAAAATTAACAAATATCAACAAAATGTAACTGCTTTTCCTAAAAACAAATATGCTCAGTTTAAGTTCTCCAAAGCATAAGAAATAATGTCTACATGAAGCAAGTTCTTTCTATTATTGTGTCAGAAATTAGTATTAAAATCTGATTCAGCAGGTAAAAATTAGTTTTATTCTAGAATAACTAGTGCATACCCTGAAAACACACATGTTTGAGAAATATAAATAGTTATATGTTTGGCTATATACAGAAAACAGTGCTAGTCTGGATGTGACAACAGCTATTTTTACTGTACCATGAAATAAACTGGAACCTTCTTCTATACTACCCTGAGTTCCTCCAAGACAGTGAAATGCCACTCAGCTGACCAAGGTTTCCAGGAAAATAAGCCTGTGACCTGTGGCATGAAGACCAGTGAGCTGCAGCTTGCTGAGAGCTCCAGAGGGACCCTCAGGCCACTTCCTGATCACCCGCTCCTTCTCACCCAAACTTTGTAGAAAAGACAGTTAGCCCAATAATCATAAGCAATTTGCTGTTCCTTCATGTCCTAAATTTTCACTTCAAGCTTGAAAAATAATTTTAAAACCAGTATATAAATAGAAATTTCCAAAGCATAAATCAAAATAATTAACTCTTAAATCTGAAAGGGGAAAAAACAAAGCCATAAAGCAAAAGTAAATCTACAGTGGCTTTAGGCCAATTCTTCAGACATCTTTCCACATGACAAAAAAATCAAAAGAACTGCAATGAAGAACTGTATGATTATAATTGTTCTGTTGCAATCGGTTTTATTATAGTTAAATTTATATTTTGCCATTCTCATAACGAAAGGATAAGGTACATTTATATTTTATATTGATGATGGTTTTTCTCTGATGTTAAAGTCCATTCCCCAAGACAGCTGCAATCCAACATTTCTTTATCTTTCTTCTAGATGGGAAGTTGCACAAACAACTGGATTTCAAAGGCAACACTAACTGCATAAAAAGGTATGCCATACATATGACATAATTGATTTTTCATACCCAAAGTCTCACCAAATAAAAAAAAAACCTCATTAAAAGTGTCTCTTTTCTTACCAATCTAAATTTCAGATTTCTAGTATGTATGTATTTGATGTGACTATATCTAAACTATACTGACTGGCTAAACTTCTTTAAACAGTGAGAAATCACAGTTTCAAACAATATTACTTTTAAAAATGGCACTCAGAATAGTAGTCTTTTTTCAAAATGCTTTTGGTGATATGAAATAATGCTAGTAACTTTAAATATCTAAAAGAATACAGAGGCCAAGAGCTTCTAAAATGTTAAAATCTATTAAATATTAGTTTGCTAATGTTTAATATCTCCTTAAAAGAATTCATTTTTTGAGTACTTCAAGTGATTTATAAATTATAAATATAAAAACTTTTATTCAAAAAATTATTCTAAATATGATTCATCATAATTTCATATATCTTAAAAGTATAGGGATTTATATTTTCAAAAAATTATATATTAGACAATAACAGAAACAAGTAACATTTCCCTACTTTTTAATAGTGAAATAACAAAAACATCTTTGAATCCAGAGTGCTAACAAAATACACAGTTGGTTAATATATTAAGTTTTTAGTAGTATCATAATGTCATTATGCTGCTCATTACTATAGATTAAAAGTCAATTTATCATACAGAAGTAATCAAATTAAAAAATAATAGACTATTATTAAATATATTCAATTCCTACTTCAAGAACATATTCTTTTAAGAAGGTAAATGACAACTTGAAAACATTACTGCCTAGTTAAGGTATATGAGTACTGCCAAATACAATACATTCTCTCACTCACTCTCTCTCTCCCTATATATATATATATATATATATACACACACACACATACACACATACATAGGATGGCAGGTTTAAGAGTGGTAAGAGGTCAAACATTTTATCATTATAAGACATGTAAGTATCTTAGTGACCTCCGGTTCAGTCAGCAAAGACCGCAAATAACTAGATTACAATTATGCCAGTTTGGGGAAACCACTTTTCTCATAGTTTTATCAAGTCCATAAAGTGAATTCTGAAAACTGTTATGTAATATAGAATTATATGACATAAATTTTCAGTAATTTGAAAAGATCTTTTGATTTACTTTTAAAGAAAGTTACAAAATGAATTAAAGTACTTTGCAGTTAATAAAACTAATGGCTAAGAGAACAGTGTCATGAATGCAAGTTGAACAATAATGAAGAAAAATTAGGGTACCTTATGAAGCATATTTTCTACTGTTCTCATATGATTAGCAACACATTCTTTGTCTCTAGAAAAAAATAAACATTAGGTATTAGTAAAACCCAAGCCTTATGACAGCTGTTACACATTTCAGTATAACTCACTATTGTTGAAAATAAGGGTTGATTATCATTGTACTCCTTCTAAAAGTGTATTATTCAACCATATTCACTGGTATATTTTCCAAAATTAACTTTTTTTTTTTTAGGAGAGGAAGGCAGAGGCTTTTATTTAAAGATAAAGCAAGAGGACAGAGCTTATGGCTCATGCCAGGAGGGGACAAGAGAGCCCCCACAATTAACTCTTATCTTATATTGTCTGCTATACATGAGGGGGATAAAAATCTTCAGGATATCTTCAGATAAAAAAAGTGAAAAAATAAGGAAAAAAACATGATTATACTATTGATTTAAAATTTACTGAAAAGGCTAAAACTTTTACCCTTTTGGTTTCTAATGAAAAAGACTTTCAAAAATTTAGTGACAGAGATATATAAAATAAATGGCTATACTATGCAAAATAACATTTTGCTTGCTACATAGGGTTTTTGTGCTGTAACAAATACACAAAAACCCCTCTATGACCTTGACTAGAAATATGCAAAGTTACCAGTTTCTTCTATCAGTCTTGTATATTGAATTTAGTCTTAATAATGAAATTGAAAGTTTGGGTGAAAATGCTGAAGACAAAAATTCAATGGTAAGTTACAAATTGAAAACTATAAATAATATATTAACTTTCCAAATTTTAAATTAACTTTCTTTTGTGCCCATGGTCACAGATCATAGACATGACAAATTCTCAAATTAGCAGCAATGTTTTGAAGACACCATATGAATCTTTTCATAGAGGTTTTATAATCTTTTCATTAATCTTAGAATTTTCAGAGCTGTAAGGCACACTACAAATTACACAGGCCAAGTTCATTTGACATGAGGGGACAGACTGAACAATGACAACAAAAAGCTGATTTAGTCAAACTTATTGAAAAATAATAATCACATATGCCTAATATGATAGTGCAATGTTATAAAGCTTTACAATTTTCAAAAAACTATTGGTGGGTATTCAAACATGCCAATATTTTGGCCTTATATAAACTCATTTTTTCATTATGTGTAAGCAATTTCCCAAGCCCACCAACAAAGCTGTGGATATCCTAAGATTTCAGGTTCCCTGTTCTGTCATTTAGTTCACAGACTATATTCATATTTCATGATATCTCATACTTAACAAGAGAATTTATCTCAAAAAAGTTTTAAATTAATATATGTATATTTACAAGTACAGGAATCCAGAATTCCAAATTTAGAAAACACTGATTTTATAAAATTAGATTTCTTTAATCCATAAAATAGATATTCTTTAAGCCATGTTGTTGTACAAAGGACTGTCAAAGTATTCCATGAAATTTGATGTGGGTAACAACTAAAAATACCCAAGAGAACTGGTCAATTTGAACTTCACAGTGTATGTCAACTTGATTACCTGGTAAAAGGAGAAACACTCCCATCACATTCACACTCTGAAACCTGTATGTTGTTTTTGTCCACTCTGAAGACATGTATTTTTTTCTACTAAACATATGGGAATATACAGCTATAAAAGTAAATGAATTTTCCATGATCAATGTTTTAATTGCACTTAAGATGCTATGACAGACATGTTGACTGTATACTAATATCTCTTTATGGAACTATTACTTGCACTATCAGTATATTATAATATATGCAAAACAAAATTGGGGGGATACTGGGGCAGAAGGGATAAGGAGTGAGTGATAGAAGAAACTGTGCAAAACTTTTAATTAAAGAATCTTGGTATTTCATGTTAATGAACACATGATTTCAAACATACAACACTACAGCAGAGCCCAGAATACACATAATTAGAGGTTACATAGAAACTTAATACTTTTCTGAGGTTTCTCAATAAAATACACAGTATGTTGAGTTAAGAGTTCTTCTTTTTTGAGGATATATCAGAGAATTTCAAAGAGAGACAGCTGTACTTTTGTTTTCTAACACTGTATTATCCAGGGCTAAAACCCGGAGCATGAAAGTAAGAATTGATCTTTTGTCTGTTTTAAGTGATCTCCCCAAGGTCCAAATGCTCACTTGGCTGCCATGCGGAGGGCACTCTCTGCATCATGGATGTTCTCCTCCAGTCGACGCTTGTCCTGCTCCAGCTGGGTAAGATGTCTATTGAGCTGACGCAGAGATTGATCTTTTCTTCTCAGCTCCATCTTTGCCTCGGAGAGACTCTGCAAGCAGACAGAAAACAGAGTTACTTGTCAGCCCTGATAATTAACTTCAATTTATGCCATAGGCTATTAAACAAAGAAGGATACAGACTGACTGAGAAGTAGACTTGGGTCATTACCCAGCAAGGTTTAGCAAATTTTCTGCAAAAATTTTACATACTTACTAATTAGAAATGATAGAGCCAATAATATTTTGAACATGTTTAGCTACAAAATACAACTCTATTTTATATTTTTAAATACTGCATGGCAAATACATTCTATTCTTACTAAAAAATATCTGATTGTAAAAACCTCAAGTTGCATTTTATTTTAATGATGAAAAAACAGAGATTTTGGGGGAAAATACACATGAAATTTAAAGTCTATTTAAAACAAGAACTACCATATGCCCAAACTGTGTCTGTAATTGAGAGGAGGGTGGATTAGGACACCTACAAAAGAATGGGGAACCAAAGATTTAAAAGTATCACTACTTTATTTATAAATATATAATAGTTAAGTTGCTATAGACATCTCAGTGAACGAACAAACTGGACTCCAAAATAAAATTCACTTGCTTCCCATTAAACAACTCTCATGTCAAGGACAGCAACACAAATGTGATCAACATGTTTCATCTAACAGAGAAAGTTACAAATGATACTGGCATTCAGAATTACTTATGCTCCATAAATTTTTTCCTAGTCACAGAAGTATAAAATCTGTTGATTGATAATTACTATTTGTTTTAATTTGAAATACTCACTTAGCAAAAAATTTCAAGATGCAAGTGTGCAACCTAATCTTGGAATTTTAAGGCTAAAGGTCTTAGAATCAGAACTTCACAATTTAAGAGTATTTTCTAGACCTCACTTTTAATTCTAGGGTATAAAGCAGTATGGGAATCAGAGGGTCCCTTAGCACTAAAAATCTACTCATTCCTTGGCCTATGAAATTTCTAGAATATGAACTTATCAAACAGTATTTCAATCAAATCTGCTAGACAGTAAGCTAAATCATATGTATGATTACATACACATAATATTTTTTTCTTTTTGCTCAGAGTTTAGACACAAATTAATGTCCATAACTCTGCTTCAAATATCCCATAATGACTAACCAAAATGCTATAATTTCATTTTTAAAACTCGTCCAACAATATTCTTTCCATGCATTCACAGTAGGTAGTATAGAAAACCCCTACATGAAGCTAAAACAATTAATTCATTTTAAACACTAGTAAACTGAAAGCAGTGATCGAATCAGGCATTTAAAAATGTTAAATTTTTAAATTCAGTATTTCACTTTTTTAAACAATCAAGTATCTTTCAGACAAATACAAGACAAAAAACTAAAAGTAAGGAAACTAAAAATATGACATAAAAACTTTAAATTTTTTAAATTAAAAAAAACTAGATATTATATTTTATTTCGTATCTTTAGTATTAACAGACCTTCAAGAACACACCACTATGGAAATAGTCACTGATTCAAACCAACTTTTAAAAGACAACAAAGAACAGGTTTTAAAAGCCATGCTAAGCCTTCTTATTTTGTACCAATATTAAGATATTTAGAGGCACTGAGGCATCATGAGGTTTCTTTATTTAAAAAATAAAACCCATTTGAGTCCTTTTAAGTCAGTATTTCCGACTTCTTTCAGGTAATAAAAAATGCCATTTTTCAGAGATGAAGATAAAACTAATGATCCACCACCAGTTACACACACATAAAGCCTGAAATCTTTTTCCAACAGAAATAATGGATGTGTGTTAATCTATTCAAATTCCCTGGCCCAGTAACTCTTATGACTAGAGGCGTGTATTTGTGAGGGCTATTCAGGATATTGTCTCTCTAGCCTTGTCCACATGGAAGCTCACTGGTCCAATCTGAGAGGAACCCAAGACCTTGGAGTTATTATAAAACCACATTTGACTTTTCAGTCAATCCCATGACATCCTTTCAAAGATATAAATAGATTCATAGAATTAGAATTTCTACTATACGTCTAAATCTCCTTGCTTCCTTTTTCATTTTCACCTCTCAGGAGCAATGGCAGGAAGCCACCCAACTCCTAAAACTTGCAGTATTTCAGAGGCATAGTTGAATAGCTTACTCTAAAACTGAAATTACAGAAAATGAACAAAAAGCAATAAAACAAAGTGATATAGATCACGCTTCCTTAGTGTGAAAATGGAAAGATAACATCATTTTTGGAAAAAAGAATTATCATAGTTATATAACTTATACACAGAATTCTCATTTTAAAGAGCTGAGGGACATCACAATGGAGTCTCTACACATCAGTGGATCCTAAGATTCATGGAATTGTGTGCAAAACACCAAGACATAACAATCATTCAATAATATGTCTTTTCCCTAATACTCACCTTTTTAGTTTTTGATGACAAAAGTAGACTCTTTAAAAATCGTAACACTGAATTTTAAAGAAAGTAATATGTATTTTATATACATATATATAGCAACACATATGTATCTACATCATATGTAATATATATGAAAATTTTTAAGTTTAGCTTTTCTTTCTCCTATTCAGATTTATCTAATTAAAACCCATGATAAACTTTATGGACTCTAATATTTCCAACCAAACGACTGAAACCAAGAGGGTGTGCCTCCAGGCAGCAAGGCAACAATGATAAGCAGCAGGTTAGCCACTAATTTCTCAACCAGGGTAGATTGTGAAAGTGTGATGTTCTGATATCCAAGAAACTGTTCAGGAGAGAATAGGATAAATCAAGTTTAATAACTCTGCTCCTAATTGTTCCCCCAATGCTCAACTCTAATTACTTGGAGAACTCTCCTGACTGTCACCTGATATTAAGTTGTTGGAGGCTGAGCCTGGAACAGCAAGATAATCAATAAACATTTAGTGGGGAGAAGAACGAAGATCCTGTTAAGCAGTGGGAACTTGCAGCACCCAAAGCCCTTCTGCTCATGAGAAAACCTATGGGACAGCCATCGTGATTGCAAAGCAATAATCCAAAGCACTGTTTTCAGGCCTTGAGGCCTTTAGGCAACAGTACATTTGAGGAAAAAAGGTTAACACGGTCACCCTAATTACAGCCCACTTTCACATACTTCATATATAAGCGAAGACAAGCCAATTAGGTAGAAAGGAAGATAAGGGAAGTTTTATTTGTATACTAATTAAACCCCTGATGAAATTAAAGGAAAAACATACAGCTCTGTAATTGTGTCTGAGAAAGGTCACTTCAGGTTCAGTTATCAGAACAGCACAGCCTTGAGATACTTCACTTAATCCACAATACAGCCCTCATTTTGTACTCAGGTCTTAATATTTACAAAAAAAAAGAACCTCAAAGCCTGATACTGCATTTATCTTTAAACTGTGTTATGAACAATTTTAGTTGTTGGAAAGTTAATGCTAAATATGATGAGTTTTTTTTCATTCCACCTACAAAAGAACCAGTGCCATATTATCTATCAAAGAGTCCAAGTTTTCACTTGAAATCCATGTTTTAAAGCAAATTTTTAAAACAAAATCCCAAACTGACTGTATTTCAAAGGCTATTCTGCAATATACATTATATTCTTTTTTAGATAATGATGTTATTGCTCACCTTCATGTACATCTCTCATAGTCTGGGGGGAAAAGACAATGCTTTCACTAAACTACTCTTATAAGAAGATATTTTAAATCTCATTGTTTTCCTAAAATAGCCACAAAAAGCTATTTACTACTAACGAAAGCTGGTGGGAAAAATATGGATACCAAGGAAGCAGTTAAATACAGGGAAAGCTTAGGGATAGACTACATAGTAGATGTGACTATTAAAAGATGCACACATTTTTAAAATGTCTTTTTCTTTATCTATCGTTCCTGACATTTCTATAATAAACATGTACTATTATTGAATAGGAATACAAATTATTTTTTAAGTCAAACATTATTTCTTATTTCTAAAGCTTTAAATGTTAAGGCTAAAAAATTTTTTGTAATGAATTGTGAGTATAAATTGAAATCCTATTAGTTTGTAAACATGAAAACACTGTGCAGTGGAAATTGTTTTAAATACCAGTTTACTGAGATAGAATTTACATACCACATGTGAAGAGAAACATCTTAAATGGAGTCAAGAATGGCCCTAAAGTGGAGCTGGGAGGCCACTGCAGAGGTTGGCCGTATGTACAGGTTTACGTAGACAGAAGAATGACTTTCTGGACTGTGCTACCCACAAGAGCCTACGTCCTACTGCAGTTCTCAGAATGAGGCTTATTTTGCTGAACTTCAGTCTAGCAACTAACATAATAATCCATCCTGTATGAACCAACATTAGCTATTTTTTTATACCAACCACAATTCTTTAAAAACAACTTATGTAAGCCTGCAATTTCTGCCTTTATAACTGTCTTTTTCCTCCCCCTTGGAGCACATTTCAGGTTCCTTCTGAATGTGTGTCTCTCAGATATGAATTCCTAAAGACCTCAAAATTTTGGTTTGCTTTGCAGCCCCAGTTCTTTCTTGTTTGCCATTACATGGTGTCAGAAGTGGGATCCAAACCCACCGCCTCCGACCCCAGCACTACCATGGATTCAAATAAGGTGCCTACAAGAGTCCACTGTGCTATGTTGTCTCCTACATGGCTTTGCATTATAATGGTAAGTCCTCTCGGACTGAACCTCTCACTGTGCTTGAGGTTTAGGTTCATTTGGGTGTTCTCTGTTACCAGCTTTTATCTATGGGACAAAATCTTCCTGTAATTACTCCTTTGCCCTTCTGTCTAGAGTGTCCTTCTTTGTAAAATGGGGGGTTCACACTCTAAGGAACAATTGCTGAGTAACCATCTTCTGAAACTCCTGCTGGATTTACGTAAAAAAATTATGAGTCCTAGTCCTGAAAATTTCTTTCTCACTAGACTGATGATTTACAGCTAAATTAGCCAGCCTGGGTTCCTTTGAGATTCCTGAACTGTTTATCTGTGCAATTAACTACAAAAAGTCTCTAAAACTAAACAGCCTGAATTGGATACATATTTTAATTGGTATTTTGAGGCCTCTGAACGTGCAAGTGCCTCAAAAATTGCTTCCCTCCAAAACACCAATTCCAAATTGGCTCAAGATAATTCTGGATTGTCTCAAGATATGCCAAGTTGGAAGAGACTTCTAAAGACTCTTGCAGTTTTGCCTCTACTTGTGTTCCTCTTTCCTGTTTGTCCTCCTCCTCTTTATCATTCATTTGATAAACTTTCTTTTTACAATGAGCCATTACAACCACTGATAACTTGCTACACACTGTAGAAGAAATAATCATGAGCACTTCACAGACCCTTTCTTTATATACTCCATTCTGTGGAAGCCTTGCTTACCACTCACCACACTCAACATTTCCGTTAACCAACTGCCTATGAAATTCTTTTACTGTCTTCCTCTAATATGACTATCCGTCAATGTGATTCCCTAAACCCTGCTACTCTCCTTCTCTACCTTCTGATGAAACTCCACAGAACTGCCTATTGTTGACCAACCACATATTAGCTCCCTGATTTGAATTACAGGAAACACTTCTTATTAATACGAAACTAATTTGGTTTACTGATGGTTCTCACTTGAAGGATAAAACAGGCTATCATCAAGCAGGTTATTCAATTGCCTCACTAAATTAAATCCTTGAGGCCAAGTCATTGTCTTAGGCAACCTCTGTCCAGCAGGCAGAACCTTACCTTTGACTGTAGCTCACACCCTGACCAAAGACAAAAGTGTCAACAGTTATACTGACAACAGGAATGCCTTTGGTATTACCCACGACTTGGGCATGCTTTGGAAGCAAAAAGGTTTAACTTCTGAACAAAAGATTTAAAAAATAGTATTTATGTTTTAGAATTCTTAGAGGCCATTCAGTTACCTAAATCCTTAACAATTATAAAAACCCCTGGAAAGAAAGCAAAGACAACTTTATTTGGCTGATATTGTCACTAAGTTAGTAGCCTTACAAGAGTCTTAGTTCATACTGGAAGCCCCTATGCAACCAGCACAGGTGACTGAAAACCTGAAAGGCAACGTTTTACAAGCACAGCTCCTAGCTGCTTGACAAAACAAAGAGAAATAGTGAAAACAGGTTGGAAACATGACAACCCTCCCCACTATGAAAAAAATATGTGGGTAGGCCCAAATAACCAAATGCTCATTTCTGAGTCCATACATCATATTTTACAACAACCTGACTGACTAGAATACCAACAAAATAGTTTTATGGGGAAGCCAATGTTACTGGAAGCCATCTCCTAATATTACTTCCCCAATATATCAGCAATGCCACATTTGTCCCGAACATAATCCTGGAAAAGCCAATTCATACCTCTGTGGATCATTTTGCCTTACCTTCAGAGGCCTTTTGATGTTTGTCAAATAGATTTTATCCAATTGCCTCCTTCTCAAAGATATAAATATGTACTAGTGATGGTTTGCAAGTGTTCTCTGTGGGTAGAAGTATTCCCATGTCAAAGCGCTACAGCCTCAGCAGGCACTAAAACACTCTTTAAAAGGATTTTTCCAACTTATGGAATCCTTGTTGAGCTCCGCAGTGACTGGGGAACCCACTTTACAGGACAAATTCTACAATAATATGTGAGATTTGGCCAGTACTACAACATTTCCATGTTGCTTATCATCCCAGTCCTCTGGCCTGGTGGAATGCACAAAGGCGGTAATTGAAACTCAAATGGCAAAACCTGTTGACTCTTTCATCTGCCCTGGCCCAAAGCCCTTCCCTTAGTACTGCTTAATCAAAGGTCTACCCCCTTTGGCTCAATTATCTCCCTTTGAAATTATTACTGGAAGACCTATAAGACTGGACCAAAGGAATGTATAAACCTGCCTCATTAAAAGGAGGCCTCCTCACCTATTGTAAAGAACTTACAGGAATCCTTGAAAATAATTCAAAGCTCATCGAGCAGTCTTTCCACTGCATGCTGCTAGGAGACAGTCTTCATGATCACAACCTCCAGCCTGGAGATCCTGTGTACCTAAAGCATCACCTCCACAAAAATTCCCTGCAAGTTCACTGAATAGGGCCATAACAGGTATTGTCAGCTAACCTCTGTGATGCTAAATTTAAGGGCATTGACTCATGGATTCATGTTTCCCATCTAAAAAAGGCATTCTCACTGATTGGAATTCCCATCTGTTGGAAACCTCCAATTAAAGATTTCTAGACCACCCCAGGACCAAAAACAACCTGGGCAAGAAGCAGACAGCACCTGAAGTAGACAACTTTCCCAAAAGTTGGGACCAGGCCTGTATAACCTCACAACAGACTCTTACTAATGCTTCATGTTCATGAAATATTTGGAATAATCCTTCTTATGGTGCACATTTCAGCACTCTTGTTTTCCTATTTGCACCCAGCAATTTCAACTACTTGTTTAATTGGTATCAAACACGAAATACTTCTGATCCTACTTATTAACCCAAATAAGAGGGACTTAATGGCAGGGAAATATTGTAATTCAAATATGGTATGTAATAGGAAGCTCTGGTAACCTTTCTGACTATTAGGTATGTCATCCTCAGCCCTCTGCCGGTTATGGAAAATCAGATCTTTTTGGTCATACCCATTTACAATTTCACCTTTCTCTCCAATTTTAATGTAAACCAAAAAGCCCCCTCTGATCATACCTGTGGAGTTAAAATGGTTTTGCCTCTCAGAAAAGGAAAACCCCCTTGCTTCACCTATATACCCCTCCCAAAACACTACAGAGAAGAACTTCCAATAACCTAATAATTCATCAAGAACTACCAGCCTCCTTCAATTTTCTCTTATGGACATGGCCAAGGCACAAATTAGCAGATGCTCTCCCTTATATCCCCCAGTAAGATTCTTTCAATACTTAACAACAAGAAGCTGAAAGCTTTTCATCTAAGATCGGGAACAAGACAGGGATGCCCACTCTCTCCACTGTTATTCAACATAGTACTGGAGGTCCTAGCCACAGCAATCAGACAAAACAAAGAAATACAAGGCATCCAGATTGGTAAAGAAGAAGTCAAATTGTCACTATTCACAGGTGACATATTGTACATAAAAAACCCTACTCCACTCCAAAACTACTAGAATATCTGAATTCAGCAAAGTTGCAGGATACAAAATTAACACACAGAAATCTGTTGCTTTCCTATACACTAATGATGAACTAACAGAAAGAGAAATCAGAAAAACAATTCCATTCACAATTGCATCAAAAAGAATAAAATACCTAGGAATAAACCTAATGAAGGAAGTGAAAGACCTATAACCTGAAAACTACAAGATACTCCTAAGAGAAATTACAGAGGACACTAACAAATGAAAATCCCATGCTCTTCGCTAGGAAGAATAAATATTGTCAAAATGGCTATTCTACCTAAAGCAACCTACAGATTCAATGCAATCCCTATCAAAATACCAACAGCATTCTTCAATGACCTGGAACAAATAGTTCTAAAATTCATATAGAACCACAAAAGATCCCGAATAGCCAAAGCAATCCTGAGAAGGAAGAATAAAACAGAGGGAATTACACTCCCAGACTTAAAGCTCTACTACAAAGCTACAGTAATCAAGACAATTTGGTATTGGCACAAGAAGAGACCTACAGACCAGTGGAACAGAATAGAAAATCCAGACACTAACCCAAACATATATGGTCAATTAATATATGATAAAGGAGCCTTGGATATACAATGGGGAGATGACAACATCTTTAGAAGCTGGTGTTAGTAAAACTGGACAGCTACATGTAAGAGAATGAAACTGGACTGCTGTCTAACCCCATACACAAAAGTAAACTCAAAATGGGTCAAATACCTGAATGTAAGTCATGAAACCATAAAACTCTTAGAAAAAAACATAGGCAAAAATCTCCTGGACATAAACATGAGTGACTTCTTAATGAACATATCTCCCCGGGCAAGGGAACCAAAAGCAAAAATGAACAAGTGGGACTACATGAAGCTGAAAAGCTTCTGTACAGCAAAGGACACCATCAGTAGAACAAAAAGACATCCTACAGTATGGGAGAATATATTCATAAATGACATATCCAATAAGGGGTTGACATCCAAAATACATAAAGAACTCACGTACCTCAACAAACAAAAAGCAAATAAGCCAATTAAAATATGGGCAGAGGATATGAATAGACACTTCTCCAAAGAAGAAATTCAGATGGCCAACAGGCACATGAAAAGATGTTCCACATCACTAGTCATCAGAGAAATGCAAATTAAAACCACAATGAGATACCACCTCACACCAGTAAGGATGGCCAACATCCAAAACACAAATAACAACAAATGTTGGTGAGGATGTGGAGAAAAGGGAATCCTTCTACACTGCTGGTGGGACTGCAAATTAGTTCAACCATTGTGGAAAGCAGTATGGAGGTTCCTCAAAAAACTCAAAATAGAAATACCATTTGACCCAGGAATTCCACTCCTAGGAATTTACCCTAAGAATGCAGCAGCCCAGTTTGAAAAAGACAGATGCACCCCTATGTTTATCGCAGCACTATTTACAATAGCCAAGAAATGGAAGCAACCTAAGTGTCCATCAGTAGATGAATGGATAAAGAAGATGTGGTACATATACACAATGGAATATTATTCAGCCATAAGAAGAAAACAAATCCTACCATTTGCAACAACATGGAAGGAGCTAGAGGGTATTATGCTCAGTGAAATAAGCCAAGCCGAAAAAGACAAGTAGCAAATGATTTCACTCATATGTGGAGCATAAGAGCAAAGAAAAAAACTGAAAGAAAAAAACAGCAGCAGACTCACAGAACCCAAGAATGGACTAACAGTTACCAAAGGGAAAGGGACTGGGGAGGACGGGTGGGAAGGGAGGGACAAGGGGGAAAAAGGGGCATTACGATTAGCAGATGTAATGGGGGGTGGGCACGGGGAGGGCTGTACAACTCAGAGAAGACAAGTAGTGATTCTATAGCATCTCACTACGCTGATGGACAGTGACTGTAATGGGGTAGGTGGGGGGGACCTGATGAAGTAGGGAGTTTAGTAACCATAATGTTGCACATGTAACTGTAGATTAATGATACCAAAATAAAAAAATAATAAATAATAAATAAATAAAAATAAAAGATTCTTTCAGCTAAACTCTGAGATAGAGAGTAGTCCTCTTTCTGTCTGCTTAGATAAGAAAGAGCACTGGTTTCCTCTTATCTTGCTCCCTGATACTAACAAATGAGCTCATAAATAACCAGACCTTAGCAGGAACATTTTGCACCCCTACAAGATATATTTTTGCCTGTACTCATAAGGGGGAACCTGGGACATGTGACTGCCTAGACAGTTGGAAAATGGCAAGACAAAAGTTAATATTTCTGGATGTTAAGGAAATCATCCAACATAGTTCTTTCTCACAGAGTATGGTATAGCAGTGCTTTAGACTATTAGACCAGCAAGGAAAACCAAGCCCCAGGAGATATTGCTTTTATTGATTTTCTTTTGTCTAATGGGAAATATCTATGGATCCACATTCCTAGAGACTAAAAGCTAATGGCTTATTCAATTTGGTATAAAGTTAGTCATACAAAATGGAAGGCAAGATACAACACAAGTGTTACAGAGAACTAAGCTACATTTCCTAGGTCAGAGAAAAACATCTACAATTTTTCTTTAAACTTTATGCCTATCTGACTGTAAGTTTTGAATAAACATTTCTAGACTGTGATAAATTGGGTAAAACATCTCAGGACACTAAAACTAATGGAAAAGGAAATAACACTGTCTTCAGCCCTACTATTATGACATGATAACTAGAATATTGTATTAATCAAGAATCATGTACCTACCAGGTGGATCAAACTATGCAGGTTGCCACAGAATGTATAAAGTTAAAATGATAGAACCGCCATATTCACAGTTGGGTACACAAGTTAGGGATGAAACTAAAGAATAACATATTTTATAACAAAGTGTGAATATCTGAGAAGAAATTAGAGAGTTTACAATAAATACACAATAAGTAAAAGATGCTGGCATGTGGTAACATTAATACATGAATAAATTTCAGTCTTCATATTCTATATTTTATATACATAATTTGAATCAAAATTTCTGCAATTTTAAGTCATCTTCCTTAGAAACGCTGTCTTTTATAATTTTCTAACAATAATCCTATGCAGAAGATAGGTGACACATTTATAAACTGAAGCTGAAGATCAAATAACGTATCCACTTTTGGGGTTGAATAAACAACAGTCCTAGTTAGAACTCAATGGCTAGTAAAACAGCAAATGTGACAGTCCATTAACGTCTACAGAAATTTAATATGCATAATTAATGCAACACACTTCTACATGGAGTGTCATTACCATCGTTTTCTTTATATCGCCACCTATATGTAGTAATTTATGAGTTTTAGGTTATGTCTACATCATTTTTTAGAAAAACTATTTCTATCACACTTGAAAAAGATAAAGGAAATTAACAGAAACAAGTGTAAAGTAAATTACTTTTATAAATAGGCCATATGGTAGATGATTACCAAAAAATGGAACAAATGAGCAATGAAAATTCACCTTTAAAATTTCAAAGTATGCTGTAAGATTTTGTTGTATAAAGCTTTATGATTATTGGTACCATATTCTCACATATTCCTTTGAAAATGTCCTCCTAAATTCCATCAATATAAAAGGAAAAAGTTAATCCTTCCCAGTAAACTAACTGAAAGTGAGCAACAGTAAAATATGGTGGAAAGAAAAGGAACCTCATAAAAGTGTTCAAAATATGCTGAATACTGTTTGCTCTAAGCCTCACATATACACCACGGAACTCTGGTAAACTAAAAGTGTTTAGATAATAATGAGGTAAAGTGGGAGAGAAATAGTTAAAACACATTTCGAATGACAAAAAATGAGGATAATAGAATCACGAGAGCCTTCTCAACTGGAAAATACACTCAGGACAGAATAGGCAGAGTGATATGCAGATGTATTGTTGACACATGGCATGTTAAGCAGTAATGTGGCAGCAATGTTTTCTCAAACTATAAAACAAACTGCATTTAGTTGCATTACAAACCTTATGAGACAGATACTAGCCACAGGTGATGACCATCATGACACTGCTATAATAAAATCAGCTTTTATATGACAGACGTCTAAGTTCTCTCCATGAAACCTAAGACATACAAGGGGCTAGAATACATATACGTTCTCGTTCTTCTGTTGGGCCTTGTCAACTACAGACTACTCAGCAGGTTCCACAAACTTCACACAGCTGACCATCTTAACTATGCGGAGATATAAAAAGTGGCTGAATTCTCTGACAAAAATTTAAGAGTCACACTATGAATTAGGTTGTAGAAAAATATCATTCAGAATTAAATGTTGTTTTAAAAATCATTTGTGAATTACCTAGAACTAAGAAGAACTTGAAAAAAATATGAATAACTTACAAAGAGTTTCATATAGTTGGGTTCCGACATTTAAATAAAAAGAAATTATCATTGGAAGAACTTTTCAATTTCAAGAATTCTTCTTGTGATGTAATTAAATGCTAGGGGAGATAATCCTGTATGATAATTACAACACCCTCACATTAACATTTTCATTGTACTACAGAACTTAAGTGACTACCTCGAATATGCTACATATTAAAAAATATTAATAAAAATAAATCAAATAGCCAAGTAAAATCAATTACTGAAGAGAATCTGGTCTAATTTAAAATAGAAAAATAAACTCAGCTCTTTTAGACTTAAGTGCAAATAAAACAAAATTTGAGTTTTTCCCTTAAAAGTTGATTCATTGAATGAATTTTTGTGTATTAAGTATTTTATCACCAATTTCTATCTTAATTTTAGAGGTACATTCACAGTGGAAAAAATGGTGTACAGCAAACATTCACTATCACTATCCCATTTGTACAAAGGGTAGCCTGTTTTTGAACAATGTCTGTCGTTTTGTAAGTGTTCAATAAATGTTTACTATTATAACTTACTATTCCCCAAATAGGGAATGGGGGAAGGGGTGGAATAGCTTGAGTGAAACCTGAACCATATCATCATCATCATACAAGCATTTTACTGTTATATAATTAATATATATTCAGCTAAACTCTATATGATTCTTCATAGTCCAGTGAGGTAAATTACACTGTCATTCCTATTTTACGCTCAAGGAAACTAAGAAACAGAGAAGTTTAGTCATGATCCCAAGGTCCTGCAACTACTAAATGAGTTTATGCCAAATGTGAGCTCAGGAATTCTACATCCAAACCCTTATTCTTCATCCTGCACTATGCACTACAAAGATATTACTACCTCTCCAGACTTCCCATAAAATCCAGTAACTGGGAAACCCCCTGGAAATGTGGAACCAATATTTCATCCATTTATCAAGTTCTCAGTAACGTTATTGAGGTATTTCAATCTTTTTAATTGGCTGCTTTCTCTTTATATTGAAATAAACTCCTAAAAGGACTTTGGTGTTACATACACTTTCAACATCAAAAATCAAAGCGTGCACAATTCCAGATTCCGTGTGAAAGAAAGTAGCATCACTGTCATCACCTATTAAATAAAAAATAAATACTTGCAAACTAAGGATGAATTATATAGCTTGCATTGCAGTACAGAATTTTATAATTCAAGACCCCATGGAACTGTTCCTTTTTTTTTAACCTTTCAAAAAGCAAAGGAGTTCTCTATGTCTCTTTTTCTTTATAAGTTAGCAACAATAGCATTGAACTTTCCCTGCAGATCTTGAGATTTGGCTGCAGAGTATAACCTCAACTTTCAAATATTTATTACAGGATCGCCATGCAATCATAACAGTATATGAAGTCCTATAATATTAGCACTTGTAGCTAAATCCCCATTAAGATCTTAGCTAGTATGTGAAAAGTCATCTATGCATCACATTTAATCCAAAAATGCCACCCTTAAAGATGGGACACCACACAGGCTATGTTATAATGTTATAGTAACAGAAGAACTACTAATTAATACTGATATTTGTTAATAAAAGATATGAAAGTAGAGTTTCATTGACCTAAAGAATTCCATTATACTTGCCTTGAAAGGGGTAAGAGAGACGATGTGGGGAAAAGGAAAGGAAATGAGAGAGAGATCAACAATTCAAACATAGTAGTTCTGGCGCCACTCCACAAACATTTACCTGCAGCAAGCCTGTAAGCGGTGACTCGGACACGGCCACCAGTGACTCCAACAAAACCTGCTGCCTCACCTGGCTGCCCTCACTCCCCGTGTGCCTCTGATGCTGCAAATCCTCCAACTGGAAGTAAAAGTGAGAGTGAGCCTCCTGTTTAAAAGACGTATTATCGTTCAATCTGGCCCTGAATGGAAACCAACCTCCTCAGCTGGTGCCCAACTGAAAACATGGCAACATATTCCAACATGGAAGAAAACCTGGCTGTTTTGGATTTGATGAGAATATGTCACCTCTCATTTGGCAGCTCTCAGAGGGACTTTTGAGAGGAATAAAAAGAAACAGAAACAGTTTATTGAATCGCGTAGACTGACAGGGGTAAAAATGAGTAAATAAAACAGCTTAAACATCTTCCCACCAATAACATCAAATATTCTGTTGATTCCCCTAAGGCATTCTTAAAGATACGTTTGACTATACAAGATTTTTGTCTTATACTGATTCTCAAACCTAACTTCAACTTAGGATGACTCTGTGGTATCTACTTTTTCATCCAGCATACATTTACTGCATACCTGGCATGCCAAAGCCATTTATAATAATAACAGAAAACACTTCCCGAGCACTTATCTTATGCAGGCATTATTAACACACTTAGTCCTCATAACAACTCTATGAGGTAAGTACTTTTATTATTCCCATTTCATATGAGGAAACAGAGGCCGAGAGTTTAAAGAACTTGCCCAAGATTACACAGAGCCAGAGTTCAAAGCCAGGAAGTCTGACATGTAAATAAATAAATAAAAAGGATATACTCCTCTTAGAAATGACTTCCTATCTAGGAAGATGAGAAGAAGTTTAAAAAGCAGCTGGTACTAAAGCCAGGTGGTCAGCCTTGTGAAAAAACATTCTCAGCAAAATAGAATGGCATGTTCTGGGGGAATACAAGAGGTAAGGTATGGCTGAAGGATACAGTGCTACTGAGAGTAGTAGGAGAAAAGACTAGAAAGGTACATGTAGGCCAGATTAGGTCAGAAAACTAGAATTTGAATCATGCAAATAATTTTCTTCAGTGCCTCACAGAGCTGCATCAAGACAACTTGGAGGGAACACTTCAATTAGTGGCCTCCCAACCCCATCCTTCTTTCAACTAGAGTTTGCTTTAATGTTGTCTATGAGCTTTTGTATAACATTTTGTTCAAAGAAGGGTTCTGCGGCTAAGCTCTTGCCAACTGTTGTCACGGAAAGCCATGGGGAGCTGCTGAAAGCTTTGCAGCCGTGGAGCAGAACTCTGTGACCTCCCGTCTCCAGGATCTGATACGCAAAGCATACTGCCACATCAGAATAGATGCAAGAGACTGCTCTGGCCACACTGCAACAGCTTGTTTACATTTCCAGAAGGACTCTAATGAAGGTTTAACAAGATTTCGCCTTTGAGTATAAAGATTCAGTGATATACTAGATTAAGAAAGATTTTTAGAAGAACTGGCTTACAGTTTTCTTTAGTACACTAAAAACTGTTATGTCAAATTCAGTTTTCCATTCAACAGGAAGTGTATATTAAATAGTTACTTGATATAAATGCAGCATTCTAGCAAGGCACTTTCCAATAACTATATGAAATCCTACAAATTACTGGAATCATATGATAGGGAGCCATAAACTCTGAGTCACAGCAGAACTATATGATTAAAAGGATATATTATTTTAGTGTCACCAAAAAGTTGACTAACAACTGAATTTAGAGACTGTTTTCTAAGGAGAACTACACTATTTGGTCTGTAGTTTTTTAAAAAAAATTGTTTGCATTTTACCAATAACAAATTATTACAGTGGGATATTTTGAAGAAAAAAATATTAGGAAAAAAGATACCACTAGCAATGACTACTAAGTGAGGTTTCTAAAAGCTAAAATGGTTAGTATCAGCTTTCTCATTATGTGATAATGGAACCATGAAAGTCATTTTTTAACGTATCTGAGTGAAATACACAATTTTTAATCCCTCCTCACTCCTCTCAATTATGGAAAAAGAGACTGAAGCTGAGCAACACGGAGGGAGTTGAGACACAGATGGAAGCTCACCTCCCCAACAATCAGTTTCAACGACAGTTAGCAAATTCAAACAAAGTATTAGGAAAAAGCAGAGAGCTGGAGCCAAGCCTCAGTGCAATTTCTTGAGAAACTGTGCTTAGGAAAACTTGTGTCTTTGGATATTAACAGTTGAAAACATATATATGTATATATTCTGGGGAAGTAACAATATAGCAAAACAGTTTTTTAATTTTTTAATTTTTAATTTTATTAAGGTATTATTGATATACACTCTTGTGAAGGTTTCACATGAAAAAACAATGTGGTTATTATATTTACCCATATTATCAAGTCCCCACCCATACCCCAATGCAGTCACTGTCCTTGGGTGTAGTGAGATGCCACAGATTCACTATTTGCCTTCTCTGTGCTACACTGCAAAACATATTATTTTATAAGCTTTGCTTTTTGTATTAAGGTATTACTGATATATACTCTTATAAAGGCAAATGGCATTTTCCTGTGTGAGGATGTATGTGCATGAGTTCATATGTGTGTATGTGTGTGTGTACACATATGTATATATACATACTCAATAAACACTATCATTTTGATTATAAAGAGCTTCTCATAAAGTTAGTATGGTTTACATTTCTAATACCTCTAACCAACCCATTCACCTGAAGAAAAACACAGCTGTTCTATCCTTCAGGATGAGCGAGATCACCATCTAGCGGTGACTCCTTGAAATGTCAGGCATATGGCTTCTGGAGCCTAGAAAATACTTTATAAATGTAGTTTAACAGTCTACACATTCTAAAACATTGAAGTTCATTTAAATAAAAACAGCATAATACACTGAATAACCCTTTTCTTTTTACACTAAGAAAAACTCTACAGCATGAGAGAAAAGTTCCAACCAGACACAGGGCTCCCCATTTGCAACCCTCCTAGCAAACATGGGAGAAGAGTTACAGATGTTAAAATAATCAAGTTATACCAAACTGGGTCAATATGGCTAACTAGAAAACAGGTTCTTCATCTTTTCTATATTTTTTTAAATAAAAAAAATTAGTTATTGTAGTGGATTGTATTTGCACCACCTCCCTTAGGAGAAAGTATCCTGTCCCACTAATATCTGGCTTGATCATGTAATTGGTGATGTCTATTCTGGAAAGGTTATGTATTTCCTATCCTGTCAGATTTAAGAGTGCCCACGTCTCTTTCTTTGGCCAATGAAATGTGGGGCAGAAGTAAAATGACATCACTTCCTAGCATACACACGAGACCAGCAATGTCCTGCATAGAAATCTTTACCTTGAGAACAAGTGTCCAAGATAGGGGCCACTCTATCAGTCCTCGGCACAGACAGAGGAACCCGTGAAGCAGAAGCACCGCTGATTCATGATGACAATGTATAATGTGTGAGAAGGCACTTGCTGTAAGGCCACTAAAAGTTTTGGAATCATTCGTTACTACAACATTACACAGGGCATCCTGACTGACACAGTTCTATTCCCACATATGACAATTTACTCTAGAATTTATACAGCTATGACATCAGTGGATATTTAGGAAACTAGTCTGGAGCCTGATTTAAGAAATGAATTTTAACTAAATATCTAAAAAACCACAGCAAGTCGTTTGATTTTTAGTCAGTATGAAAATATAAAAGTATATTACTATCTTACCAAAATATACTGAGAATGCACACTATGTATTAAAATACATGTAATCCATAGTAATAATCCATAAAAAACATTTTCTCCCCAAACCTTTCCTAACTTATATTTAGTGTATGCATATTTTAATATTTTCTACTCTAAAAGATATAATGAGGAAAAAATATGTCTAAGGAATCCCTTGTCCTCCTTCTTTTCCTTCTTAGAAATAAATTATGTTTATTGATATTTTAAATGCCCACATTTCTAAGTTTTAGAAAGGAGTACATGTAACACTATAAAATATATCATATTTTAGATATATGTGACATATATATTACTTAAATGCATATAAATAAATGAATGTACTTATTTAAAATTTTGAAAGGTATACACCAAAATGGCAATGAAATACTCTCCTCTTGTTTATAAGTAATTTTCCATTATATTCAACATAATATGAATAAACTTCATATAACAAAAAATGCAACTGATAATTTTCATAAGATCAACTTTCATCACAAAATCTTAGTTTAAATTTGTATGTGTGATATCATAAAATAGTAATTGAAATTGATTTTTTAAATGTGCTCTACTAAACAAAGATAGGAAATTAATTATATAACCTTTTATCAAATAGTGAAAAAATACCTATATGTAATATGCAGTTACATTTTAATCACTATCATTTATTCAACTCCTTGGGAAAGGTTTCAATGATTTGTTTGTCTTTCAGAGAATAAACAGTAAGGGTCTTAATATTTCTTAAGCTAAAAGTTACATCATAATACATATCCGTATGGGGCAGGAGATTTTTGTCAAGCCCCTTCCATAATTAAAGTTGCCTCTTTTTAAGACTGTCAGCCATGAGACAGTGTAGCAGCCCTAAATCCACCTTCTTTACAGACAAATGATTTTCTAAATTCCACAAGGACTCTTGTGTCTGTTCTGTGTCACTGGACTCAGATCAGGAAAACAAATGAATTATATTTCCATCACAGAAGGGCTTTTGATTTTGGTCTGCTTTGATACTCTGACTTAAATCCTGAAGTAAGACAAAACCACTATAAAGGTGTTTCCCGTTTCATCTATCATAGCGATTTTTCTTGTTGGTACTTGTAACAATAATACTAGAGTATAAAAATGTACTTTAACTACATTTTGGAATTTGGCCAGGTTTTTGCTATCAAAAGACAAAACTGAGGAATATGTTTTAACCTTGACAGTTTCAGGCATTCTAGTTTCATAGAAGTTAACACGACTTGTATATTTTTAATTAAAACATAAAATAATGCCTGCATTCTGTAAGATCAAAGCGCAACAGTCATTCATTAGGTAACCCTTTACTTGAGAAAATACTAAAATAAAATGCAATATTTCAAGATTAATAAACACAAATGTTTTCTGAAATAGCATGTTGTTAGTGTTGAAGTGAAATATTACTAAACTTCCAAATAAAACTTGAGTGTGTTAATTAAATATTTCCTATGAAAAGAATGATATAATTATTTAAAATACATAGCCCCCCACAGGGGTAAAATTACCTCTAAAAGGAATTAAATATTACTATGTAATCATGTCAGAAATGTAAGCATATAATTGGATAATTATATCCAAAGTCTGAGAATTATATTTATGCTCATTCCATTACAAATAAAACATTCTAAAGTTGGTTACTATAATTGATCACAGTTAAATTAAATATTTCTGAAACAAAACCATCACTGAGATTCAGATTAGTGAAAACTAAAACAGGCACATTCAGACAGTAAATAAATTTCGATTAGCCCTTTAAGTTATAATGTACTGTTTACTAACTTAAAAATGAACCCGTTGAAAAACAAATAAAAAGATTTTCATAGTTAACCATGGAATGTACATAACTAAATAATACAATTTCAGTATTTTTCAGTGTATTCAAAGGAAATAATTTCTCCAATAGAGAAAAGTCTTACTATTCTCATCATCAATTAACATCTCTGATTTCATTTTCTTGTTTCACCAATTACTAGTTCCACAACCTGGAGCACGTTAAATTCTCTGTGCCTTGGTTTCCTTAACTTCAAATTATGGATAATAATATTTCTCTAAAAAATTATGTTAAATATTAGATGAGCTATTTTCTGCAAACCACTTGGCAGATATCTAATGTAAGGACAAATGCCAACAAAATTATGACGTCCCTGAAGTCCACAATGGAGGTTTATAAGATTACAGAGAACCCCTTCTGAGAAATACAGTATTAAGATTATAAAATTGCATATTTATTACATGTTTTTTTTAGCTTATTATCAATTCAATTAATTACAGAAAGGAAAACACGACTCTCATTTAACAAGGGCAAAAATCAATGTCAGTCATCATTTTAAGAGGCATAATGTAAATGAGTATCATTTACAAAATTCCAAATAGTTTATATATACTTGAAACTCTGTTTTCAGGTTTTCAAACTAAAACATAACTTCATTCAAGTGTGGAGTGCCAAGAGATCAAATGCCAACCACAGCTGTACAAGGTCAAATTAGAAGTGAAAGAGATTGGATTTGCATGTCACTAAGAAGTGGATTTAACACGTAACTGTCCAATATAGACTTAATTTAGCCTTTTCTAACGTGTTTCACAACCAAAAGTTTAAAAAACGAAAGTCTTTATAGACGTAAACTTCAGTGAAAAGGAAACAGAGATCACGGGGAAGGTTGATTATGATAAAAAGTAAAAGACACCCTGAAGGAAAATTCCTTGTAATACTTCTTTACAAAAAAGAAGACAAAGAGGATACTGGGGCAGGGGACAAAAAAGAAATCAAAGCCAAAATACCCAAACGCCCTCTAACTGTAAGGGACTTTAATATTTCAACAAAACCAGAGAAAGAAGGAAGCCAGGAAAAGTTATATACATTGATATTCAGGCTACCAGGAAAAATATGATTTCAAACATTTTTTAAAAGGCAGTTTTGTAGGACTATTGATTCCTTTTGCACATTTCAAGGTAAAGAAGTTACTTTGTAGTCGACTCAATAATATAACAAAGATCTCTCAGGAATCTGGATTTAACAAGAACCCTCTCTACTTTCTTAAAGAAAGTCTAAAGACCAGATACAGCTCAAACTAACTGGAATAAATGGTATACAAGTATACATGCTTAACATGCAATCTACTTATGTAATAATCCCATTTTTCTTCCAAAGCAGAAGTCAATAAATCTTTCTTGCTGCACTATAAATTCCAAGGTCATGGACAAAGATGTTTATTAGTATAATTACAATGTAGAAATAATACCATTAAGCCTCTAGTTCCAGGTTTCATAAATTAATAGCAGTAGAAGATTAAGAAAGTGTCAAGTGTGGTTTTAATTCTTAGACACTAAAAAAATTCCTAATGTAGCCCCCTTCTTTTACATGATCTAACTTCTAGTTTCATTTTCATTTGATCTTTGAAGTTGCTAACATTTTAAAAAGTACTTGCAAAGTACAGTTTTGTGATCATAAAAATTAAGATATGGCCTTAAGAAAAGAGGGAGAAAAGAGTCAAATTGCTAAATGGATGAAAGGAACTTATTTATAATATAATGAATCACTCAACTTTAAAGAAATTCTTCAATAAGATCTCTATGTTCAATTGCTAAATACTTAAGATTCTACACAATTCTTACAGTGTTTGAAATCTATCTCTCCAGGACTGAAAATACACACGACACCAGTAGGTTCTTCATTGTCCTCCAATACCCAATGGCTTCACTTGCTACCACCACTAAGAAGCAGAGAATCCATATTTCAGAGAAAAAATTTTTTGACATTATGGTCAAAGATTTTGGGCACATGGTTTCACATGAGAAAGAGAATTGCACTAAATAACCAATTCTCAGTGTCTGTACTGCCTATTAACTATGGACTTTATTATCGTTAGAATTGATTGAAAAGACCAGGTAGTTGTTTGGAGGAAATCTCTTTTTTAATACACTTTCCTTCTAATAAGCAGCAAATAGTAGCATAGGACTTAGAAAATGAATGTCCCTGTTTTCTTCTGTTACTAGAAGAGTATGCAAACCATTATACTATAGCATTTCTGAAAAGTTTAAAGCTAAAGTAAATCTCAACAGGTCACCTAGATCTGGTGGATCTTTCATGTCTTCTCAGAACTTTTCAACACCATAGAAACAAGCAACAACAAAACTGTAAGGATGTTTAATTCTAGATATTCACTTAATGCCTGAGTCACTTAGGAAAATATAAAAACTGCCCTAACCAGAGTTCTAATGAGGAATTTTCTGGGTACTAGCAGTTGTATCACTGCTCAAGGACCAGTGGCCTATCAAATCTCAACAACACTACAGGAACACCAACTCCTCCACCAAAGATGACAGATAAATTGATCATCCTTAACATCGCCACAGACTTCCCCAATCCAGCCAGTAGTGAAGGTTTCTGATATCTGCTACGATATGGCACATTGTTCTTACATATAGTTATACATAGTTTTAACATATATTACCTGACTCTCCTGCATAGCAAGTTTTTCAGAGTCTTCTCAGTAAGAGAGAAAATCCATGGTAGGTAGATTTATGGCAATTTAGATTTTAGATGCTAAAATTTAGACCTAAAATTTTAATTTTAGACCTTAAAATTCGTAACTAACATCCATGGTACCCTGTTTATCCAATCCCACATCTTGAGATTTTTCATACCTTTCTCTCTCATATTCATATATTTTCAGAATCATGGCTTTCAGTTGAGATGTACCTAGGTGGTCCTAATTTCTTCAGACTTCACTTGACCATAATCTTCTTTCATGTTATTATGTATCATCTTTTCTTTTTGTCTTTGTTAATTCCCTAAGGTAAAAATCTGTACCTATTACTTTCATTCCCCATTCATACATCAGATATAATAAAAGAGTAAGAATTACAGAACCAACAGATCCAATACAGAATCTTCCTTTAACATTTACTAGCTGAGGAAACCTGGTCAAATTAATAACATCCCTGAGTCTTATTTTCCTAATTTGTAAGCAAGGAAATTATGCTACCTGTAACCATAGGCTTTTGTGAGGATTGAATGTGATAAGAGATTTCAAGTATCTAGCAGACAGACAGATGCAATGATCACTCAATACACTAAATGCTTGTTATTCTTTACCACATGAAATCTGACCTCTGGTTCCACCATTCTCTTCGCGGAGGCAGGACTCAACATGCCAGTGTCCAATTCCCGGCCTCTTAGAGGTGCCAATCAAGGAGGAAGCTCACTTATGAACTAAAGATACACAAACCCTCAAGATTATTTTTTCAAATCAACAGAAGCTAATTTCTTGACCTGTCTTTAAAAAAGAGCAAAATAATGTTACAGAGAAACATAGTTTTAATGTAAAACTTGACAACTCTGACAACCCACAGTTTTTACAAATAAGAGCACCCAGGCTTCTGTAGTTCCCTCTCTCTCTGTGACGGCCCTCTCTAGGCCCTTACATGTACACATATATGTTCTCCCCCAGTGAACTCAGATGTACTTGGACACAGGAACAGCTTTTTTTAAAATAAATCTTTCCACTGAAAACTATCTTCTTTTAAAGGGTTTCTACATATAAATCTGAGCATTTGCAGAAACACTTTAAACAAATCTAAGTATATGCAGGAAATTTTTAAACATAGTTTTTCAGCATAGTTTAAAGTTACAACATAATTTTTTAGGCATTTGATATCACTGAATGTGCTTTCAATGAAATTGTTCCCGGAAGACTTTTCTAGGCCCTGTTTTTCTACACCTCCGCTTTTTCGTACTGCCTTCCAAATTTAGATCTTTCCTCCCTACATTTCTCTGCTCTTTCTTTCACATCTTCATTATATTTCATCTACTCCTTAACATCTCTAACCATACTTTATTACAACCACCAACTACACATTTCCTCACTCAAACTTACGATCACCTCAAATTAAATAAAACCAAAAATCGAAATCATAGACTTTCTTGAATTCCCCAAAGTGATCTCCTATCCTATCCCTTTATGATAGAAATCCTACTACCCTTACAAAGTAAAATATTAATTCATCTTTTATTCCTCTAGCCCCTATATTTACTCTGTTATGAAGTCCTGCTCGCTATATAGACTTCTAAGAAAGAAAGGTCCTTATCTCAGATTTTCTTTAAATGCGTTCTAAGAAATAACAAGGTTAATCCTATTCCCTCATTCTGGCCCCAGGAAAAGCAGCTCAGGTAGAGAGAACTCTAACATTAATTGCTCAGGCACAAAGAAACGACAGCTTGAGAAGTAGAAAACCTTATTCAGCTACAACACACTAGAGGTTCAAGATTCACAAAAATCTTTGAACCCAAGTGGCCTACTCAATCTAAAAGGAACAAAATTTAGGGCACACTCACCCAACTAGCTTAATCAAATTAATATCTATCTATCTATCTATCTACCTACCTATCTATCTATAAAATCAGGAATAAGGAGCTGATAATATCAGATACATGTAAACTTATAATGACTATAAGGAAATATATGGCATGTTTCCACAAGCATATGACGCACATTTTCAAACTTCAATAAAATGAAAGATTTCTATAAGAATATACAGTCAAGGCAACTGATTGAAGAAAACCCAAAGTCCAGTTCAAGAGGACACTTCCTCTCCCTACCAACTCCATTTTAGGAAAAGTATCAACAAACAACAACAAAAATAAAGGGAGAGGGGCCAGCAACAGAAAAAAAGATTTCAAGAAGTATATGTAAGAGGCAGAAACAACTGACAATGAAGTGCCAATGAGCAAGCTTCGGCCCGCAGCCTGGAATACTTGGACAGACGAGCCCAGAAAAGAGGAGTGGTGCTTTAGAACCTAGGAGAAGCTCAAGACATAAAACACAGGGTAAAAAACAGGGCAGGAAGGAGGAAGCCAAGGTACAGAAGACAGAAATTCTCTGCAAGACTGTATTCAGAAAGACCAACCACACCCATGATCCTCCCACAATCACACAGAACCCAATGTAAACAGGTATTTACCTGCAAGAAAAAAACAGAAATTTATTCCAGAAACAAATTAAAACTAAATAAGAATTGTTTGAGTTCTCTAAGGGAGACATACACAGCTCAGTATGAGTTGCAGTGCTATAGAGAGAAGAACCCCATACTCACTCGGAGGTCATGCAGCCTCATGGCCAGCTCATGGTCCATTCACTCTCAAGGGAGGCCAACGAGCCACCAAGTCTTTTCTCTATACAAAGAGATTCTAATTTGTTTTTCTCTTCCTTTGTTCTTAAATGTGAATAACCAACAAATCTTATCATAAATTTGAGGAAAGCCTTGGTTCCAGTTACAAGAGCTACGAAACAAATGACTCCAAAATGCCATGGTAGGAAACGACTATTTATTAGGCTTATGGATCCTATGGGTCAGGAAATAAGACAGGGCTGTTAGTCTCTGCTCTCTGATAACTAGAGCTTCAGCCAAATGCTGGAGTGTGAAATCACCTGAAGGCTCATTCACAAATGTCTGCCAGTGGATGCTGGCACATTTTAGCTGAAAACAGCCATACATAGTTCACCATGTGACCTGGGCCTCCACAGAAAATGACAACAGGATTCCAACAGAAAACACTGACAGTGATCAAAAGAGAGCCAAGAGCAAGAGGAGAGATGAACAGGCAGAAGTCACACTGTCTTCGTCATGCAGTGTCACTTCTTCCTTATTATATTCATGGCACAGTCACAAAGGCCCACCCAATTTCAAAGAGGGAAAATAGACTCCACCTCTTGATATTGGAGTGGCAACCATTTGGTTCTGGAAGCATTTGTGGGACCAGCAGCATTGCTGTGGTCTTTTTGGAAAATACAATCTTCCACAGCCTTCAATATGAAAGAAAGGGAGCAATGGAAGCAAACAGAAGAAAATACATAAAGGCCTCAGAAGAAAGAAAGAAAACTGGAATAACTGCTTGTTATCTGTTTAAAAAAAAAACTACAACTTAAGAAGATAAAAAAACTATTTTTAAAAGGTATTATGAAAAGAGAACCAGAGAATTAAAAGTAATTCTTAGCAATTAAGAATATGTACCAGAGAAGATCAAGCCAGGATATTTGAATTCTGACAGATGAATAGGTGTTCCAGGAAAAAAAGAAAAAAAAAATGGGGAAATGAGATGGAATTCTGAGTCATATGCTGAGTATTATTTCACAAAGTAATAATGTTAATCCTCCCAAGGCTTAGTGTCTACTTCACTTTGATACTCTCAATACTGAATTGAACATGAAGTAGTCTAAATCACAAACACTCACTCGAAGAAAAGCATTAGAAAGCTAAATAGTTGCATATTGAGACACTTCTAAAATTATTATAGTTTTCATTCCTAGGTATGTTAACATATATATATTTTTTAAACTCAGAGAGAGAAAATAAAATGTCCCACACACTGAAAGAAAATGCTGTCTTGGAAATAGGGTGGGCTATGAAGCTGTCAGATCCTGAGTTCAAATTCTGACTCCAAAACCTATAAATACGTGACTCTGGGCAAATTTATTAATAACTCTGATCCTTAAGTCATTATATATTTATAATTTATGTATTATATGTATCTTTCCTGGTAATTGTATTACGGAAAAATGATTATAAAGCATCTAATCCATAGCGTTTACATTACTGGCATGAATCAAGATGCTCGTGAAAATCCACAGATGTGACAGCCATATGCCCACTCTGCCTACACCAACAAAGGAACATTCCCTGAAACAATGCTAGGACAACTGATCTACCCATTGCCTGGTCTCATTTATTCTTTGTTTTTAGTTTCAAATATCAACTATGTGATTAGTGTTTTTAAGGCAGGAGGCTGTAGTCATCTGAATTCTTCAAACAGAGGCAAACCAATAGGTTCTATTTCTAATAGTGTGAACTAGAAAAGTATTCCCAGCTGAGGTTCAGTCATAGACAGAGGAGGAAGAAAAGTTGAGATGATCCTCTTCATTCTCTGTTTCCATACTAGGAGGGGGGAGGATTGGGAGACTTAGACAAAGCAGGAGAAAACCAAACTCCTACCATCTCTTTAATTGATATTATTTCTCTAAATATACTAAACGGATTACTTCCAACCAAGTCTGAGAGCCCAGAGGAAATATTTTAATGGCAGACTGGCCGGGAATCTCAAAACCATGTAGATAATGACTATCTCATAAAAACACACCGTGAGCCATGTTGGAACTGAGGTAATGATTTGACCACTGGGGCCATCAGGGTAAATTCGAAGGGATCATTCTAATCAAATGACAACAATGAGTCCAGGGACAGACCATGGTAAAGGATTAATAACAGACATTCCAAATTGTACAAATATATGTTTCTTAAAAGACATTACAGGGGGAGACTTCCGGGAAGATGGCGGTGTGAGCAGGGCGGCAGAAATCTCCTCCCAACACTATATTTATCAACGAAAACACAGAAAATACATCTATTCCTAAAAGAGAGACGAGAATACACAGGAAAGCGCACAGCGTGCAGCTACACCCGAGAGGACTCGGCACCCCAAGAGGCGGGTAAGATACGGAGCCGCGACCCGGCAGGACCCGAGCTCTCCCGCACCCCAGCGCACCGGCGGGAGGAGAGGATTCAGAGCCGGGAGGGAGTGGAAGTGCACCCCGCGAAGTAGCCAGCCCCGGGGATCTGCGCGGGAAGCGCTGACCCACGTTGCGCAGTGCAGCGGAGAATGGAGAGACAGAGGGGCAGGACCTGAGCAGGGAACGTGCCAGGGTGCTTGCAGCCGGCTCCTGGGAAGGAAAAAAAAAAAAAGCGCGCGCTTTCTTCAGCGGTCTTAAAGAGACAGGAGCCCAGCGGAGGAGCCGGATCGCCCCACCACACTCAGCCCAGCAGGCTGGGAGTCCTGGGGAGTTTCAGACGCCTTAGCAGGCGACTGAGGAAGCGTAGCCATACTTAACACTTCTCACTGAGATCAAGAGCCTCCTATTGGTTCCCACCCCTGCCAGAGCGATAAAGGGCCCTGCGGAGCGGCACAGTCACAGCTGTGGAATAGTGGGGCAATAGCGCCACCTAGAGCATTCCCACAGAATCTACGTCCGGTGGGCATTTTTTTTTGTTTTTTTTGTTTTGTTTTGTTTTTTGTTTTGTTTTTTTTGTTTTTGTTTTTTCTTTTCTTTCTTTATTTTCTTTTTTTCCTTCTTTTTTTTCTTTTTTCTCTTTTTTTTTCTTCTCTTTTTAAAGTCTTAAAGAGCCCAGCTGACATACATGGCAACTATCAGTGACCAAATTATACAGCCATGAAAAGACAGAGGAATATGGTTCAGACCAAAATCAACCAGACAACCCCACAGAGGGAGTCTGAAGGGATGGAAATGCACACCCTCCCTGAAAAAGAATTTAGAATAAAAGTCATTACCATGCTGATGGACCTACAGAGAAATGTGCAAGAGCTGAGGGAGGAAGTGAGGGAACTGAGGAAAGACAATACAGAAATCAGACAAGCGATCGACGGGCTTAACAGCAGAATGGATGAGATGCGAGAGACTGTTAATGGAATAGAAAACAGAGAACAGGAGAACAGAGCAGCTGAGGCAGAGAGAGATAAAAGGATTTCTAGGAATGAAAGAATATTAAGAGAACTGTGTGACCAATCCAAACGGAACAATATTCGCATTATAGGAGTACCAGAGGAAGAAGAGAGAGAAAAAGGGATAGAAATTGTCTTTGAAGAAATAATTGCTGAAAACTTTCCCTCGCTGGGGAAGGAAGTACTCTCGCAGTCCACCGAAGCTCATAGATCTCCCAACACAAGGGACCCAAGGAAGACAACACCAAGACACATAATAATTAAGATGGCAAAGATCAAAGATAAAGACAGGGTATTAAAGGCAGCTAGAGAGAAAAAAAAGATCACCTACAAAGGAAAACCCATCAGACTATCATCAGACTTCTCAACAGAAACCTTACAGGCCAGAAGAGAATGGCATGATATATTTAACGTTATGAAACAGAAGGGCCTCGAACCAAGAATATTGTATCCAGCACGATTATCATTTAAATATGATGGAGGGATTAAACAATTTCCAGATAAACGAAAGTTAAGAGAATTTGCCTCTCATAAACCACCACTACAGGATATCTTAAATGGACTGCTCTAGATGGAAGCACACCTAAGGCTAAAAAGATGTCACCAGAGGGAAAAAAAAATCATAGCAAAGAAAGCAGACCATCCAAATACCAACTAAAGGCAAAGAATAAAACACCTATTATAGAAAGAATGGAGGAGGAGGAATAAGAAGGGAGAGAAAGAAAGAAACATCAGACTGTGTTTACAATAACTTAACAAGAAAGTTAAGTTAGATTGTTAGATAGTAAAGAAGCAACCCTTGAACCCTTGGTAACCACGAATCTAAAGCCAGCGATGGCAATAAGTACATACCTATCAATAATCACCCTAAATGTAAATGGACTGAATGCACCAATCAAAAGACACAGAGTAACAGAATGGATAAAAAAGCAAGACCCATCTATATGCTGCCTACAAGAACTCACCTCAAATCCAAAGATATACACAGACTAAAAGTGAAGAGATGGAAAAAGATATTTCATGCAAACAACAAAGAGAAAAAAGCAGGTGTTGCAGTATTTGTATCAGACAAAATAGACTTCAAAACGAAGAAAGTAGCAAAAGATAAAGAAGGACATTACATAATGATAAAGGGGTCATCAACAAGAAGATATAACCATTATAAATATATATGCACTAACACAGGAGCGCCAGTATATGTGAGACAAATACTAACAGAATTAAAGGAGGAATAGGACAGCAAATGCATTCATTCAGGACACTTCAACACACCACTCACTCCAGAGGACAGATCAACCAGACAGAAAATAAGTAAACACACAGAGGCACTGAACAACACACCAGAACAGATGGACCTAACAGACATCTACAGAACTCTACACCCAAAAGCAACAGGATACACATTCTTCTCAAGTGCACATGGAACATTTTCCAGAATAGACCACATACTAGGCCACAAAAGAACCTCAGTAATTTCAAAAATATTGAAATCCTACCAACCAACTTCTCAGATCACCAAGGTATAAAACTAGAAATAAATTTTAGAAAGAAATCAAAAAGGCTCACAAATACATGGAGACTTAACAACACTCTCCTAATTAATCAATGGGTTAACGACCAAATCAAAACAGAAATCAAAGAATATATGGAGACTAATGACAACAACAACACAAAGCCACAACTTCTGTGGGACGCAGCAAAGGCAGTTCTAAGAGGAAAGTATATTGCAATCCAGGCCTATTTAAAGAAGGAAGAACATTCCCAAATGAATAGTCTAAAGACACAATTACTGAAATTGGAAAAAGAAGAACAAATGAGGCCCAAAGTCACCAGAAGGAGGGACATAATAAAGATTAGAGAAGAAATAAATAAAATTGAGAAGCATAAAACAATTGAAAAATCAATAAAACCAAGAGCTGGTTCTTTGAAAAAATAAACAAAATAGATAAACCCCTAGCCAGACTCATTAAGAGAAAAAGAGAATCTACACACATAAACACAATCAGAAATGAAAGGAAAAATCACGACAGACCCCACAGAAATACAAAGAATCATAAGAGAATATTATGAGAATCTATATGCTAACAAGCTGGAAAACATAGAAGAAATGGACAACTTCTTAGAAAAATACAACCTTCCAAGACTGACCAAGCAAGAAACAGAAAAACTAAACAGACCAATCACCAGTGACGAAATCGAATTGGTAATCAAAAAACTACCCAAGAACAAAACCCCTGGGCCTGATGGATTCACCTCTGAATTCTACCAGACATATAGAGAAGAAATAACACCGATTCTCCTTAAAGTTTTCCAAAAAATAGAAGAGGAGGGAATACTTCCAAACTCATTCTATGAAGCCAGCATCACTCTAATACCAAAACCGGGCAAAGACCTCACCAAAAAAGAAAATTACAGACCAATATCCCTGATGAACGTAGATGCAAAAATACTCAACAAAATATTAGCAAACCGAATTCAAAAATACATAAGAGGATCATACACCATGATCAAGTGGGATTCATCCCAGGGATGCAAGGATGGTACAACATTCGAAAATCCATCAACATCATCCACCACATCAACAAAAAGAAGAACAAAAACCACATGATCATCTCCATAGATGCTGAAAAAGCATTTGACAAAATTCAGCATCCATTCATGATTAAAACTCTCAACAAAATGGGTATAGAGGGCAAGTACCTCAACATCATAAAGGCTATATATGACAAACCCACAGCTAACATCATACTTAACGGCGAGACGCTGAAAGCTTTTCATCTAAGATCGGAACAAGACAAGGGATGCCCACTCTCTCCACTGTTATTCAACATAGTACTGGAGGTCCTAGCCACAGCAATCAGACAAAACAAAGACATACAAGGCATCCAGATTGGTAAAGAAGAAGTCAAATTGTCACTATTTGCAGATGACATGATACTGTACATAAAAAACCCTAAAGATTCCATTCCAAAACTACTAGAACTAATATCTGAATTCAGCAAAGTTGCAGGATACAAAATTAACACACAGAAATCTGTTGCTTTCCTATACACTAATGATGAACTAACAGAAAGAGAAATCAGAAAAACAATTCCATTCACAATTGCATCAAAAAGAATAAAATACCTAGGAATAAACCTAACGAAGGAAGTGAAAGACCTGTACTCTGAAAACTACAAGACACTCCTAAGAGAAATTAAAGAGGACACTAACAAATGGAAATGCATCCCATGCTCTTGGCTAGGAAGAATAAATATTGTCAAAATGGCTATACTACCTAAAGCAATCTACAGATTCAATGCAATCCCTATCAAACTACCAACAGCTTTCTTCAATGAACTGGAACAAATAATTCTAAAATTCATATGGAACCACAAAAGACCCCGAATAGCCAAAGCAATCCTGAGAAGGAGGAATAAAACAGGGGAATTACGCTCCCTGACTTCAAGCTCTACTACAAAGCCACAGTAATCAAGACAATTTGTTATTGGCACAAAAACAAACCCACAGACCAGTGGAACAGAATAAAAAATCCAAACATTAACCCAAACATATACAGTCAATTAATATTTGATAAAGGAGCCTTGGATATACAATGGGGAGATGACAGCCTCTTCAGAAGCTGGTGTTGGAAAAACTGGACAGCTACATGTAAGAGAATGAAACTGGACTACTGTCTAGCCCCATACACAAAGGTAAACTCAAGGTGGATCAAAGACCTGAATGTAAGTCATGAAACCATAAAACTCTTATAAAAAAAAATAGGCAAAAATCTCTTGGACATAAGCATGAGTGACTTCTTCATGAACATATCTCCCGGGCAAGGAAACAAAAGCAAAAATGAACAAGTGGGACTATATCAAGCTGAAAAGCTTCTGTACAGCAAAGGACACCATCAGTAGAACAAAAGACATCCTACAGTATGGGAGAATATATTCATAAAAAACGTATCTGATAAAGGGTTGACATCCAAAATATATAAAGAACTCATGCACCTTAACAAACAGAAAGCAAATAATCCAATTAAGAAATGGGCAGAGGACATGAATAGACACTTCTCCAAGAAGAAATTCAGATGGCCAACAGGCACATGAAAAGATGCTCCACATCGCTAATCATCAGAAATGCAAATTAAAACCACAATGAGATATCACCTCATACCAGTGAGGATGGCCAACATCCAAAACACAAACAACAACAAATGTTGGCAAGGATGTGGAGAAAAGGGAACCCTCCTACACTGCTGGTGGGACTGCAAATTAGTTCAACCATTGTGGAAAGCGGTATGGAGGTTCCTCAAAAAACTCAAAATAGAAATACCATTTGACCCAGGAATTCCACTCCTAGGAATTTACCCTAAGAATGCAGCATCCCAATTTGAAAAGGACAGATGCACCCCTATGTTTATTGCAGCACTATTTACAATAGCCAAGAAATGGAAGCAACCTAAGTGTCCATCAGTAGATGAATGGATAAAGAAGATGTGGCACATATACACAATGGAATATTATTCAGCCATAAGAAGAAAACAAATCCTACCATTTGCAACAACATGGATGGAGCTAGAGGGTATTATGCTCAGTGAAATAAGCCAAGCCGAAAAAGACAAGTATCAAATGATTTCACTCATATGTGGAGTATAAGAACAAAGAAAAAAACTGAAGGAACAAAACAGCAGCAGACTCACAGAACCCAAGAACGGACTAATAGTTACCAAAGGGAAAGGGACTGGGAAAATGGGCGGGAAGGGAGGGATAAGAGGGAAAAAGGGGCATTACAATTAGCAGATGTAATGCTGGGGGGGCACGGGGAGGGCAGTACAACTCAGAGAAGACAAGTAGTGATTCTATAGCATCTCACTACGCTGATGGACAGTGACTGTAATGGGGTTGGTGGGGGGGACCTGATGAAGGGGTAGTTTAATAATCGTAATATTGCACATGTAATTGTAAATTAATGATAATAAAATAAATTATATTTAAAAAAAAATTTTTAAAAAGACATTACAGGATATAAATCAGCCAATTTCCTTCATGAACTTTGCTCTGTTCAGCTATTTTGAATAAAAGATTCTTATTAATTACAAAAAAAAAGGAAATCCTATGAAATTCAAAATTCTAATCTAGACCTTAGCTGAAAAGCAGGCTTTGTTGATTCAGACCCAAAAGATCATGGGAATCACAGCATCTGCCACTGCCTGGGAGAAGCAGACCACTCGCCGTGGGCAGTGACGGAAGGGCAAAGAGCTGGTGGAAGACTGAACACGCAAGGTCACACTCAGACATGGCACAGAATGGGTTTCTAAAGCACATATTCTAACAAACATGTATGCATTCAGACACGCATACAAGTACAGTCTCTACAGTTACATATAAAATTATACAGTTCTATTATATATATTATATAAACATATCAATGATATGTATATAATTTATTTATAATGTACTTTTACAGTGTGCATAAGACAGAACTAAGAAATCAATGTGTCAAGAAGCCAAACCAAACTGTCACAGTTTGCAGATGACATGATATTGTACATAAAAAACCCTAAAGAATGCACGACAAAACTACTGGAACTAATATCTGAATTCAGCAAAGTTGCAGGATACAAAATTAACACACAGAAATCTGTTGCATTCCTATACTCTACTGGTGAACTAGCAGAAACAGAAATCAGGAAAACAATTCCATTCGCAACTGCATCAAAAAGAATAAAACACCTAGGAATAAACCTAACCAAGGAAGTGAAAGACTTACACCCTGAAAACTACAAGACACTCTTAAGAGAAATTAAAGAGACACAAATAAATGGAAATTCATTCCATGCTCTTGCGTAGAAAGAATTATATTGTCAAAGTGGCTATCCTGCCTAAAGCAATCTACGGATTCAATGCAATCCCTATTAAAATACCAACAGCATTCTTCAACGAACTGGAACAGAGTTCTAAAATTCATATGGAACCACAAAAAAACACGAATAGCCAAAGCAATCCTGAGAAGGAAGAATAAAGCAGGGGGTATCTCTCTCCAAAACTTCAAGCTCTACTACAAAACCATAGTAATCAAGACAATTTGGTACTGGCACAAGAACAGACCCATAGACCAGTGGAACAGAATAGAGTCCAGGTATAAACCTAAGCATATATGGTCAATTAATATACGATAAAGGAGCCATGGATATACAATGGGGAAATGACAGCCTCTTCAACAGCTGGTGTTGGAAAAATTGAACAGATATATGTAAGAGAATGAAACTGGATTATTGTCTAACCCCATACACAAAAGTAAACTCAAAATGGATCAACGACCTGAATGTAAGCCAGGAAACCATTAAACTCTTAGAAAAAAACATAAGGCAAAAATTTCTTGGACATAAACATGAGCAATTTCTTCATGAACATATCTCCCCGGGCAAGGGAAACAAAAAAAATGAACAAGTGAGACTATATCAAACTAAAAAGCTTATGTACAGCAAAGGACACCATCAATAGAACAAAAAGACATCCGACCGTATGGGAGAATATATTCATAAATGACATATCCGATAAGGGGTTAACACCCAAATTATATAAAGAGCTCACACACCTCAACAAACAAAGAGCAAATAAGCCAATTAAAAAATGGGCAGAGGAGCTGAACAGACACTTCTTCAAAGAAGAAATTCAGATGGCCAACAGGCACATGAAAAGACGCTCCACATCACTAATCATCAGAGAAATGCAAATTAAAACCACAGTGAGATATCACCTCACAACAGTTAGGATGGCCAACATCCAAAAGACAAACAACAAATGTTGGTGAGGATGTGGAGAAAGGGGATCCCTCCTACATGGCTGGTGGGAATGTAAATTAGTTCAACCATTGTGGAAAGCAGTATGGAGGTTCCTCAAAAAACTCAAAATAGAAATACCACTTGACCCAGGAACTCCACTCTTAGGAATTCACCCTAAGAATGCCGAAGCCCAGTTTGAAAAAGACAGATGCACCCCTATGTTTATCACAGCACTATTTGCAATAGCCAAGAAATGGAAGCAACCTAAGTGTCCATCAGTAGGTGACTGGATAATGAAGATGTGGTACATATACACAATGGAATATTATTCAGCCATAAGAAGAAACAAATCCTACCATTTGCAACAGCATGGATGGAGCTAGAGGGTATTTTGCTCAGTGAAATAAGCCAAGTAGAGAAAGACAAGTATCAAATGATTTCACTCATCTGTGGAGTATAAGAACAAAGAAAAAAACTGAAGGAACAAAAACAGCAGCAGACTCACAGAACCCAAGAATGGACTAACAGTTACCAAAGGGAAAGGGACTGGGGAGAAAGGGAGGGAAGAGGGAGAGGCATAAGGGTGAAAAAGGGGCATTATGATTAGAACACATAATGTACGGGGGGGCGGGGGGGAATACGGGGAAGACAGTATAGCACAGAGAAGACAAGTAGTGATTCTATAGCATCTTACTAGGCTAATGGACAGTAACTGTAATGGGGTATGTGGTGAGGACTTGATAATGGGGGGAGTCTAGTAATCATAATGTTGCTCAGGTAATTGTACATTAATGTTACCAAATAATAATAATAATAATAATAATAATAAATGTGTCAATTTATTTAATAAAATGGAAATTTTGATAATAAATAGCACAATTTCTTTTGTAAAGCTCAGTAGACAATTTTCTCTACCAAACAGCCTAATGCAGAATATGATTAAGTGGATTAATATGCAAAAATCAGCCATTGCTACTGAGTTTTCTTAAGGAGTGCAACATACAACATGTACCATGAATATGCATATTTTCAAGTCTAGAAGCAACAATATCTGTTCTAAAACTGACCTAAGAATTTTTTCGTAAAAAAGAAATAATTTTTTAGTTTATCATGAAAAAATGACAATACAAAGAAAATCAACTCCCTTTATATAGGTGTGAAGCATTTATTTCTCTTAAATACAAAATAAGAAAATTTCTTGAAAAATTAATATCACAATTTTCCAACAATAACACTCCTTAAAGCTATTAATGTCCCAAATAAAAGGCTTTTAAGCGTGTTTACAAATGTATTTGGCTTTTATATAAAGCAACATCATCATGCATAATGTCAAATTGTTTGCAACTATTTGTGTTCTTCATCCATACGATGTCAACAGTAGTACTTATTCTACTTATCTCTTAAGTACTTACCGTACTAATCTATTAAAGTGTTGTAATTCTTAAATAAATAATATGAAGTGAAGTGCCTTATAATGTGTCTAATCAAAGTATATGCACAAAAATATTCTCTCTCTTTCTAAAACTACACTGCAAATAGCAAATTAACTTTACATAAAGTTATCTGAACATAAAACATCTGTACGGAGGGAAATTCATTGGTCCTTTATGCTCAGTGCAAAACAAAACAACACACCTTTACTTATTGGTCACACACACTGGCAAATATTCTTGGTTTTAACTTCTTGTTATTGGTATTTTAATGATAATCCCTAATGATATGCACTGCTGATGAGAATGGGATCAAGCAGGTGCTCTTATACACCCTTTCAGATATATAACTGGATGTAAACGCTAGATCTGAAAAAATGTTAATAACATTAAAACACACACACACACACATAAAGGCTGGAGAGATTCAAGATTGTGGCGTGAGAGGTGACATGGAGAACTCCTCCCAAAACCACAAATAGTACAAAAATATAGTTAATTAATACAACTAACCCTAAAACAGCAAGAAGAAAGAAGGCTGAACCAGACTGCATACAGACCTCACGAACAGAGCAGACCTCACAAAACAAGGTAACATAGGAAAGTCTTAATCGGGTGGGACCCAAGCCCTTCCCCCACCCCAGCTCACTGGCGGGAGGAAGAGAAACGGAGTGGGGGGGGGGGGGAATCCTGGGACTACTGAACACCCAGCCCTGGAGATATGCTTTGTAAGCAGAAACCTATAGTGTGTGGTGGTCCGGACGTTGGCGAGCTTGGACAGGTGGAGGGCCTGGGAGACTGACATTCTGGCCATTGGTGGAAGACAGGATCCACATCCAACCGCACAGTGTCAGAGGAAGGGCGGGTGGTCTAAGAGGCTTCCTAGCAGCGAGACGGCTGCTGAAGGGGCAGGGTTTGCACAGGACCTACTGGACGGGAGAAGGGAGAGCTGGACAAGGTTATCTGGGCGTACTTACCCAGCTGGTTGGGAACTTTGAGGAGCTTCAGGTGCTCCATCCCCCTGGCTGCCTACTCAGGTCCAGGCCCCCAACTGTGACACACAGCCTGCCAAGCATGCCTACTAGCCTGCAGGCACCTGCTTGTAAACCTGAAGTCACTGTGCAGGCATCAGGCCAGCCAGAGGGAGACTCCGCCTGCAACAGCTAGAGACGCAAAGCACAGAGGCTTACAAGTGTGTGCTTGGCTGACTGGCTCTGACACTGGAGGCAGGCACCACAGACGGGAACCAGGAAACAGACCTTTCCTCCCCCTAGGCACCAGCTCCACTCCCCTATGACCCCCAACCTCACTCTAGGGGCTGAGCAGCTCCAGAGACTGGAGTTCTGCGCACTAGTGGGCACCACACAGAAATATGAAAGGTCAAAAGAACATGGTTCAGACCAAAATATAACAAACCCCAGAAAAAGGGCCAAATGAACTGAACTCACCAATCTTCCCGAAAGAGAGTTCAAAATAAAAATTATAAACATGCTTATGGAGGTATGGAAAAATATTCAAGAGCTCAGGAATGAATTTAAGTTGGAGATTCAATCATTAAGAAATTCCATATCTGACATGAAACATACAATGGAGGGATTTAAAAGCAGATTAGATGTAGTAGAAGAGACAGTAAATGGATTAGAAATTAGAGAAGAGGAATACAAAGAAGCATAGGCACACAGAGAAAAAAGAATCTCTAAGCATGAAAGAATATTGAGTGAACTGTGTGACCAATCCAAGCAGAACAATATTCGCATTATAGCGGTACCAGAAGAAGAGAGAAAAAAAGGGATAGAAAGTGTTATTGAGGAGGTAATTGCTGAAAACTTCCCCATCTGGGGAAGGAGATAGTCTCTCAAGCCATGGAGTTGCACTGATCTCCCAACACAAGGGACCCAAGGAAGACAACATCAAGATGTGTAATAATTAAAATGGCAAAGATCAAGGACAAAGACAGACTTTTAAAAGCAGCTAGAGAGAGAAAAAAGATCACATACAAAGGAAAACCCATCAGGCTATCATCAGATTTTCAGCAGAAACCTTACAGGCCAGAAGGGAGTGGCATGATATATTTAATGCAATGAAGCAGAAGGGCCTTGAACCAAGAATACACTACCTGGTAAGGTTATCATTTAAATTTGAAGGAGGGATTAAACAATTTTCAGAGAAGCAAAAGCAGAGAGAATTTACCTCCCACAAACCACCTCTACAGTCATTTTGGAGGGACTCCTATAGATGGAAGTATTCCTAATGTTAACAGATGTCACCCAAGGGCTAGACAAAGAGTACAGAATATGATTCATAGCATACGAAGAATGGAGGAGGAAGAAAAAGGAGGGAAAAAAAAAGAAGCTTTAGGTTGTGTTTGTAAGAGCATACGAAGTGAGTTAAATCAGACTGTTAGAGCGTAAGGGAATTACCCTTGAACCTTTGGTAACCATGAATCTAAAGCCTGCAATGCCAATAAGTACATACCTTTCAATAATCACCCTAAATGTAAATGGTCTGAATGCACCAATCAAAAGACATAGAGTCACTGAATGGATAAAAAAACAAGACCATCTATATGCTGCCTACAAAAGACTCACTTCAAACCCAAAGACATACACAGACTGAAAGTAAAGGGATGGAAAAAGATATTTCATGCAACTAATAGGGAGAGAAAAGCAGGAGTTGCAGTACTTGTATCAGACAAAATAGACTTCAAAACAAAAAAAGTAACAAGAGACAAAGAAGGACATTACATCATGGTAAAGGGGTCAGTCCAACAAGAGGATATAACTATTATAAATATCTATGCACCCAACAAAGCATCACCTATATATGTGAAACAAATACTAACAGAAGAAAAGGGGGAAATAGAATGCAATGCATTCATTTTGGGAGACTTCTACACACCACTCACTCCAAAGGTAAGATCAACCAGACAGAAAATAAATAAAGAGACAGAGGCACTGAAAAATGGATTAGAACAGATGGACCTAACGGACATCTACAGAACACTCCATCCAAAAGCAACAGGATACACATTCTTCTCAAGTGTGCATGGAACATTTTCAAGAATAGATCATATACTAGGCCACAAAAAGAACCTCAGTAAATTCAAAAAGATTGAAATTGGACCAACCAGCTTCTCAGTATGAAACTAGAAATCAATTATACAAAAAAAATGAAAAAGCCCACAAACACATGGAGGCTTAATAACATGCTCCTAAATAATCAATGGATCAATGACCAAATAAAAACAGAGATCAAGCAATATATGGAGACAAATGACAACAATAATTCAACACTACAAAAACTGTGGTACGAGGGAAGGCCATGCTAAGAGGGAAACATATTGCAATACAGGCCTACCTCAGGAAATAAGAACAATCCCAAATGAACAGTCTAAAGTCACAATTCATGAAACTAGAAAAGGAAGAACAAATGAGGCCCAAAGTCAGTAGAAGGAAGGACATAATAAAGATTAAAGCATAAATAAATAAAATTGAGAAGAATAAAGCAATAGAAAGAATGAATGAAAGCAGGAGCTGGTTCTTTGAAAAAATAAACAAAATAGATAAACTCTTACCCAGACTTATCAAGAAGAAGAGAGAGTCTACACACATAAACAGAATCAGAAACGAGAAAGGAAAAATCACTACAGACACCACAGAAAATCAAAGAATTATGAGAGAATACTATGAAAAGTTATTTGCTAACAAACTAGATAAGCTAGAAGAAATGGACAACTTTTTAGAAAAATACAACCTTTCCAGGCTGACAAAGGAAGAAACAGAAAATCTGAATAGACCCAATTACCAGCAAAGAAATTGAATTGGTAATCAAAAAAGAACCTAAGAACAAAACTCCTGGACCAGATGGTTTCACTGCTGAATTTTATCACACACTTAGTGAAGACCTAATACCCATCCTGCTTAAAGTTTTCCAAAAAGTAGAAGAAGAGCGAATACTCCCAAACTCATCCTATGAGACCAACATCACTCTAATACCAAACCAGGCAAAGACACCACAGAAAAAGAAAATTACAGACCAATATCCCTGATGAACATAGATGCAAAAATACTCAACAAAATATTAGCACACCAAATTCAAAAATACATCAAAAAGATCATCCATCATGATCAAGTGGGATTAATCCCAAGGATGCAATGATGGTACAACATTCGAAAATCCATCAGCATCATACACTACATCAACAAAAAGAAGGACAAAAACCACATGATCATCTCCATAGATGCTGAAAAAGCATTTGACAAAATTCAACATCCAGTCATGATAAAAACTCTCAACAAAATGGGTACAGACAGCAAGGACCTCAACATAATAAGCCATATATGACAAACCCACAGACAACATTATACTTAACAGCAAGAAGCTGAAAGCTTTTCCTTTAAGATCAGGAATAAGACAAGGATGTCCACTCTCCCCACTTTTACTCAACATAATTCTGGACGTCTTAGTCACGGCAATCAGACAACACAAAGAAATAAAAGGCATCCGGGTTGGTAAGGAAGAAGTCAAACTCTTCTTGTTTGCAGATGACATGATAGTATACATTAAAAAACCCTGAAGAATCCACTCCAAAACTACTATATCTAATGTCTGAATTCAGTAAAGTTGTGGAATACAAAATTAATACACAGAAATCTGTTGCATTCCTATACCCTAACAGTGAACTAGCAGAAAGAGAAATCAGGAAAACAATTCCATTCACGATCGCATCAAAAGGAATAAAATACCTAGGAATAAACTTAACCAGGAAGTGAAAGACCTATACCCTTAACACTACAAGACTCTCTTAAGAGAAATTAAAGAGGACACTAATAAATGGAAATTCATCCCTTGCTCTTGGCTAGGAAGAATTAATATTGTCAAAATGGCTATCCTGCCTAAAGTAATCTACAGATTCAATGCAATCCCTATCAAAATATCAATAGCATTCTTCAATGAACTAGAGCAAATAGTTCTAAAATTCATATGGAACCACAAAAGACCATGAATAACCAAAGCTATCCTGAGGAGGAAGAATAAAGCAGAGGGAATTACACCCCCTGACTTCAAGCTCTACTACAAAGCCACAGTAATCAAGACAATTTAGTACTGGCACAAGAACAGACCCATAGACCAGTGTAACAGAATACAGAGGCCAGATATACACCCAAACATATATGGTCAATTAACCCTCCTACACTGCTGGTGGGATTGTAAATTAGTTCAACCATTGTAGAAAGCAGTATGGAGGTTCCTCAAAAAACTCAAAATAGAAATATCATTTGACCCAGGTATTCCACTCCTAGGAATTTACTCTAAGAATGCAGCAGCCCAGTTTGAAAAAGACAGATGCACCCCTATGTTTATCGCAGCACTATTTACAATAGCCAAGAAATGGAAGCAACCTAAGTGTCCATCAGTAGATGAATAGATAAAGAAGATGTAGTACATATACACAATGGAATATTATTCAGCCGTAAGAAGAAAACAAATCCTACCATTTGCAACAACATGGATGGAGCTACAGGGTATTATGCTCAGTGAAATAAGCCAAGCAGAGAAAGACAGGTGTCAAATGATTTCACTCATCTGTGGAGTGTAAGAACAAAGAAAAAAACCAAAGGAACAAAATAGCAGCAGACTCACAGAACCCAAGAATGGACTAACTGTTACCAAAGGGAAAGGGTCTGGGGAGGATGGGTGGGAAGGGAGGTAGGAGGGGAATTAGAGGCATTATGATTAGCACACGTAATGCAGCAGGGCGGTCACAGACAAGGCTGTATTTATAGAGAAGACAAGTAATGAATCTATAGCAACTTAGTAGGCTAATGGACAGTTACTGTAGTGGGGTATGTGGGGGGGACTTGATAATAGGGGGTCTAGTAACCACAATGTTTTTCAAGTCATTGTACATTAACGATACTAAAATAAAATAAAATAAAATAAATAAATAAACAAAACACACATCACTTTATAGTATCTATATGTTTGACCCAATAAACCTGCTTATTAAACTCTACCTCGAGTATATATACTCAAGCTATGCAAAGACTATCATAAAATGCTTGTCCTAATTTTATTAGTGAATAATGGACACAATCTCAAGATCCAACAACAGAAAAAGTTAAACACATTTCTGCACATTCATAAAATTATATGTCTGATTATGTAAGATTTTTAAATAATCTTAATAAATGTCAATCCCATTCATCCAGCTGCTGGGATCATCCTTGATTCACCTCTACTACATTTCACCTTTAATCCATTAGAAATTCTATAATTTTTACCTTCAGAATGCAAACATATCCAGAATGTCACCAATATTTACTCCTACAACAGTGTTTTAAACCACCATCATCTCTGGTCTAGATTATACTTTTAGCCTTTAACTGTTCTGTTTCCACCTTTAGGTACCTGTGGTCTATATTCTAAGAGATGCTAGAATGATCTAAATGTAAATGCAAATTATTCCACTCTGTCCAAAAAACAGGATACAAAACCATAGAGCATACTTCTGGTTTTAATTGCCAAAATATTAATATTGGTTATTTATGAATGATAATGGGATTACATACACATTTTTTGTTTTCTCTGTATTTTTAAAGTTGTTCCTACTGTATGTTTAATCAGGAAAAATAAAGGTAACATTTGTGAAAACTTTCATACAAAGTTGAACTGCATCATTCAAAATATTTTAAGTAATATTTAAAATATGATTTAACCAAAGGTTAGTACTCAGTTAAAATGGTAATTCTAACTGCAAGTTGCTATTTACTGAGGACAAATTTAGACATAGAAAAAGGCATTTTAAAATTATATAGAAAAACACACACTTTGAAAAAAGGAAAGTGTGTCATAATAAATTTAAAAAGAAAAGACTTTATTTTATATTTTCATGTTGTCCATTCTGAGAAAAATGGGAATAACAACATTTTATGAATCTTCTAGCTTCTAGCTTGAATTTTCTATTAAATTACTTTCAAGAAATGTTGTGACAGCTGTTGTTTTCTTAATTCCTTTTTCTCTCACCTTGAAATATAATTGACTACCCTTTAGGTCTCAATGGCATAAGTCATTAGGAAGATAAAATATATATGGGATTAAAGTAAAAAATGATAAGACTTTTAAATTAAGTAATGACATTAATAATCCTACTTTATGAAAATGAGTTGTGTGATGGACGTTAATTATTATTACAATCAGTATTTATCAACTAAAAAATGTTTTGATTTTTTTTAAATAAATAGATTTCAGGACTCTTGTTTAAAAGTTTACTAGAGAAAATATGGTTAGTTATTCAAAATTATGTAAATAAATGACTTCATTGTACACATTCACATTCTAAACCCTCAGAGTATGGGAAATAATTTTAACAACATAAAGGTTAGGACATTTTCTTAAATAAAAAGAAGGTAAATATTCATAAAATGTAACACTTTGTACAAGTACTATGACTCCTAAATATCTCTGCAAATTATTGCATTTGAAATTTGAAAACGTACTCTTTTTTTTCTTCCTGCTTTTTTCCCCATCCATAATCTAAGTGTAATTACTTTGAGAATGGGAAATAATAAAGCTCGGAGTTCATTTTCTATTAAAATCAAGACATAAACAAGAAAAACCCAAAGCAGCTGCACCAAAGTGAGGAATGGTTCAGGAAGCTAGGAGCAGGCAGGCGTCTGCGAGGCCGTATGAGGCTGCTAGGGCTGTAGGGACGGGACACAGGATAGCAGAAGTAAGCAGATGACAGAAAATGATGATGAAAAAGGACATACGCGTACGAACTGGTCAGACTGAGACAAAAGGAACTAGTTGAGACACTTGATGTGACTAAAGCCTTATTTTTTCCCTAAGCCATTCTCTCTCAACCACTGTCTAGAATTGTTCATGAACAGAATTACAAAATTGTGACAATTCAGAGAATTAAAGATTTTGCAATAGTTTCAGAAGCTGTTATCCACTGTCGTATCAAAAAACTCACCAACCATTAAGATTTAAGTATTCTTTTTAATTAAATTCAATATATTTTCCACAAAGCCAAGTACTGTACTTTTCACACAGTAAAGGCTCAAATATATGAATTAGGTGATCAAAAATTATTTTTTAAAAAGATAAACCAGATGATGATTTTTAAACTTACAGAAAGATGTTCTGCTTTATGAAATGATCCCTTAA
>JAVSCE010010161.1:160000-320931 GCA_032199065.1 Smutsia gigantea
GTGCTGTTTGTTATTTGCTACACTTTTGTCCTGGGATTTCCCTTATTCTATAAAGTACTGCTGCAATATAGAAATTATCTTATCCAAAATCTAGTTGTGTCATAAAGGCCAATATGAACATCAAGTCAAAGTATGATAAAAACTGTTATATATGCTTAAGTGATTAAAAACAAAACCCCAAAACTGGTTGTTTTCAGATAATATGTTATGAGTAATTCATTTTCTCTTATGTATTTTCCGTATCTTCTATTCATGATCGTATTTTATTTTTACAAAGAAGAGGAAGGAATATACTTTATTTTTTAAAAGAAGTTATGCACAGGACACATAAAACAGCTGTTTAAATACTACTGAAAAGCACAAAAGAATTATTTATCAAGTATATACTTGGTTCTCAAACAGTATTTTAATTCTCATAAACATTCTGTAACTTCTGTATCATAATCCCTAATTTTGCAGAAGATAAAAACTATGTTCAGAAAGGTTTCGTTATTTGCCCAAGTGACAGAACTGGGATTTGAATTTGGAAATACTAGTTCCAAGGCCAGTGCTTTTTCCACTGAATTATGCTGCCTCCCACAAGGGAGCGTTTTCACATTACCACCTGCTGCTAGTCCTAATTAAAGAGATAGTAATTAAACAATTCACCACTCCTAACAACAATATTTAAGCTACTGGCATTTTAAAGAAATTAATGTGAACAGCTTTTTATCTGCTGAAGATATTATGCTTAAATACAAACTATAGGAAATTAAAGAAAGAAATGAATCCAGTATGACAGTTATATGTTTTTTCAAAGTATGGTTAATTGCATTATCTAATAATAGGATATGAAGCATAAAAACGTTTATCAATGACCAATATACCTATAAAAGTGTTCAACTTGACTAGTCATCAAAGAAGAATAGAGTAACAATGACATACTGATAAAATCTGCAAATTTTTGTAAATAGTAATAGCCAGATTGAAAGTTTGATTGAAATTCTCATACATTTTGGGAGAGACTGTAACTGGTAAAAATTTGCTATAGGCCAAATGATAATATTTACACTTTAAAATGTATATGGCTTTTGACCTTGTAATTCCTCATCTAGGAATTTATCCTGAGGAAATAATTACAGATGTACCTGGAAGTTTCAGAGAGACCCAGACCCAAAACCTCTCAAAATCCAAAAGATACTTGGAGTTTCCATCTCCAGAGGGCTAAAAACAAGTCAAGGAAAAGAACTGAAGAGAGTTAAGAATCAAGGAAGATAAATGAAACAAAGAAGAAAATTATCACTGGAAAATTCTCCACTTGGTTTTCAACTAGCAAGTAAAGATTGTTTTTATGTTTTCAATACATGTAAACACATACTTGGAACTGTGGTCCCAGAACCATGTTTCATTCCATCCTTATAAGCTCTTGCAGAATAAAATTTCCTATCTTGGGATCTGTTCCCTATTCAGGCAAGACACATTACCCTTCAAAGATCCACACCTAGAGGGAAGAAACCATCGGGCAAGGGATACTTTCCCACCTTAACAGCTTCTCCAAGAGTTTTGTTTTTGTCAGCTTCCTCACTGGAATGCAATTCAAGTCTGTGATTCAGCTCCTGGAGTTGTTGTGCCTGTTCATTCAACAGCATTTGCGCCTGTTGCTCCCGAAGTAATGCATTATTCAGTTCTTCACAGGCACTTTCAAACTTCTTGTGGGTGATCAATTTCTGAAGAAAGGGGAAAAAAATTAGTTATAAGCTAACTGCATTGTTGTATCATCTAATCTTCAGAACTATATTGCTGACATACAGACTATAATACAAACATCCCTAAATGTCTGATAAATGACAGAAGTACAGTTTGTTTTTCTTAATTTCATAAGTCAAGGTAAAATCACTTTGGTTTTCAAAGCACAACAGCTATACTTCCAAAGTTACCATTTTTAGTCAAATTAAGTCTTAGGAAACTTATTTCAATTTCTAAATAAGCTCATAATGCTCAGTTTAAATCTTGACACATGGGTGTTTCGTATTAAAAGTATGACTCTGGGAATTAAAGCCTTTAACAAGTTCCTATGCTTTTAACTGATTGCCTACAAGTCTGTGTTTGGTATGCATTACCAATCAGGTCTCCCTCACCAAACATCCCCTCCCTGGACAGTCCTTACCAGAGCACATCTCCTTGACTCCCACCACTGCTCACACTATCATACCAACTTCTTTTATTTTCTTCACAGCCATTTTCATTACCGAAATTCATCTAGTATAACTGTTTACATTTTTTAATTGTCTGTCCAAACCCTGCCACCAACCACACATTTAAGGATGTGAGCTTTACCGGTCAGGGACTCATTCACCTTGTTCACCCAACACACAGAAGAATGCCTGGCACTCAGTAGGTGCTCAGTAGATATTTGCTGAATGAAAGAATATTCATATAAAAACACCTACCAATACAACTGTGCACTAGAATATACAACACGATATCATAACTGCTTTGGAGAGCAGAGCATTCTGCTTTGGGATAACTAATGACAGTTCTAGACAGGGGCCATATCTTAAGGGGTGTGGAATGCAGGGCAGGACACAATTTTATTAGTTCCTGTTCAAAACATTTAAACAAATGAAAATTAATTATAACAAACACCAAGAGACATCTTGAAGTACAAAGAAAAGGAATGTTTCACTAAACAAAGGTAACCTAAGAAATACATAAGGAAAACTAAAAGGAACCATGCAGGTCAATCACCGTGTGTGTGTGTGTGTGTGTGTGTGTGTGTTTTTAAGACTGATGACTTTCCCATTGTTGAAAAGAATTTAATTAACTGTAATTAAATATAAGTAACCAATATAATTAACCGTAAATATAAAGCAAATTGACTTAAACTTTTTAAAAATCTAGGGGCAGGGAAGAGCAGAATAAAAATCCTATTGATCCTAGGAATATGTAAATTATTGCAGTTGAATGTAGACTTTTATTTCTGAGTTTTCTGACAAATGAAACAAAAATGTGCTTAGTTATAGTTTCCTCGTAGACAAGAGCAGTCATGCAGTTCATGTTGAGAAGAAAACCTTTACTGGAACGAAGTTTGGGGATAAGTTTGTTACATGGGTTTTTCTGTATCATAACATATAAGCATTCAATTTTACTTTGGCACCTGGTAGCTTACCTACTACCACTCAGAAGCAACTATGTTTTAGTATTATTTGCATTTTCAAACATGCATATAATGACTTCCTCAACAGTGATTAAATTTTAAAAGAATAAACACTCCGTTTTACTTATGTTGCTTTAAATTATCACTCCTTGACATCAGATCATTCTGTCCTTTGCAATCCACTTGACCTCTATAAATCAAGATCCCCATCATTCTGCAGAACTTCTTCTCAGTCATCCACTATTCCTCCTTTAACTAAAAACTTGGCTTATTTTAGCCTCTCTCTTGTCTGTCTATCTCTCCCAGACACTGGCTCAATTGTGTTCACAATTCTACAAGTAAATAGGATCAAACAAGTGTAGCAACAGGGAATGAGAAGGAGATGGTGTGTAAAAGCAGTTGTAAGGCGCTAACAAACCAAAAACAAAATCATGGAAGTTAGCTGTTGAAGAAAAACCGCCAGTACATAAACATGGCATTCCAAAACAATGAAAGTATACTGAATAGCTTTTGGCAGTTAGGATGTGTCCCTTTATGTTACAATTTTAGCCCAACTATAAAGAAACTATTTTATTTTCCTCCTACATAATAGTCTGCCTGAAATCAGTGAAAGGTGATGGTTGCAGGCACACTCCCCAATTTTTTTTAGAGGAAAACAGCCCCATTTTTTCCATTTATTTTGTTTTTAATAAAACAATCCTTTATTAATTAACTAGATAGGCACATTAACCACTATAGTAAAGTGGTTAAAAGTATGAATTTTGGAGCCAGACTACCCAGGTTCAAATCATGTTATTTCCACTTTGGGGAAGTTACTTAGCTGCCCTGTGTTCCATAGTCCTCATCTGTAAATAAGGCTAATAATTGTATTGAATTGTTATTAGTATGAGAGGACTAAATGAATCATCTAGGCTAATAATAGTACTGAATTGTTATTAGTATGAGAGGACTAAATGAATCATCTAGGCTAATAATAGTACTGAATTGTTATTAGTATGAGAGGACTAAATGAATCATCACCCTAAAGTTCTTGTGGTCAGTGCTTGATACATAGTCAATATGGTAATTTAATGTTAGAAATCATGACTTCATAACTTTATACCTTCCAATTATATGTCAAAATACAAAAATTACATATCTCATTCTATCAATTATTACTTCAATTGATCCTATTTTTTTCTCTATACTTCAATGGAAGTAATTCACACTTAACATTTCTTGAAACATATTCAGAGTGTTTGCTGCCAAGCCAGGTATTCAACCAAAGTCCTTACAAGAAGATTCTGTCGCCTTCCAGCAGCTTTTCTTCAAACTGCAAACTACTCTCTAGATTCTAGAAATTATATCCTATTTCCAAACTAATCAAAGATAAGATGTTAACTTCTTTTCCCAATATTTGATTGTGGACTAGGAAATTATATTATGTAGAATACCAAAAGTTCTTCATACATATTCCAGGGAACAAAAACACAATCTTCCAATCTTTAGGAAAGCCACTACTATCTAAACCTAAATATAATTGCTATATTCTAAATCTCAAATTGCATCAATGAGTGTCTCTTTCCATTTTGGCATACCACCTCAAAATTCCTAAATTTAGTTATTATACACAACTGAAAGCAAATCAAAAGGAGGCAGACACATACTCCAAAGGAAGTGGCTTTTAAAAGCTGTTTATGCTCTTTATGATTTAAGTATAATGGCAAAAAAAATTTTGGAAAGAAATTGAACATCTCTGAATAGGGGAATAATCAAATAAATTTTGATATATCTATATGATAGCACAGAATTCTTTTACCTAAAATTAAATTAATTGTAAGTGACAAGAAAATGTCTACAATACTTTAAGAAACTGTTTTTTTTAATCTATTATAATCTGTATATGCAAACCATTACAAACTACAACTGTGCATAAGGGCATGCATATGCACATATACACAAAGAAAAACAAGGAGAACAAAATTCATCCATACTTCAACAGTGACTGGCTATGGGTGGTATGATCAGAGTGATTTGAGTTTCCTTTTTTATACTTTTTTGTATCTTTATTTGTGGATATCATGTATTACTGGGAAAATCGGTTGAAGCAGCTCTGAACAAAATTTTACCTTCTCTGAACAAAAAACAAAGAAAATGAGGAAAAAATTATTGTGTCATTAGATATTTGCTGATAAGAAAACTATTACTTATCTCCAATCAGAAGTAATTCACAATTGCTTGACCGGCCTTATTTATAGGAAGTTTTTGCCCTTTGAAGGTATAGTTATTTGAAATGATTATTAACACTAGCAATTTACACTATCATAGGATTCATAACTAAACTGTTATTTGCTTCTGTCTCTGTTTCTACAATTAGAACTGCAAGTTGCAGATTAACCATTTAAAAGTACATTCAAACTGAATTTCAACTTGCAAACAGGTTTCCCAAAGCAGGGGGTACTAAAATTAGCATTCTGCTAGGTTTAAGAAACAAAGTTCATATTAGTATTTATGTTACCTGTCATCAGTTGTATACAGTTTTGAAGTTTGGGGCTAATCTTTTATTTCTATATTCCTTTATCCACATTAAAAACAGCAATAACAACTAACCCGGTTGCAAAAAGAGTTATGTGGATATCTCCATTTTATTGTGCTTCATATATTTACACATTTTAATCTTCATCTAATGTTACTTGGCATACAGCCTTTCTTCTCTCGGTTATCCTCTCCTTTCTTAAAAATACATATAAATCTTTGATGGAAGTTAGACAAATTGAGTATTTCTTTGGAAGAGCAATCTAATTTCATACCAAATAACCTAACTTCCTAAAAAATATTCAATATCAAAAGGGAAGACTGGAAATTCCACACCCTACTCCAAACATCAGGTTCCTCATTTGGGGACATTTTTATTTTTTATTATACATTTGAGGATTTGCTTGCTAAAGCAGTTATTCTAACCTAACTATAACTTAATCTTTTTTACACTTTCAGTCACAGTATACATTTTAACAGGGTTGTGAGTTCTGCTGACACAGAATCAGTGTTCCTTTAAGTATCTGGCATAAAAAAATTTTTTTTAGCTATGATTGACATATAACACTGTCAATTTTAAGTTTAAATTTAAAACATGAATTTAAGGTGTATGTGTTGATTTGAAACACTTATATATGGCAATAAGATTTACCACCATAGTATTAGCTAATCTCTCTTTCATATATAATTACTATTTGTTTTTTGTGGTGAGAACATTTAACGTCTAGTCTCTTAATAATTTTAAAGTATATAATACATATTGTGGAGGCATTTTAGAAGGGAAGTTCTCTGAAGAAAAATCCTATTAATGGAACTTCGAATTATTTGAAAAAACAAACATAATAAAGGATTAAAAGAAAAAAAGTTAAAGAAAACATGCATCTCAGAGGAGAGCTCACCAAAGCCACAGCATTTTAAATCATATATACTTACAGACTGCTTAAATTCATTTAATTGCATTTGGAGACCCTGGGCTTTGTCAAGCTCTTTTTTCATTTCATTCACATTTCGTCTGAATTCTGTGACCTCTAAGCGCAAGGAGCGGCGCTCCACTTCTGCCGCATGCAGTCTTTGTGTAAATCCAAATATTTGCTTCTGTAATGATGCTGTGCTTTTCTGTTAATCAAGAGCAATTTTATAATCAGTAACTACAGATTTACTAATAAATCAATAGCAATGACTCCTTTACCAACTTAAATGTAACAAATTATACAAAGAACAATACTAGCTATTACTAAAACTTAGAAGTAAAAGCTCTATTTTCTATGTGACCAATAATTTGGCTTATATGAAATGAATAACTGAAGAAATGACCTAGATGGCTAGAAAATGGAATTGACATTTGTTTTTGTCTCATACAATTCTGTTCCAGCCTACTTACAGAGAACACTAAATTTAGATTTCATGCCGGAATTTTTGTATTTTGGTATTTTGAACACTTAATTGGAAGCGCTATTATTTATTGCATTAAAAGGTATGTGAAACCTAAAGGAAATCTAGATACATTCATGTACAACTACTTTAAACTACAAATAAGTCTGACTTAGAATTAAACTGACAAGTCCTCAAGTCACTATTTAATGAAACTATATACATACCAAAATGGGCACATGGCCACGTAGACCATATTTCAGAGCTAGTGTATTTACTTTATGAAGTCCACGGGCCAACCTCTGAACCAGCGAATCTTTTGCTATGTATGTAATACTCCTGCTACTATGCAAAGGTACACTGTCCATTGCCAAACTAATTTTATCCATGAGTTTTGCAAAAGAATTCTTGGCTGCACCAATGAGTAAATGTCCACAAATTCTGGAATTTGGATCTTCAAAAAAAAAGAAAAAAAGACAGAAAAATGTGAATTGTCTCTTGTTCATTTTACAACACTGCCAATCACAACACAATGAAAATATTTTCTCAGTTATACTATTCCCATTCACCTGCAGTAATTCATTCACGAAGTCCACTCCCACATAAATTTCCACTATGAAGAAAGGAATACAGAAAATAGCTCACCTACTAAACAATGTATCTAAAGAAAATCTGCATGCATTAGAATATGTCATTCACACCAAACACTATGACACAAAAAATACATTACTTTTTTCTTCCTCTTAAAACCTAGTATAAATTCATTTCCTATTTACAAGTATTGAAGCTTGTTACCTTAATGTCATACTATTTATATTCTCAGACAAGAAAATATAATTTGCCTATTCCAAAGCAATTAAAATTTTACAACTACAGTTACTTATTTCCCCACAGGATTTTGGTAATCATCCTTCTCGTATAATGGACTTAAGGTCCCAGCACATCCAACATGGACTGCTTACTTCTAGATTCATCAGGTCTGTAATTAATAATTGTGTTTAATGTTGATAAATAAAATTGTCAGTGCACTTTCTACTAATTGGTATTTCAGATAATGGTTAACAGGTTTATTTATGCCTTAATAAAAGTCGTGTAATTTAGTTTTCCCTCTGCTAGGTAGGTCCTAATCTGTCATTACTTGTCTTATGATACTATCCATGTAAAATGACACATGAAGAGAATTTCAATTCAGTAGTATGCTATTCTACATTTTAAAAGCCTCTGTCACTGGAGTTAACTTAAATCTTGTCTTTACCTCACAAGCACAAAAAGCATATTTGGTTAGTTTTATCCAATAGAAAAATGTTTTGTAATTCTAAGGATATGTATAGTTCAACACTAAGAAGCAACATGAACTTAGGGGTGATCTATCTGGTTTTCTAAACCATAAAGAACCATCTCACAGAGGCCCTGTGTTCAAAAATTTGAGATTTCTTTTATTTCTTTTATTCCTCAATGTATAAAAGGAAGGGTAAATTTTTTAATTTATACAGCACTTGGAATTTGAAAAACACATTGTTTAGAAGTTACACAAAAATAGAAATTGTCAATTGAATAAAAGCATAATATTCCCCACATAGAATTTATTTCTATCAGTTATTGATGCATTGAATTCTAAGAATATAATACAAGGTAATATAAGTTGAATTCTATATTCTTCTCATAAACACAGTGTCTGAAAAACCAAGGACAAAGCGCATACAAGGTATGGTTAAAATACACAGCTCCTTTGTCAACAGGTTATAATGAACAGATATAATGCAGAACACTGAGTTTAAAAAATTACTATAGTATGCATTTAATACGTTGCTGTTGAGTGAATGAACAAGCAGTAAAATTTATTTTACCTATAACATTCAATATAATTCACCATTGCAGTGCCCAATATAAGTATCCCCTGTTTCTACAACTGGCTTGCAACTCCTCAGCTGTGTCTTTTTTTCACCTCAGTAAACTCTTTTTATCCTTACTGTGCCAGCTTAGGATATATGGGTATTTTTTAATATGTTAGATGGATTAATTATATTTCTTTTTTACTTCCTTAGCAGCTGTAACAATATAAAAATGTATTCAATAATACCAAGAGAAACTAATTAATATTAATTTTTATTGTATATCAAAAGTTATTTTTTCAATTAAACAAGATAGAAACTCATTGTTTTAGGAAATTTTCAGGAATATGAAAGAAGCAAAATTTTCTTTTTTGTTAAAAAAAGCCTTTAAAAGAAAAATCAACTACAATTAAATTTTAATGAGAGGTTTTTAACTAAATCATAGAACCATGTTTCTGTAGACCCTCGGCAGTCTGAAAGGTGAAATTAAGTGACAATCACCACCACTAAACCAGTATTACAGGATACGTGAAAAGGACATCTCTACATGGAAATGTTCTTAAGCCTAAATAGATTCCACCAGTGAAAATAAACCCACAGTAAAGGTAGCAGATCAATTACTTACCAAGAAAGTATGAAATTAGAACAAAATTAGTAAAACCAACTATACACAAAATCAGGGAAGGGATACAGAAAAAAAATGAAGATTATGTCATCTAATACATAAAGTGTGGAAGAGAAAGGAGAAGAAAAAAAGAAGTACTTTCAGACTGTGTTTGAAATAGACTGATTATCAACTTAATATGAACTGTTATATAGTTAGGAAACTATCGATGAACCTTATGGTAACCACAAACCAAAAGCCTATAACAGATACACTATTTTTTATTATTCTAATAGAATTTATTCTAAAATAAATTTAAAAAAAAGAAATCTAATCACAACACTAAAGAAAAACATCATATAACAAGATTATGAGATAAGAAGAAAGGAACAGAGAGGAACTACAAAAAACAAACAGAAAACAATTAATAAAATGGCAATTTTAAGTACACACCTATCAATAATTCCCTTAAATATAAATAGACTGAATGCACCAATCAAAAGACATAGGGTGGCAGAATGGAAAAAGAAACAGGACCCATCTATATGCTGCCTACAAGACATTCATTTCAGACCCAAAAACATAAAAAGATGGCGGCATGAGCAGGGCAGCGGAAATCTCCTCCCAAAACCATATACATTTGTGAAAATACAACAAATACAACTATTCCTAAAAGAGAGACCAGATGATACAGTACAAGAGCCAGGCTACACATACATCTGAGAGAACACAGTGCCTCAGGAAGCGGGTAAGACAACAAGCCGCGACCCAGAAGGACCTGAGGACTCCCCCACCTCAGCACACTGGTGGGAGGAAAAGAATCAGAGTGGGGATGGAGTGGAAGCACAGGCCCGCTAAATAACCAGCCCTGGTGATCTGCACCGGGAGCACAGACACACATCGCATGGTGTATTGGAGATTAGAGAAACAGAAGGGCAGGATCTGAGATGAAGACTGCAAGCAGGTCCCCTCAGCCGGCTCCCCGGGACAAAAGAAGAGCAAGCACTTTTTTAAATGTCTTAAAGAGACAAGGGCCCAAGAGCGGAACAAAACCGTCCCTGAGGACTCAGCCTGACAGGCTGGGAATATTGAGGAATTTCAACCCCCCTAAGTGGCTGCCAGATAAAGCAACCACAATGAAGCCTCCCAAAGAGATCAGCAGCCTGCCATTTGTTCCCCCCTCAGGCCGGCGCTGCAAAGGGTCCAGCGTATCCACCACAGCAGCGGAACAGCAGGAGAGCGGCCCCACCCACAGCAAACACACAGAATCTACTCCCGGCTGGCTCGCAGCTAACCGGGAAGGGCCACAGAACCCACAACAAGGTCTGGAGGGCACCAAGGGGAGCAGAATGCACCCAGCGAGACTGCAAACCCCAACAATGCTATAGGTTAGGCTGAGGGCGACCCGGCACAAAGGCAGCTCAGGAGATTATCCAAGAGACTGCCTCTGGGTGTGCAGGAAACCAGCTCAGGCTCCAGAGAAGGGCAAGGAGAACAAGAAACAGGAAGGAACGTTGTTCTCCCAGCTGACACATGTGGCACTTACCAGCGACCACTTCTATTGCCATGAAAAGACAGAGGAATATGCTCCAGAAAAGGATCACACAGACAACCCCAGAGAAAGGGCCTGATGGGATAGACTTAAACAATCTTCCTGAAAAAGAATTCAGAATAAAAGTCATAAGCATGCTGATGGATCTACAGAGAAATATGCAAGAGCTAAGGGAGGAAGTGAGGAAAGACAATACAGAAATGAGACAAGAGATCGACAGGCTTAAGAGCACACTGGACGAGGTACAAGACACTGTTAATGGAACAGAAATCAGAGAACAGGAGTACAGAGAAGCTGAGACAAAGAGAGATAAAAAGATCTCTAGGAAGGAAATAATATTAAAAGAACTGTGTGACCAATTCAAACGGAACAATATTTGCATTATAGGAGTACCAGAAGAAGAAGAGAGAGAAAAAGGGATAGAAAGTGTCTTTGAAGAAATAATTGCTGAAAACTTCCCCAAGCTGGGAAGAAAATAGTTTCTCAGACCATGGAAGCCCACAGATCTCCCAACACAAGGGACCCAAGGAAGACAACACCAAGACACATAATAATTAAAATGGCAAAGATCAAAGATAAGGACAGAGTATTAAATGCAGCTAGAGAGAAAAAAGATCACACTACAAACGAAAACTCATCAGACTATCATCAGACGTCTCAACAGAAACCTTACAGGCTGCAAGAGAATGGCATGATATATTTAACGTAATGAAACAGAAGGGACTTGAACCAAGAATACTGTATCCAGCACGATTATCACTTAAATTTGAGAGAAGGATTAAACAATTCCCAGACAAGCGAAAGTTGAGGGAAACTGCCTCCAACAAACCACCTCTACAGGATGTCTTAAAGGGACTGCTCTAGATGGAAGCACTCCTAAGGCTAAATAGATGTCACCACAGAAAATAAAATCATAGCAAAGAAAGCAGAGCATCCAAATACAAACTAAAGGAAAAAAGTAAAATCAACTATTAACAAAAACAGTGAAAGGAAACATCTTTGTACACAATAAAACACCTAGTACATAAAGAATGGAGGAGGAAGAATAAGAAGGGAGAGAAATAAAGAAACATCAGACTGTGTTTATAACAGCTTAACAAGGGACTTAAGTTAGACTGATAGTAAAGAAGCAACCCTTGAACCTTTGGTAACCACGAATCCAAAGCCAGCAATGGCAATAAGTACATATCTATCGATAATCACCATAATGTAAATGGACTGAATGCACCAATCAAAAGACACAGAGTAACAGAATGGATAAAAAAGCAAGATGCATCTATATGCTGCTTACAAGAGACTCACCTCAAACCCAAAGATCTATATACAGACTAAAGGTGAAGGGATGGAAAAAGATATTTCATGCAAACAACAACGAGAAACAAGCAGGTGTTGCAGTACTTCTATCAGAGAGAACAGATTTCAAAACAAAGAAAGTAGCAAGAGATAAAGAAGGACATTACATAATGATAAAGGGGTCAGTCCAACAAGAGGATATAACGATTATAAATACACACGTACCCAGAAATTCAGATGGCCAACAGGCACATGAAAAGATGCTCCACATCACTAATCATCAGAGAAATGCAGATTAAAACCACAATGAGACTACCTCACACCAGTGAGGAAAGCCAACATCCAAAACACAAACAACAACAAATGTTGGCGAGGATGTGGAAAAAAGGGAACCCTCCTACACTGCTGGTGGGACTGCAAATTAGTTCAACCATTGTGGAAAGCACTACGGAGGTTCCTCAAAAAACTCAAAATAGAAATACCATTTGACCCAGGAATTCAACTCCTAGGAATTTACCCTAAGAATGTTGCAGCCAAGTTTGAAAAAGACAGATGCACCCCTATGTTTATCACAGCACTATTTACAATACCCAAGAAATGGAAGCAACCTAAGTGTCCATCAGTAGATGAATGGATAAAGAAGAAGTGGCACATATACACAATGGAATATTATGCAGTCATAAGAAGAAAACAAATCCTACCATTTGCAACAACATGGATGGAGCTAGAGGGTATTATGCTCAGTGAAATAAGCCAAGCTGAAAAAGACAAGTACCAAATGATTTCACTCATATGTGGAGTATAAGAACTGAGAAAAAAACTGAAGGAACAAAACAGCAGGAGACTCACAGAACCCAAGAACGGACTAATAGTTACCAAAGGGAAAGGGACTGGGGAGGATGGGTGGGAAGGGAGGGGCAAGGGGGAAAAAGGGATATTACGATTAGCAGATGTAATGTTGGGGGGGCACGGGGAGGGCTGTACAACCAAGAGAGGAAAAGTAGTGACTCTATGGGACCTCACTACACTGATGGACAGTGACTGTAATGGGGCTGGGGAGGGGACCTGATGAAGGGGGTAGTGTAATCACCATAATATTACTCATTTAATTGTAGATTAATGATATCAAAATAAACTCTAAAAATATAAAATATATAATTAAATAAATAAATGCAGCTCTGAATGAGAAAAATATATATATATATGCACCCAACACAGAAAGGCCGACATAGTGAAACACATACTAACAGAATTAAAGGAGGAAATAGAAAGCAATGCATTCATTTTAGGAGACTCCAAACACATCACTCACTCCAAAGGACAGGTTAACCAGACAGAAAATAAGTAAAGACACAGAGTCACTGAACAACACACAAGAACAGATGGACCTAACAGACATCTACAGAACTCTACACCCAAAAGAAACAGGATACACATTCGTCTTAGGTGCACATGGAACATTTTCCAGAATAGACCACATACTACGCCACAAAAAGAACCTCAGTAAATTAAAAAATATTGAAATTCTACCAACCAACTTCTCAGATCACAAAGGTATAAAACGAGAAATAAATTGTAGAAAGAAAACAAGAAGGCTCACAAATACATGGAGGTCAAAAACATACTCCTATATAATCAATGGATCAACGACCAAATTAAAACAGAGGTCAAACAATATATGGCGACAAATGACAACAACAACACAAAGTCACAACTTCTGTGTGATGTAGCTAAGGCAGTTCTAAGAGGAAAGTATATTGCAATCCAGGGCTATTTAAGGAAGGAAGAACAATCCAAATGAATAGTCTAAAGACACAATTATTGAAATTGGAAAAAGAAGAACAAAGGAGGCCCAAAGTCACCAGAAGGAGGTACATAAAAATGATTAGAGAAGAAATAAATAAAACTGAGAAGAATAAAACAATAGAAAAAAATCAATGAAACCAAGAGCAGGTTCTTTGAAAAAATAAACAAAATAGATAAACCCCTAGCCAGGCTTATTAAGAGAAAAAGAGAATCTACACACATAAACAGAATCACAAAAGAGAAAGGAAAAATCAAAATAGACCCCACATAAATACAAAGAATTAAGAGAATACTATGAAAATCTATATGCAGACAAGCTGGAAAACCTAGAAGAAATGGACAACTTCTTAGAAAAATACAACCTTCCAAGACTGACCAAGCAAGAAACAGAAAAACTAAACAGACCAATTACCAGCAACAAACTAGAAATGGTAATCAAAAAACTACCCAAGAACAAAACTCCAGGGCCAGATGGATTCATCTGAATTTTAGCAGACATATACAGAAGAAATAATACCCACTCTCCCTAAACTTTTCCAAAAAATAGAAGAGGAGGAAATACTTCCAAACTCATTCTACGAAGCCAGCATCACTCTAATACCAAAACCAGGCAAAGACTTCACCAAAAAAGAAAATTACAGACCAATATCCCTGATGAACATAGACGCAAAATACTCAACAAAAGATTAGCAAACGGAATTCAAAGATACATCAAGAGGATCAAACACCATGATCAAGTGGGATTCATCTCAGGGATGCAAGGATGGTACAACATTCGAATATCCATTAACATCATCCACCACATCAACAAAAAGAAGAACAAAAACCACATGATCAATCCATACATGCTGAAAAAGCATTTGACAAAATTCAACATCCATTCATGATAAAAACTCTCAACAAAATGGGTATAGAGGGCAAGTACCTCAACATCATAAAGGCCATACATGACAAACCCACAGACAACATCATACTTAACAGCGAGAAGCTGAAAGCTTTTCATCTAAGATTGGGAACAAGACAGGGATGCCCACTCTCCCCATTCTCCACACTGCTATTCAACATAGTACTGGAGGTCCTAGCCACGGCAATCAGACAAAACAAAGAAATACAAGGCATCCAGATTGGTAAAGAAGAAGTCAAATTGTCACTATTTGCAGATGACATGATACTGTACATAAAAAACCCTAAAGACTCCACTCCAAAACTACTAGAATTCAGCAAAGTTGCAGGATACAAAATTAACACAGAGAACTCTGTTGCTTTTCTATACACTAACGATGAGCTAACAGAAAGAGAAATCAGGAAAACAATTCCATTCACAATTGAATCAAAAAGAATAAAATACCTAGGAATAAACCTAATGAAGGAAGTGAAAGACCTATCCCCTGAAAACCATAAGACACTCCTAAAAGAAATTAAAGAGGACACGAACAAATGGAAATGCATCCCATGCTCTTGGCTAGGAAGAATAAATATTCTCAAAATGCGTACATTACCTAAAGCAATCTACAGATTCAATGCAATCCCTATTAAAATACCAACAGCTTTCTTCACTGAACTGGAAGAAATAGTTCTAAAACTCATGTGGAACCACAAAAGACCCCAAATAGCGAAAGCAATCCTGAGAAGGAGGAATAAAGCCAGAGGAATTATGCTCCCTGATTTCAAGCTCTACTACAAAGCCATAGTATCAAGACAATTTAGTATTGGCACAAAAAGAGACCCACAGACCACTGGAACAGAATAGAAAATCCAAACACTAACTCAAACATAAATGGTCAATTAATATATGATAAAGAAGCCTTAGACATACAATGGGGCGATGACAGCCTCTTAAGCAGCTTGTGTTGGCAAAACTGGGCAGCGACATGTAAGACAAAGAAACTGGATTACTGTCTAACCCCATACTAAAAGTGAAGTCAAAATGGATCAAAGACGTGAATGTAAGTCAGGAAACCACAAAACTCTTGGAAAAAAACATAGGCAAAAATCTCTTGGACATAAACATGAGCAACTTCATGAACATATCTCCCTGGGCAAGGGAAACAAAAGCAAAAATGAACAAGTGGGACTATATCAAGCTGAAAAGCTTCTGTACAGCAAAGGACACCATCAGTAGAACAAAAAGACATCCTACAGTATGGGAGAATATATTCATAAGTGACGTAACCACTAAGGTATTGACATCTAAAATATATAAAAAACTCACGCACCTCAACAAACAAAAAACATATAATCCAATTAAGAAATGGGCAGGGGACATGAACAGACACATCTCCAAAGAAGAATTTCAGATGGTCAACAGGCACTTGAAAAGATGCTCCACATCGCTAATCATCAGAGAAATGCAAATTAAAATGACAATGAGAAGTCACCTCACACCCATAAGGATGGCCAACATCCAAAACAGAAACAACAAATGTTGGCGAGGATGTGAAGAAAAGGGAACTCTCCTACACTGCTGGTGGGAATGCAAATTAGTTCAACCACTGTGGAAAGCAGTATGGAGGTTCCTCAAAAAACTCAAAATAGAAATACCATTTGACCCCTGAATCCTACTCCTAGGAATTTATCCTAAGAACGCAGCAGCCCAGTTTCAAAAAGACAGATGCAGCCTTATGTTTATCACAGCGCTACTTACAATAGCCAAGAAATAGAAGCAATCTAAGTGTCCATCAGTAGATGAATGAATAAAGAAGATGTGGTACATATACACAATGGAATATTATTCAGTCATAAGAAGAAAACAAATCCTACCATTTGCAACAACATGGATGGAGCTAGAGGGTATTATGCTCAGTGATATAACCCAAGCTGAAAAAGACGAGTATCAAATGATTTCACTCATATGAGGAGCATAAGGGCAAAGAAAAAAAACTGAAAGAAAAAAACAGCAGCAGACTCACAGAACCCAAGAATGGACTAACAGTTACCAAAGTGAAAGGGACTGGGGAAGATGGGTGGGAAGAAGGGATAAGTGGGAAAAAGGGGCATTACGATTAGCAGACGTAATGTTGGGGGGGCACGGGGAGGGCTGTACAACTCAAGAGAAGACAAGTAGTGATTCTATAGCATCTCACTACGCTGATGGACAGTGACTCTAATGGTGTAAGTGGGGGGGACTTGATGAAGTGGGGAGTTTAGTAACCATAATGTTCCACATGTAACGGTAGATTAATGATACCAAAATAAAAAATTTTTTAATTAAAAAATTTAAAAACTCTTAAGAAAAAACATAGGCAAAAATCTCTTAGACATAAACATGAGCTACTTCTTCATGAATATATCTCCCCGGGCAAGGGAAACAAAAGCAAAAATGAACAAGTGGAACTACATCAAGCTGAAAAGATTCTGCACAGCAAAGGACACCATCAGTAGAACAAAAAGACATCCTATAGTATGCGAGAATATACTCATAAATGACAGTATCCGATAAGGGGTTGACATCCAAAATATATAAAGAGCTCACGCACCTCAACAAACAAAATCCAAATAAGCCAATTAAAAAATGGGCAGAGGATATGAATAGACACTTCTCCAAAGAAGAAATTCAGATGGTCAACAGGTACATGAAAAGATGCTCCACGTCGCTAATCACGGGAGAAATGCAAATTAAAAGCACAATGAGATATCACCTCACACCAGTAAGGATGGCCAACATCCAAAAGACAAACAACAACAAATATTGGCGAGGATGTGGAGAAAGGGGAACCCTCCTATACTGCTGGTGGGAATGTAAATTATTTCAACCATTGTGGAAAGCAGTATGGAGGTTCCTCAAAAAACTCAAAATAGGATGACCCAGGAATTTAACTCCTAGGAATTTACCCTAAGAATGCAGCAGCCCAATTTGAAAAAGACAGATGCACCCCTATGTTTATCGTAGCACTATTTACAATAGCCAAGAAATGGAAGCAACCTAAGTGTCCATCAGTAGATGAATGGATAAAGAAGATGTGGTACATATACACAATGGAGTATTATTCAGCCATAAGAAGAAAACAAATCCTACCATTTGCAACAACATGGATGGAGCTAGACGGTATTATGCTCAGTCATATAAACCAGGCGGTAAAAGACAAGTATCAAATGATTTCACTCATATGTGGAGCATAAGAGCAAAGAAAAGAAACTGAAAGAAAAAAACAGCAGCAGACTCACAGAACCCAAGAATGGACTAACCATTACCAAAGTGAAAGGGACTGGGAGGATGGGTGGGAAGGGAGGGACGAGGGGGAAAAAGGGGCATTACGATTAGCAGACATAATGTGTGGCGAATGCGGGGACAGCTATACAACTCAGAGAAGACAAGTAGTTATTCTATAGCATTTCACTATGCTGATGGACAGTGACTGTAAGGGGTTAGGAGGGGGTACTTGATGAAGTGGGGAGTTTAGTAACCATAGCGTTGCACATGTAATTGTAGATTAATGATAACAAAATAAAAAATATTAAAAATAAATAAATAAAAAACATTCAAAAGTCTGAAAGTGAAAGGAAAAAGATATTGCAGCAAACAATAAGGAGAAAAAAAGCAGGAGTGCCAATACTTATATCAGACAAAACAGACTTCAAAACTAAGAAAGTAACAGAGACAAGGAAGGATGTTACATAATGATAAAGGGGTCAATCCAACAAGAGGATATAAAAATTATAAACATCTATGCAGCTAACATAGGATCACCTAAATATGTAAAACAAATACTAACAGAATGAAAGGGGTATAGACTGCAACTCATTCATATTAGGGGACTTTAACATGTCACTTATATCAATGGACAGATCACCCAAACAGAAAATAAATAAGGAAACAGGCATGTAACAACACATTACATCAGATAGAACTTAACAGATATCTACAGAACATTATACCCCAAAGCAGCAAAATATACACATTTCTTAAGTGTAATGAGACAATCTCCAGAATAGATCACATACTAGGCCACAAAAAGAGCCTCAATAAATTCAAAAAGATTGAAATTATATCAAGAAACTTCTCAGACCACAATGTATGAAACTAGAAATAAATTACACGAAGAAAACAAAAAACCCCACAAACACATGGAAGCTAAACACATGCTTCTAAACAATCAATGGATTAATTAACAAATCAAAACAGAAATCAAGCAATACATGGAGACAAATGAAAACAGAAATAAACAGCTAACATCATACACAGTGGTGAAAAGCTGAAAGCTTTTTCTCTAAGATCAGGAAAGATACAAGGATGTCCACTCTCATCACTTTCATTCAGCATAGTACTGGAGGTTTTAGTTAGCAAATAATCCTAAAATTCATATGGAACCACAAAAGACCCCAAATAGCCAAAGCAATCCTGAGAAGGAAGAATAAAGCTGGTGGGATTATGCTCCACAACTTCAAGCTCTACTACAAAGCCGTAGTAATCAAAACAGTTTTGTACTGGCCCAAGAACAGACCCATAAACCAATGTAACAGACTAGAGAGCCCAGATATAAACCCACACAAAAATGGTCACTTAACATACGATATAGGAGCCATGAATACACAATGGGAAAAAGACAGCCTCTTCAATAACTGGTATTGGCAAAACTGGACAGCTACACATAAGAGAATGAAACTGGATTACTGTCTAACTCCATACACAAAAATAAACTCGAAATGGGTCAAAGACCTGAATGTAAATCATGAAACTATAAAACTCTTAGAAGAAAAGATAGGCAAAAATCTCTTGAATATACCATGAGCAAATTTCCTGGACATATCTCCTCAGCAAGGGAAACAAAATAAAAAATGAACAAGTGGGACTACATCAAACTAAAAATCTACTGTACAGCAAAGGACACTATCAAGAGAACAAAAAGACAACCTACAGTGTGGGAGAATATATTTGTGAATAATTTACCTGATAAGGGGTTAACATCCAAAATATGTAAAGAGCTCATATGCTTCAACACCAAAAAAACCCAAATAAATAAATAATGGGCAGAGGACCTGAGCAGACATTTTTGCAAGAAGAAATATAGATGGCCAACAAGCACATGAAAAGATACGCCAGTCCCTAATCATCAGGGAAATGCAAATCAAAACCACAATGAGATATCACCTCACACCAGTTAAAATGGCCACTATCCAAAAGACAAGAAATAACAAATGCTAGCAAGAAAGTAGAGAAAAGGGAGCCCTCCTCCACTTTAGGTGGAAATGTACATTGGTGCAGTCACCGAGGAAAGCAGTATGGAGGTTCCTCAAAAAACTAAAAATAGAAATACCACAGGACCCAGTAATTCCACTTCTAGGAATTTACTAGAAAAATAAAATCCCTTATTTGAATACTGACCCCTATGTTTATTGCTGCATTATTTACAATAGCCAAGATATGGAAGCAACCTAAGTATTCATCAATAGATGAATGGATAAAGAAGATGAGATACATATATACAATGGAATATTATTCAGCCATAAAATTGGAAAGAAATTCTGACATTTGGGACAACATGGATGGACCTAGAGGGTATTATACTAACTGAAATAAGCCAGGTGGAGAAAGAGAAATACCACATGATTACACTTACTTGTGGAATATAAAAACAAAACAAAATGAACAAAATAGCAGTAGACTCATAGACACTGAAAAGTGACTGGTGGTTACCATTGGGGGAGGGATTGTGGTTGGTAAGTGGAAAGGTGATGGGGATAAAAGGGCACAAAAATTCTCAGTCATAATGTAAGTCGGTCACAGGGATGGTAATAGAGCATGGAGAATACAGACAATGATTTGTAACATCTTCCTATGTTGACAGATAATAACTGCACCAGAGAGGGTGAGGATTTAATAATGTGGGTAAGTGGTGAACCACTATGTTGTATACTTGAAACCAATATAAGATTGTACATCAGTGATACCTCAATTGAAAAAAATAAGAATAGACAATTTAAAAAAAGATTGTATGTCAACTATACTTCAAAAAAAGAAGTTAAAAGACAGTATTATTCTACAAGGCATTATTCTGAATTTTCAGAAATGGAAAAGAGGCATACACTCTAAGTTCCTGACTGCTGACTCTCAATGAACTACAGTAAAAGCACTAAATGATTTATGCTTTGATAAGTAATAAGTGTTTTAAAGTCACACTTCAAACTATACTGTATAGAGTACAACTAATGCAATATTAAATAAATGAAGAAAATCCTCTAGTGACATAGTTGGAGAATTACCTGTATAATGATACAGAAATAAAGAGAAAGAAATGTCATTAAAATGTGGTCATGTCTAAACTTATCCAGTGTTTTAAATGTTTGGCTTATTACATTTAACAAATCATTGTTTATGTTAATACATCTGTTAATAGCATGTGTCTTTCAAGAAAGAAAAGGACCTTATGTTCTGCCATTACTTTCTCCAATAGAAGGGACAATGTTGTATAACTAAGGTTAAAATCTTCAAAACAAATACATAAATAACTGTTTCAACAAGTAGTTCTAAACCTGTGGGCTCGGGATCTCAGGGAAGAAGGGAGGGGAGGCTGAAAAGTTATTTCAAGAGTCCCACCACTTTCAACTACAATGACTATTGCCATTCTGATCTTTACTTGGCCCTAAAAATTATACACAGCATGAATAATATATGCTTATGTTGTGAGTAAAAAAATTCGAAGTCCTTTAAAACATTACAGAAGTCAACTGCTACTAAAAATAAACTGCCATGTGGGGAAAACACAATCCACAATATGATTTCTTATTAAAATGGAGTCCTCACTCTCAGAAAGATTGAGAACTAAGAACACTGAACCATGAAGTGATCTTCTAGAAGGCATAATACATGTCATGTTGGACACCAAATTTCTTTCTATGTAGAAGTGATGAAAATCATTAAGTCACAAGTCTATACTGCTACAAATGTAATTAAACCTTCTATAGTTCACTTTAAAAAGTAAAGGTTGGAAAAAATGCTAACCACTATGTAAGAAAAAAAAAAAAGTAAAGGTTGGTATCCCTCCAAAAAAATGGGAATTCTCCAAGTCTATTAAGTTTAAAACGTGTTGTGGTTAAGTTTTTTTCCCCATAATCCAAGAATCTATTTCCACTCATTGGAAAGCACTGTTATTGTTTTTTCACAAAGTTTTATTTTTTTTTTTTATTTGATTGATTGATTTTTCTGGTATCATTAATCTACATTTACATGTGGAACATTATGGTTACTAAACTCCACACTTCATCAGGTCCCCCCCACATACCCATTACAGTCACTGTCCATCAGCGTAGTGAGATGCTATAGAATAACTACTTCTCTTCTCTGAGTCATACAGCCCTCCGCGTGCCCCCTCCCCACATTATGTCTGCTAATCATAATGCCCCTTTTTCCCCCTTGTCTCTCCCTTCGCACCCACCCTCCCCAGTCCCTTTCCCTTTGGTAACTGTTAGTCCATTCTTGGGTTCTGTGAGTCTGCTGCTGTTTTGTTCTTTCAGTTTTTTTTCTTTGCTCTTATGCTCCACATATTAGTGAAATCATTCGATACTTGTCTTTTTCCACTTGGCTTATTTCACTGAGCATAATACCCTCTAGCTCCATCCATGTTGTTGCAAATGGTAGGATTTGTTTTCTTCTTATGGCTGAATAATATTCCATTGTGTATATGTACCACATCTTCTTTATCCATTCATCTACTGATGGACACTTAGGTTGCTTCCATTACTTGGCTATTGCAAATAGTGCTGTGATAAACATAGGGGTGCATCTGTCTTTTTGAGACTGGGCTGCTGCATTCTTAGGATAAATTCCTAGGAGTAGGATTCAGGGGTCAAATGGTATTTCTATTTTGAGTTTTTTGAGGAACCTCCATACTGCTTTCCACAATGGTTGAACTAATTTGCATTCCCACTAGCAGTGTAGGAGGGTTCCCCTGTCTCCACATCCTTGCCAACAGTTGTTTGTGTTTTGGATGTTGGCCATCCTCACTGGTGTGAGGTGATATCTCATTGTGGTTTTAATCTGCATTTCTCTGACGATTAGCGATGTGGAGCATCTTTTCATGTGCCTGTTGGCCATCTGAATTTCTTCTTTGGAGAAGTGTCTATTCATATCCTCTGCCCATTTCTTAATTGGATTATTTGGTGTTTGTTGTTGAGGTACATGAGTTCTTTATATATTTTGGATGTCAACCCCTTATCGGATATGTCATTTATGAATACATTCTCCCATACTGTAGGATGTCTTTTTGTTCTACTGATGGTGTCCTTTGCTGTACAGAAGCTGTTCAGCTTGATATAGTCCCACTTGTTCATTTTTGCTTTTGTTTCCCTTGCCCAGGGAGATATGTTCATGAAGAAGTTGCTCATGTTTATGTCCAAGAGATTTTTGCCTATGTTTTTTTCTAAGAGTTTTATGGTTTCCTGACGTACATTCAGGTATTTGATCCATTTTGAGTTTACTTTTGTGTATGGGGTTAGACAGTAATCCAGTTTCATTCTCTTACATGTAGCTGTCCAGTTTTTCCAACACCAGCTGCTGAAGAGGCTGTCATCTCCCCATTCTATATACAAGGCTCCTTTATCATATATTAATTGACCGTATATGTTTGGGTTAATGTCTGGATGTTCTATTCTGTTCCACTGGTCTGTGGGCCTGTTCTTATGCCAGTACCAAATTGTCTTGATTACTGTAGCTTTGTAGTAGAGATTCAAGTCTGGGAGCATAATTCCCCCTGTTTTATTCTCCCTTCTCAGTATTGCTTTGGCTATTTGGGGTTTTTGTGGTTCCATATGAATTTTAGAACTGTTTGTTACAGTTCATTGAAGAAAGTGGTTGGTATTTTGATAGGGATTGCATTGAATCTGTAGATTGTTAGGTAGTATAGCCATTTTGACAATATTTATTCTTCCTAGCCAAGAGCATGGGATGCATTTCCATTTGTTAGTGTCCTCTTTAATTTCTCTTAGGAGTGTCTTGTAGTTTTCAGGGTATAGGTCTTTCACTTCCTTCATTAGGTTTATTCCTAGGTATTTTATTCTTTTTGATGCAATTGTGAGTGGAATTGTTTTCCTGATTTCTCTTTCTGTTAGCTCATCATTAGTGTATAAGAAAGCAACAGAGTTCTGTGCGTTAATTTTGTATCCTGCAACTTTGCTGAATTCAGATATTAGTTCTAGTAGTTTTGGAGTGGAGTCTTTAGGGTTTTTTAAGTACAATATCATGTCTCCTGCAAATAGTGACATTTTGACTTCTTCTTTACCAATCTGGATGCCTTGTATGTCTTTGTTTTGTCTGATTGCCGTGGCTAGGACCTCCAGTACTATGTTGAATAACAGTGGGTTGAGTGGGCATCCCTGTCTTGCTCCCGATCTTAGATGAAAAGCTTTCAATGTCCCGTTGTTAAGTATGATGTTGTCTGTGGGTTTGTCATATATGGCCTTTATGATGTTGAGGTACTTGCCCTCTATACCCATATTTTTGAAAGTTTTTATCATGAATGGATGTTGAATTTTGTCAAATGCTTTTTCAGCATCTATGGGATGATCATGTGGTTTTTGTTCTTCTTTTTGTTGATGTGGTGGATGACGTTGATGGATTTTCGAATGTTGTACCATCCTTGCATCCCTGGGATGAATCCCACTTGATCATGGTGTATGATCCTTTTGATGTATCTTTGAATTCGGTTTGCTAATATTTGGTTGAGTATTTTGCATCTATTTTTATCAGGGATATTGTTCTGTAATTTTCTTTTTTGGTGAAGTCTTTGCCTGGTTTTGATATTAGAGTGATGCTGGCTTCATAGAATGAGTTTGGAAGTATTCCCTCCTCTTCTATTTTTTGGAAAACTTTAAGGAGAAGCGGTATTATTTCTTCTGTATATGTCTGCTAATATTCAGAGGTGAATCCATCTGGCCCGGGGGTTTTGTTCTTAGGTAGTTTTTTGATTACCGATTCAATTTCGTTGCTGTTGTTTGGTCTGTTTATTTTTTCTGTTTCTTGCTTGGTCAGTCTTGGAAGGTTGTATTTTTCTAAGAAGTTGTCCATTTCTTCTAGGTCTTCCAGCTTGTTAGCATATAGATTTTCATAGTATTCTCTAATAATTCTTTGTATTTCTGTGGGATCCGTTGTGATTTTTCATTTCTCATTTCTGATTCTGTTTATGTGGTTACGTTTTTTGTCCTAAAGTCAGTGAGTTCATCTTTGTTCAGGTCAACATATTCAATAAAACTTACATGAAATGGAAAAAGGATTGTGAATCCATGTTTCAAATTTGATGCCATATATTTGAAAGTTCCTGAGAGAGTAGATCTAAAAGTTTTCATCATGAGGAAAAAAAATTGTTACTATATGTGGTGACAGATTTTACTAGAATTATTGTGGTGATCATCTTGCAGTATATACCAATAATGAATCATTATGTTGTACAACTGAAACTAATATAATGTTATATGTCAATTATACCTCATTTTGTAAAAAAGTAACATTCATAGCAGCATTATTTACAACAGCCAAGACCTGGTGTTCATCGGTAGGTGAATGGATAAAGAACAATATATAATGGAACATTATTATTCAGCCATAAAAAAATGAAGAAATCCTACCACTTGTAACAACATGGAAGGACTTTGGAGGCATTATGCTAAGTGAAATAAGTCAGACAAAGATAAATACTGTATGATTTCACTTATATCAAAACAAAAACAGAAAACAAATTCAAAACAAACTCATAGAAAAAGAAATCAAAATTGAGGATCCCAGAGGTAGAAGGTAGGAGGAGGGGGAACTAGAGAAAGGTGGTCAAAAAAGGTCTAAGTTCCAGTTGTAAGATAAAGAACCACTGGGGTGTAATGTATAACATGATGACTAGAGCTAACTCCGTTGTATGATATACAGGAGAGTTGCTATGAGAGCACATCCTAAGAGTTCTCATCACAAGGACAAAGATTGTTTTTCTTTTTTTCCTTCTTTTCTTTTTGTATGCATCTGAAAAGATGGATGTTAGCTGAACCAACTGTAAGCATTTCACAATGTGTGTAAATCAAATGATCATGCTATACACCTTGTAAAGGTGTAAGTAAAGTGATGTATGTCAATTATTTCTCAATAAAACTGGGAAAAAAAACAGTTAATGAAGTTCCTTCTATCTTCATAGCATCTATTTTTTTTCATTTAGTCAATAAGTATTTTATTGAGCATCCATTATATTCCAGCCACTTTTTTTAAATGAGGTGTAATTGATATGTAACATTATATTAGTTTCAGTTGTACAATATAATGATTCAAAACTGTTGTATATTGCAATAAATATATTCCAAGAAATAGAATTGATGGGTCATACAGTCGTTTTTTCTTTTTTTCCTTAGGATCCTCCACACTGTTTTCCCCAGTGGATGTGCCAATTTACATTTCCACCAACAGTGCACAAAGGTTCCCTCTTATCCATACCCATGCCGGCATTTTTTTCTCATTTTTTTGATGATAGCCATTCTAACAGCCATGAAGTGGTATCTCATTGTGCTATTAATTTGCATTTCCCTACTGACTGGTGATATTGAGTATCCTGAGTACCTGTTGGCTTTTTGCATATTCTCTTTAGAAAAATGCCTTTTTCGGTCCTTTGCATCCTTTTTAATTGGGTTATTTGCTTTTTTTGCTATGGAGTTGTATGAGTTCTTTATATATTCTGGATATATATTTTTCAGCTATATGGTTTGCAAATACTGTTTCCCATGACATACACTGTCTTTCATTTTGTTGACGGTATCCTTCAGTGTTCAGAGCTTTGTAGTTTGATGTAGTTCCACTTGTTTTTCTATTTTGTCATTTTGTGCTTTAAATGTCATATCCAAAAAATCATTATCAAGATCCATGTCCAGGAGATTTATTCCTATTTTCCTCTAGGAGTATCATGATTTCAGGTCTTACATTTAAGTCTTTAAGCCATTTCAAGTTAATTTTTGTGAGTGGTGTAAGATAGGGGTCCAGTTTCACTCTTTTACATATGAATATCCAATTATCCCAGCACCACTGATTGAAAAGGCTGGCTTTTCACCACTGAGTGTTATTGGCTCTTTCATCAAATATCAGTTGACAGTATATGTTTTGGTTTATTTCTGGGCTCCTGATTCTGTTCCATTGGTCTATTTGCCTGTTTTTATGCCAGTATCATACTGTTTTGATTACTACAGCTTTCTAGTACAGCTTGAATTCTGGAAGCGTGATGCTTCCTGCTTTGTGCTTCTTTCTCAGGATTTCTTCAGCTATTCATGGTCTTTCGTGGGTCTCTATAAATTTTAGGACCATTTTTTCTACTTCATAAAAGATGCCACTGGAATCTTGATAGTGATTGCACTGGATCTATAGATGTCTTTTGGTAGTACTGACATTCTAACAATATTAATTCTCCCAATCCATGATCATAATATGCCTTTCCATTTATTTGTGTCTTCTCCAATTTCTTTCATCAATGTCTTCTACTTTTTAGAGTAAAGATATTTCACTTCCTTGGTTAAATTTATTCCAATGTATTTTATTGTTTTTGAGGCTATTGTATATGGGATCTATTTATTTCTTTTTCAGAAAAAATTTTGTTAGTGCCAGTGACTCTTTTGAAATAGTTCTTAAGTGTTTCCAGTTGCTTACAAGTTGCTCTTTCAAAGAAATAATAAAGAATTTTATATTTAGGTAATACTGGAAAACAACATAGACTAGAGAATATAGAAGCTCACTTGGATGGATAAAGAATTACTAGGTGCAGAATTGTCCTGAAATTTAGCCAGCAAAATTGCACCAGTATCCATATATACACAGAAGACTGATTACATGTCACGTATGTGATGGATCTCACAATTACTGATTAGTAAAGATGAGCATAAACTATATCTGGAGATAGCAAAAAGTGTATATACAGTATGTATGCATCTATCAGTGATTTCTACTAGTAACAAAATCACCATGCTGCCAATATTATCATGGTCTGTCATCACCATTCATAATTGAATAAATGTCAATATTTGTTTAGTGGTTAGTGAAACAAGATGTAATTTTTTTTTCATTCAAGTCCACAGACACTCTCCATTCCCAAATTCTACCCATGAACCCTTTTGAGAAGGGTTCTGTGGACCAAGGTTAAGAAACCCTTTATCAAAGGAATATACTTCTCAATTTTAATCTATATCCTTGAGCTTCTGCCTCTGTGTCAACTTAATAAGAAAGCTGCATACCTGGACTACTCAGAGAACTATGCTAAAATATTATGTTTTCAGTTTTTAACTGAAAATGAATATAAGTAACACTGACCAACAAAAAATCTTCTGAATCTATGAAGTCGTTTTAAAGATAGAAATTGTGATGTTATTCAATATTTCCAATATGAAAATCCATGTAATAAATTCCTCTTAAGGTTTAGTAGCAAAAAATAGTTTTTCCCATCTGTTTGGAGACATAAAAGAGCATCTCACATCTGAGAACAACAAGAAGTTCAGTTTAAATGCAGGTTTATTAATGAGAGTACTGGATGGTGAAATTGTGCATACAGAGGAAAATCAGATCAAGAAGGTTCTCACATACCTTATTAAAGAATTATTTCATACAGTAATAAATGCGGAACAATGATGCTGTTGATATTGAGGACAAAGGTATGTCACAAACCAAGCAATGCTTACATGCATTAGCTCATTCAGCATTCACAAGAGTCCATGAGATGGTAGTATTATCGTAGCCATTTAAAATAAGGGAGAGGAGAAGAATAATGATAAATGGTTTATAGAATGACCCATTCATATTGAAATACATACAAAACAACTTCAAAGTATACATAAATATTAGTCATATACCTGGATAGGGAAATTTATAAGAGATTTAAATTTACTTCCTTATAGTGTTCAATGCTTTATAAATGTTCTACAATACACTGCTACTACTTGTTACTTTTAAAACCCTCCTCCAAATTATTTATTAGCTAAATATAAGACAGACAGACAGACAGACAAATAGAACAGCACAGTGTGCCTAAGAGTGGAACTGTGGTCAGTCATTAGCAGTGTAACATATGCAAAAAATAAGGAGTCAAGACAACAGTAACGAGACTAGGATAAAAAACAGACTAATAAGATATGTAGTATACAGAGAATAAGTGTAAGAATAAGAATAAATTATGGTGACTCCCAGGTTTCTATTTTAGGTACTACTTTGGATGGCCATGCCAATTACAATGATAGAAAATTTAGAAGGAGGTTTTGGGACAAAGAAGATAAGTAAAATTTTGAACATGCTGAGTTTGAAGTATTACTAGCCTCCTTCTAGAAAGCTAGGTACATAGGATTTAAGTTGAGGCATTAACTAGGAGGCAACCTCTAAAACCCTGGAATCTCGGCAGTAAGTGGAATGTCTTTATGGGCCCCCAGACCACACTTGACAGTTTATACTAATGAGATGAGTCATGGTAAGCTTATGCTAATGACAATACTAAGTGTAAGGGTTGGCCATGTCAAAAAGACCAACCATGTGATTAGAGGTTGGGGCTCTGAATCACAATGGCTTAACCTCCAGGGAGAGGAAAGAGCTGGAAACTGAGTTCTACCATGTAACCAATGGTCCAGTCAATCACGTCTATGTGTTGAAGCCTTAATAAACAGCCTGGACTCTGGGGCTCTAGTAAACTTCCTGGGTTAGTGGTACTCAACATATATTGTCATAAATTGATGCTAGGAGGATAACTTGTCCTGAGACCAACAGAGGTTTCATGTCTGGAACCCACCAAGACTTTCCTGTGTGTCTCTTCTTTGGCTTGCTATAGTGAAATGATAATTCTAATACAGCACTTGCCTGAGTACTATGTCATTCTAACAAATTATGGAATCTTAGAGAGTCCACAGGGAGCCCTTAATTCATAGGCAGCTGACCTGCAGTAAGAGTGTCCCTGGGGACCCTGAACTTGTAGCTGGTGTCTTAAGCGAGAACAGTCTTGCAGGGAATGTTTCTCTGCCTGTGTGGTTTGGCATGTGCGCTATATGACCCCATCTTTATGAAATTCCTGAAAAGAAAGAACTAAAGTGACAAAAAAGAAATCAGTGGTTGTCTTGGGTTAGGAATAGGTAGGGGTAAATGACTGAAAAAAAAATTGAAGAAAATGCTCTCTATATTTTCTTATATACATTCTAGTGTACACAGTTTTTAAAACTCATTCAATTTTACAGTTAAATAAGTACATTTTATTGCACGTAAATTATACCTCAAAATATTTGACTTGAAGAGACAAAGAGTCCTATGTTTGATATTATTGAGAATGTTATTCATTCTATAACACCATCTCCCTTTTATTAAAAGCTACAGGAAAATTCCTATCTAATCGTAGTCCAAGAACATTTTTATTTCTCCTAAACTTTTGGGGTTTTTTTAATGGCATAATTGGCAACTGAATCATGAAATTCAAACCGGAAAACAAGTGCATAGGCCAGCCTAGTTGGCTTTTTCAACATCATTTCTGACTTAAACTTGCTTCTATTTTCTTTTACTTAACTTTTTAATGGATGTCATATTGTTATATTTTACAAATACCTGTAAACTGCCATAACTTTTTTCTGGAACAAGGTAGGGGTAAAACATTTCTAAATGTACATGTCATATTTTTGTATAGATTTGAGGGGAAATATTTTCTTCCTTTACAAAATGTTTTCTTCTTTTCCAAGAAACCCTCAAAGTTCAAATAAATATGCTAAGGCTTCACCTATGTTTCTTAAGATAACTCTAATTTTGTAACAAATAGTAATAACAAATATATCCTACAAAAGTTGTTACACTGGAATTTTACATAGTCATGAACTCTCCTAAGGATAAATTATCCATTTAAAAACTGTTCTTAAAATTATGATACACAAATTTTTAATTGAAAAAACAAAATATCTGTTCACTATAAAATTCTTTCAACTTGTCTATATGCTTGAAATTTTTGATAATAAAATGTTTGAAAAAATATGGGAAAATGCAAAAGTAATAATAAAAAAGAAAAGAAAATTCAGTAAGTTAAACATGGCTCCCCAATATAGACACTAGTAGCTGAAATACCAAAAATGATACATCATCTGATTGTTCTTGTTTTAATTTCGAACTTGAGTTATGTAAATAACACAATCATCTTCTAAGTTACTCCTTCTCAAATTTTACCGTGCATATAAATCACCTTAGGATCTTATTAAGATGTAGCCCCTGACTGAGTAGCTCTGGGGTGGATGCAGTCTGAGATTAGACATCCCTAACAAATTCCCACTTAATGCTGATGATGCTGGTCCACAGACCACACTTGGGAGTAGCAAGTCTCCTTTTATTATTTGTTAGGATTCAATAAAGCCTTAAAGTTTTAAAATATATAATGACAACTACTTATTAATACCAGTATCTTTACTTCTGTTTTGGACTTCCTAAGCGTGAAACCTCAATGTTAAGCTGAATACAACCGAGATTTCTGAGTTTTACCTGAAAGAGTTGCTATGACCTCTAGAAAGTTAACTCAAAGTATACCGTGCAAGGAAGTTCTGAGTACTAATAGCAGGGGCATGTATATTAGGGTCATCTATCTCCTAGATAATTAAGATTCAATCACAGAGGAAATGTGTAACAAAAATGTATGAACATTCTATTCATACCCATCGACTTCCATATTTTTCAGAGATTGTAGGCAAATCAGCATATTTGTTTCTATCTTGAGAATTCATTCTGGACCAGGCATATAAAAATGTTCAGCTATCTAAAGGGCTCCTCAGTCCATTCCCACAATGATTGATATCCAAGCCCTTCGGTGGAAGTAACATTCTCCCCTGTTTGAGGTAAATGATCTCTTGCAGGCACACCATTTGGATACCTGGAAGAGGTAATTTATCTCAAGTGGGCAAATACTTTAATGAAGGCAAGAAGGTTGCCACCTGTCCAGTATTTACAGAAGCAACATGGAAACTGGGGTCTTTGCCCAATGCCTATAGATACATCATCAAAGTTTAAGAAGTTAGCAGGGGCTTTTAACCGCCTTAGTGCTTTCTGAGCAGTGAATTCAAGCTACCATTACTGAACTTCTGGTGTCATGAAAAGGTAGGAAGGAACAGACTGGTTCACCTGAGACAACGGCACCCAAGGAGATAAAATGACATTTATTGGACAATCACATATACAAGGTATTTGGCTGAGCAGGTCACATTTATTCCTAATAACCTTATGTGCTAGGAACTTTTCTTAGCCATATTTCACAGATGAAGATAATGAGGCTGAAAAGGATTAAGTACTTTTCCCAATGTCACTCACGGAGTAGGCAATGGAACCCAGATTCAAACCTAGAGGCCAATTTTTAATCCATACTCCACTATGCATCCAACATGTTTAATTTTTCTCTCCTGAAGAGGTAATTGTATGTGTATAATTCAGAACTTACTCTAAAAAAGATAAGCACCTAATTTTTAAAGAGTAATTTGCTGACTTTTTTTTTAAGCCTTAAAACAAAGATAACACAATTCAATTACAATTTAATGTATCAAAAGCTACTACTTGGTATCGACATACATGTACTAGTTTTCCTGGACAAACAAAAAAAAGTGACAGTGATGCCACCCTGACATGTAAAATGGTTTAAACTTTCAACAAATTCTTTAAAAAGAAAAAGAGGGAAAGCACAGAAAAGAAAAATCATAGTTCTAAGAAGTGTCTGTTCTTTCATTTCAGAATTTGAAGATTATTTCCTAAATAAACTTTCCCAAGATTTTGTCATTTCAACTTCCCATTTGGCTGAAAGAATTAAGATACTGCTCATAATATTAGATGATTCAAGAGACAATGACTAAATTACAAATCAAGGCTGAACTGCTATTCCTGGTAACTGTCATAGGATGCAAAATCCCATTGTGAACGGGTTAAACAAATCATGAAACGCCCAACTGGATAAATATTACTCAGATGTTAAAAATCATTCTCTAGAAGAAAATTAATAGAAATGGAGAAGAATCCTTTGAAAGCATTACTTTTTTAAAAAAACTAAAGCTATGATAATAATATACCATAAACAAAGCAAACATCACTTCCACAATTTTGTCAAAAATACATAAACTGAAACTAATCATGAGGAAACATCAAATAAAAATTGAAGGACATTCTACAAAAATTGGTCAGTAATCTTCAAGATAATGTCAAGGAAAGACTGAGGAACTCTTCCATATTGAGGGAGATGAAAGAAACATGACTTAATGCAACACATAATCCTAAACCAGATCCTTTTGCTGTAAAAGACATGATGGGACAACTAGGGAAAGTCAAGTAGGGTCTGAATGGTAGTCATGTATCAATGTTGGTTTCCTGCTGTTGACCACAGCACTCTGGTTATGTAAAAGAATGTCTTTGTTCGAAATACACACTGGAATATGAAGGAGTAGTGGGGCATCATGTCAGCAACTTCATGTCAAATTGTTCAGCAAAAAAAGAGGTCTCTGTTGTGTACTTGTAGATTTCTATAAGTTTGAGGGTACTTCAAAGTAATCAGATGAAGATATAAAACAGTATGTAGCCTATGACATCATTTGTATCACCTGTTTTTCTGTTAGTGAATGAGTGGGTGGCAGGAAGGAAGGAAGGAAGGGAGGGAGGGAGGAAGGGAGGGAGGAATGGTGAATGGATAGAAAGAGATAGAGGGTTAAAATAAATTGGAAGAACACATAAGAACATATGCAAATGTTAATAGAAACTATTCCTATATGATATGGAAATATTTTCATCTTTAGTTATTGTTGTTCTCTGATTTTTTTTTCAAGTTTTCTGAATTGACTAGTTTGCTTTTATAATGGAGGCAGTCAATGTGGAAGTAGTTTGTTTTTTAAAAACTGAATCCTCTGTGGCAAACATTGTTGATCAGCCGATCCATTCCACACAAAACCCTGCTCTTTTGCCAGTTTCCAGAGAGTTAGCTAGGGATAACCACGTGCTCCAGCTCAGGCCAATAAAACAATAGCAGAAGACTGCTGGGGGGCTTCTGGGGAAATTTTACCTTTGGCAGCCACATACCTTCAAAATGCTGACAGCTTTCCAGAGATGTGATTCACATGCCATACAATTCACCCACTTAAAGTGTAGAAAACAATGGTTTTGAGTATATTCACAGAGTTGTGCAGTCATTCCCAGAGCTAATTGTAAGACATGTTCATCACCCCAAGAAGAAACCCTCTGTCCATTAGCGGTCATTTCCCATAACCCGCCAGACCCTCCCCCGCCTTAGGCTGCCCCTAATTTACTTTCTGTCGCTACATTCGCTTAATCTGGATATTTCAAATAAATGGAATGACACGATATAGGATCTTTTGTAACTAGCTTCTTTAACTGAGCATATTTTCATGGGTCATCCATGTTGTAACACGGATCAGTTCAGTACTTCATTCCTTTTTATGCCCAATAATCTTTTATCATTTGGATATTTATCCATTCCTCAGCTGATGGAACATTTGCATTTGTTGCTACTTTGGGCCATTATGCATCATGCTGCAGTGAACATTCGTGCACAAGGATATGTTTTAGCTTCTCTTGGATATATGCCTAGAGTGGAATTGCTGGGCTCATATGATAACTCTGTTTAGCATTTTGAGGAATTGCCAGGCTCTTTTGCAAAGCAGCTGTATCATTTTTCATTCCCAGCAGCGACGTATGAATGCTTTCACATTTCGCCCTTTCCTTTTCCTTGCTGCCCTGACACAATCCCGATGCCTGAAAGTAAGCTAACCAGCTTAAAACTAGTAGGCACAAACTTAAAGATGCTAAGAACAGCAGAGCAGGAAGACAGTCTGGATTTCTACCTACCTCCAGACTTTCTATTACTAGGGAGGAAAAAACTCTCTGTCATTAAGCTACATCAAAGTAGGGTCTTCTTTTAATTAAGCAGAAAGCAAACCTGTGATGTCTCCAAACATACAATGCCATGTTATTCAAAGAAAGACATTTCTACTTGATCTTTATCTAATTTGTAATTAAACCATGTTTTAAAAAGTTAGAGCTGCATGTGATATGTAAATACATAAGCTAATGTAATTTACAAAATCATTTGACCTACACTAAATTTTTTTGAAATTGTTTTGTTATTATTCGGTTAATGCAAAAAATCCTAATAATGACCAATGTTGAACTAAGAAAGGTAAGCAAACCAGTAAACAAAGACTATTCTCAATACTTTACGAATTAACACATTTAGTTCTCTAAACAACTCTATAATATAGGTAATACTATTCCCATTTTACAAATAAAGAAACTGAAGCAGAGAGAGTTTAAATAACTTGCCCTGTCACATACTAGTGTCAGAACAGTAGAAAAAGTCAGGCAGAATCCCTGCTTAACCCTACAATCCGTTGCCTCCACTGTACAGCACGTTAGCACTTTTTAATAGAAAATGAATAATTAGTAGTCTAAAAAATGTACACAGGGAGTATCCATGTGTCTCTTCATCAATGTTATACACTATTTTCATGGGCAGGAAGGACACAATTTTTTTAGCATTCACTGGATGCCAGGTACTGTATAAAACAGCTCAGCAAGCGTTATCTCATTAAATTCTCCTAACAACCAGGAAGATAATACTATCTCCATTAATAAGTGTAGAGTTTGACGCCCAGTAAAACAACTTGCCCAATTCCACACAAATAATAACTAGCAGAGCTGGATACAAAATCAAATATGCCTTGATCAAACCTGGTGTTCTTTCTACTACACAATAATGCTTACCTAGTTAGGTTATTCACACACTTATAAACTCAACATGACTGTATGATCTAAAATACATTTATTACCCACATTATTATTTGTTAATTATCACTCATACTTTAAATGCCTGAAAATATTTTCCCATCCTTTTTGCTAAAACATCAGACTTTCAAATCATTCTGAAAGAGAATTAAAGATGGCGGCATGAGAGGTGAGAGAGAGGCTTCCTCCTAAAACCACAGATAATATGGAAATAGAAATAATACAACTAATCCTGAAAGAGCAACATGAAAGAGGCCTGCGCCAAAACGCATACACCTGGAGAAAAGAATAAAACTCATGGAACAGGGTAACATACCGAAGCTGTGGCCCGGTGGGACCCCAGCCCTTTCCCCACCGCAGCTCACCAGCAGAAGGAAGAGAAACACAGCTGGGAGGGAGTGGAGGCCCGGGACTGCTGAATACCTAACTCTGGAGATATGATCTGGGAGCACAAACCTACATTTCATGGTGTTTTCATGGTACTCTCGTGATCAGAGGGTTGTAAAGCTAAGACAGGCAGAATACCTGGAGAGACTGAGATTCCAGCCACTTGTGGAAAGCAGGGATCCATACCCGGCTGCTCTGGGACAGAAGAAAGGTGGGCAGTCTGAGAGACTTCCTAACAGCAAGAGAGCTGCTAAAGGGGCAAGGACTGCACAGAGCTTACTGCTCAGGAGAAAGGACAGGTAGACAAAATTGTCCGAGTGCACTCTGCCCAGCAGCATGGGAACTTTATCTTCAGGAGCTCCAGCTCCCTGGCTGGCTACAGAGCTCCCCCTTCGTGATACGCAACCTACTGAGCCTTTCTCCCTGCCAGCCCCACCTAGCTCACAAACCAGCAAACCCTACCCTAGCATTAGTCCAGCCAGAGGGAAGCCTCATCTACAGCAACTACAAATGCAAAGCACACAGGCTTATTCCTGTGTGCTCGGCCCACTGGTTCTGGCAGTGGAGACAGGCATAGCAGCCGGGAAACAGGAAACAGCTCTTTCCTCCCCCCAGGCACCAATATCACTCCCCTGCGACCCCCAACATTGCTTCAGGTGTTGAGCAGCTCGAGAGTAGAGCTTCTGGGCACTAGAGGGCACCATACACAAATATGAAACGCCAAAGGAACCTTGTTCAAAGTAAAATTATGAAAACAACACCTAAAAATTCTAATGAAATTGACCTCATGAATCTACCTGAAACGGATTTCAAAATAAAAATCATTAACATGGTAATGGAGCTAAAGAAAAATATTCAAGAACTCAGGGATGAATTCAAGTCAGAGACCCAATCATTATGGAACACAGTATAAGAAAGGACACATACAATGGAAAGTTTTAAAAGCAGATTAGATACCATGGAGGAGACGATAAGTGAAACAGAAATTAGAGAAGAGGAATACAAAGAAGCTGAGGCACAGAGAGGAAAAAGGAACTCTAACAATGAAAGAATATTCAGAGAACTGGGTGACCAATCCAAACGGAACAATATGCGCATTATAGCGGTACCAAAAGAAGAAGAGAGAGAAAAAGGGATAGAAAGTGTCTTTGAGGAGGTAATTGCTGAAAATTTACCAAAGCTGGGGGAGGAGATAGTCTCTCAGGCCATGGAGGTGCACACATCTCCCAACACAAGGGACCAAGGAAGACAACACCAAGACATACAGTAATTAAAATGGCAAAGATGAAGAATAAGGACAGACAATTAAAAGCAGCCAGAGAGAAAAATAAGATCACATACAAATGCAAACCCATCAGGCTATCATCACACTTCTTAGCAGAAACCTTACAGGCCAGAAGGGAGTGGCATGATGTATTTAATGCAATGAAACAGAAAAGCCTCAAACCAAGAATACTTTATCTGGCAAGGTTATCATTTAAATTTGAAGGAGGGATTAAACAATTTCAAGATAAGCAAAAGCTGAGAGAATTTACCTCCCACAAACCGTCTCTACGGTGTATTTTGGAGGGACTGCTATAGATGGAAGTGTTCCTACGGTTTAATAGCTGTCCCCAGAGGTAATAAAACCACAGTAAAGAAGGTAGAACAGTTAATTATGAAGCAAATGCAAAATTAAATCAACTATCCTCAAAGTCAATCAAGGGATAAACAAAGAGTACAGAATATGATATCTAATATATAAAGAAAGGAGAAGGAAGAAAAAGGAGGAGAAAAAAAGAACCTTTTGACTGGGTTTGCAATAGCATATTAAGTGAGTTAAGTTAGACTCGTAGATAGTAAAGAAGTTAACCTTGAACCTTTGGTAACCACGAATCTAAAGTCTGCAACGGCAATAAGTACTTACCTATCAATAATCACCCTAAATGTAAATGGTCTGAATGCACCAATCAAAAGACAAAGAGTCACTGAATGGAAAGAAAAACAAGAATCATCTATATGCTGCCGACAAGAGACTCACATTAAGCCCAAAGACATTCACAGACTAAAAGTAAAGAGATGGAAAGATATTTCATGCAACTAATAGGGAGAAAAAAGCAGGAGTTGCAGTACTTGTATCAGACAAAATACACTTCAAAACAAAAAAAGTCACAAGACACAAAGAAGGACATTACAGAATGATAAAGGGGTCAATCCAACAAGAGGATATAACTATTATAAATATCTATGCACCAAACACAGGATCACCTACATATGTGAAATAAATACTAACAGAAGTAAAAGGGGAAATAGAATGCAATACATTCATTCTAGGAGACTTCAACACTCCACTCACTGAAAAGGACAGATCAACCAGACAGAAAATAAGTAAGGAGACAGAAGCACTGAACAACACATTAGAACAGATGGATCTAACAGACATCTACAGAACTCTACACTCAAAAGCAGCAGAATACACATTCTTCTCAAGTGCACATGGGACATTTTTAAGAATAGATCATATCCTAGGCCACAAAAAGAGGCTCAGTAAATTTAAAAAGATTGAAATTGTACCAACCAGCTTCTCAGACCACAAAGGTATGAAACTAGAAATAAATTATGCAAAAAAAATGAAAAATCACACAAACACATGGAGGCTTCACAACATGCTCCTAAATAACCAATGGATCAATGAACAAATAAAAACAGAGATCAAGCAATATATGGAGAAAAATGACAACAAAAATTCAACAACGCAAAATCTATGAGATGCAGCAAAGGCCGTGCTAAGAGGAAAGTAGATTGCAATACAGGCCCACCTCAGTTAGAAGAACAATCCCATATGAACAGTCTAAACTCACAATTAATGAAATTAGAAAAAGAACAAATGAGGCCCAAAGTCAGTAGAAGGAGGGACATAATAAAGATTAGAGCACAAATAAATAAAATCGAGAAGAATAAAATAGAAAGAATCAGTGAAAGCAGGAGCTGGTTCTTTGAGAAAATAAACAAAATAGATAAACCCCTAGCCTGACTTATCAGGGAAAAAAGAGTCTATATGCAAACAAAATCAGAAATGAGAAAGCAAAAATCACTACGGACACCACAGAAATACAAAGAATTATTAGAGAATACTATGAAAAATCACGTATACATTCCTATACACTAATAATGAACTAGCAGAAAGAGAAATCAGGAAAACAATTTCATTCACAATTGCATCAAATAGAATAAAATACCTAGGAATAAACCTAACCAAGGAAGTAAAAGACCTGGATAACCTATAAGAAACGGACAGCTTTCTAGAAAAATACAACATTCCAAGGCTGACCCAGAAAGAAAGAAAATCTGAACATACCAATTACCAGCAACGAAATTGAATCGGTAATCAAAAAACTACCTAAGAACAAAACGCCTAGACCAGATGGCTTTACCGCTGAATTTTATCAAACATTTAGTGAAGATCTAATACCCATCCTCCTTAAAGTTTTCCAAAAGTAGAAGAAGTGAGAATACTTCAAAACTCATTCTATGAGGCCAGCAACACTCTAATACCAAAACCAGGCAAAGACACCACAAAAAAAGAAAATTACAGACCAATATCCCTGATGAACATAGGTGCAAAAATACTGAACAAAATATTAGCAAATTGAATTCAAAAATACATCAAAAACATCATACATCATGATCAAGTAGGATTTATTCCAGGGATAGAAGGATGGTATAACATTCGAAAATCCATCAACATCATCTACCACATCAACAAAAAGAAGGACAAAAAACACAAAATCATCTCCATAGGTGCTGAAAAAGCATCTGGCAAAATTCAACACCCATTCATGATAAAAACTCCTAATAAAATGGGTATAGAGGGCAGTACCTCAACATAATAAAGGCCATATATGACAAACCCACAGCCAACATTATACTTAACAGTGAGAAATTGAAAGCTTTTCCTTTAAGATCGGGAACAAGACAAGGATGCCCACTCTCCCCACTTCTATTCAAAATAGTACTGAAAGTCCTAGCCACGGCGATCAGACAACACAAAGAAATAAAAGGCATTCAGATTGGCAAGGAAGAAGTTAAACTGTTCCTGTTTTCAGATGACATGATATTGTACATAAAATACCCTAAAGAATCCACTCCAAAACTACTAGATCTAATATCTGAATTCAGCAAAGTTGTGGGATACAAAATTAATACACAGAAATCTGTTTCATTCTTATACACTAATGATGAACTAGCAGAAAGAGAAATCAGGAAAACAATTCCATTCACAATTGCATCAAACAGAATAAAATACCTAGGAATAAACCTAACCAAGGAAATGAAAGACCTATACTCTGAAAACTACAAGACACTCATGAGAGAAATTAAAGAAGATACCAATAAATGGAAACACATCCTGTGCTCATGGATAGGAACATTTAATATTGTCAAAATGGCCATCCTGCCTAAAGCTATCTACAGATTCAATGCAATTCCTATCCAAATACAAACAGCATTCTTCAATGAACTAGAGCAAATCATTCTAAAATTCATATGGAACCACAAAAGACCCTGAATAGCCAAAGCAATCCTGAGAAGGAAGAAGAAAGCTGGGGGGATTACACTCCTCAACTTCAAGCTCTACTACAAAGCTACAGTAATCAAGACAATTTGGTACTGGCACAAGAACAGACCCATAGACCAATGGAACAGACTAGAGAGCCCTGATATAAACCCAAGCATATATGGTCAATTAATATATGATAAAGGAGCCATGGACATACAATGGGGAAATGACAGCCTCTTCAACAGCTGTTGTTGGCAAGACTGGACAGCTACATGCAAGTGAATGAAACTGCATTATTGTTTAACCCCATACACAAAAATAAACTCGAAATGGATCAAAGAACTGAATGTAAGTCATGAAACCATAAAACTCTTAGACGACAACATAGGGAAAAATCTGAATATAAGCATGAGCAACTTCTTCCTGAATACATCTCCTTGAGCAAGGGAAACAAAAGCAAAAATTAACTCATGGGACTACATCAAACTAAAAAGTTTCTGTATGGCAAAGGACACCATCAACAGAACAAAAAGGTATCCTACAGTATGGGAGAATATATTTGTAAATGACATACCCGACAAGGGGTTAACCTCCAAAATATATAAAGAACTCACACACCTCAAAACCCAAAAAGCAAATAACCTGATTAAAAAATGGGCAGAGGATATGAAGAGACAGTTCTCCAAAGAAGAAATTCAGATGGCCAACAGGCACATGAAAAGATGCTTCATATCACTAATCATTAGGGAAATGCAAATTAAAACCACAGTGAGATATCACCTCACACCAGTAAGGATGGCCAGCATCCAAAAGACTAAGAACAACAAATGCTGGCGAGGATGCAGAGAAAGGGAAACCCTCCTACACTGCTGGTGGGAATGTAAGCTAGTTCAACCATTGTGGAAAGCAATATGGAGTTTCCTCAAAAAACTAAAAATAGAAATACCATTTGACCCAGGAATTCCACTCCTAGGTATTTACCCTAAGAATGCAGCAGCTCAGTTTGAAAAAGAAATTTGCACCTCTATGTTTATTGCAGCACTATTTACAATAGCCAAGATATGGAAGCAACCTAAGTGTCCATCAGTAGATGACTGGGTAAAGAAGAAGTGGTACATATACACAATGGAATACTATTCAGCCATAAGAAAGAAACAAATCCTACCATTTGCAACAACATGGATGGAGCTGGAAGATATTATGCTCAGTGAAATAAGCCAGGCGGAGAAAGACAAGTGCCAAATGATTTCCCTCATTTGTGGAGTATAACAACGCAGCAAAATTGAAGGAACAAAATAGCAGCAGACTCACAGACTCCAAGAACTGACTAGTGGTTACCAAAGGGGAGGGTGTGGGAATGTGGGTGGGGAGGGAGGGAGAAGAGGATTGAGGAGTATTATGTTTAGTACACATGGTGTGGGGTCACGGGGAAAACAGTGTAGCACAGAGAAGGCAAACAGTGAATCTGTGGCATCTTACTACACTGATGGACAGTGACTGCACTGGGGTATGGGTGTGGACTTGATAATATGGGTAAAAGTAGTCACCACATTGTTTTTTCATGTGAAACCTTCATAAGAGTGTATATCAATAATACCTTAATAAAAAATTTTAAAAATATATAATAAAATATCAGAATTTCTACCACTAGGATGCACTTAAAAATTAAAACACATACCTGGAAAAAATAATAAATGAATCCTCATCATATTTTGAAGGAATTATTCTATGAACCCAGCTAGTCAAGTAATCTCTGCAGAAGGTACACACTAATCATTTTTGCACTAGTCCAATAATAATTCAAATATCTTCCTGTCTGGAACATATCCTGCCCTGTACTCTTCAGGACTTTTATGTGTAAGTTATTCTCCCCATCTAAGCAACTATCACTTTTTTTTCTATAAGTACTGTGCTTTAGCCAACAACATATAAACGATTCCCTAAAATAAGTTTCCGTGAACTTGCTATTTCCTCAAGTAATCAGAGGCACAACCAGGTTCTAATGTCAAAGGCCTTCCTGGAGGTGGGTAAACACCACCTTTGTTCTATTTCTACTTGATAGATCTTACCCACACTTATTTTTAACAGGGTCTCCATAACCATCATGTCAATATTTTAACTTTAAAATGTTGCAAGGGGCCACTTTTGGAAAATGTGCTCAGGGGCATCACAGCCTAGGTTTGTAAAACCTCTACAATCTGATCCCACACCAATGATTCACCTTTTCTCCCATCATTCCCCAATATGGTTATAAAGGAAAGTACATTGTAGTAATCACCGTCTGTCAACCAGGCCTGTTAGACATGGATTTCCATTCTCATCTCTTTATATCGCTTCTTCCCACTGTTGCATCTCTGCTTAATCTGTGCCCTTTGAATGCCATCTCTCCTCTCCAACTTACTATCATTCTAGGCCCAACTAAAACCTGCAGAGAAGGCTCCCTGAAGCCTTCCCAATACTCTTAGGCCCACGTTGGGCTGCACCTCCTATGGATTCTTAGATTCTTATTTCCTCTTCCAGTCCTTCACTATATTCTGCCTCTGCCTAAAGTTGTTCGTGAGTTGTCATTTTGTTATATATAGTATGGCACCAGAATAAATAGGCACCAGCCATCAACACACAGGCTACCAGCAAGGTCTGTTCCCTTTGAGTCTGTGATAATGTTTTAAAGTGCAATATACATGCTTACATACATACATACATACATATATATATACATGCTTATAGCATTGTGCATATTTTATAGATGGCCAGATCAAGTCATAGCTTTTTCATTTATCTCCTGAAGTATACATAGCACAGTGATAAAAAAAAAACCTCATTAAACAAAGTAATATTATATAGACAAGATTATGGCTTAAGAAACTAATCTATTTTTATGTGTCCACATACCAACAAAGAATATGACTAACACAAATCATCTCTTTATTAAACTAAATCCAACTAAACTAGATTTTATTAAGATTGTTCAAGAACGTTACAGTTTTGCTTTGAAGTTATAATACCAACATTCTTAAAAGACATTTATTTAGACTTTTGTTTTAGACTTCAAACTTAGTATGCTGAGGTTTTGCCAAAGCGTTAAATATGCATATTACTTACTAACACCAATGGCCACAACCTGGAAATAATCTTTGAATCATAAGTTTACTACTACAAGGGCCTAGCTTTAGATAGTTGAAATCACAATAAATGATCTATATTTACATAGCAGAATTATCTAAAGAATTAAATCCCAAATCACTGTTTCATTAATGCTTACATTTCATTAAGCAGCAAGTATTAACAAGTCCATTATACTATGTTTACTGTTAATGTGTCTGAAAGGACCATAATTAGTCCTGGCATAGCTTAATCAGTAGGTAATGGTATATTATATTCTTCTAGTGTAGAGAAATTAGTTTTCATTGAATCTTTCACACAAATATATCATGCAATCTGAGTCATGAAAAAACAAACTTAAATTTTGGAACTCTGGAAATCACTGATTATAGGTGATTCTATACCTGTTGGAAAGGAGCAGACTATTCAAGTTAACTTTTAAAATTAATTAGAAAAAAAAAACATATTACCAAACAAGCAAAAATTTTCTACTGGTTTGGTTATTACTCAAGCTTCTAAAATTTAGAACCAGAAACAGAAATGAAGGAAGACTAAAACATTCTAAGTATTACTTTTTTAAAAAGATAGTGATAAGCTTCCTATAGGAAAATCATCACTAGGAAAAAAAGGAAAGATTTGGAAAAGAGCATCCAAACATAGTAAAACTAGACAACTTGAAATGATATACACTTGCTATTTTCTTTATATCTAAATGTTTATAACAGAAAATCAAACCTAATTCCTTCACAAAGGGAAAAAAAATTGGATACATTCATGAAGAAATGTCATTTAATTTTCCCATAAAGACAAAATTACCCATCAAAATTTACATTAATTCACTACATCATTAAATGCAGATTTACCAATCTCTCAGTATCTGAACAAAAGAGAAATGAGAACAAATATATTTTCTTCCTAGCTTATTAGATTGGTGCCATGCAGCTTTTCTGGATATTTGCTTCTGAATGTATTTTGTAAGGACCTTAAAGAGGGAATCATACCTGTTTTACTAATAGCTTCCTGCAACTCGGCCATAGAAGTGGTAATTGCAGCAAGAAGGTCAGAACTGGTTAGCCAACCAAGTGCCCGCAAACAATGTACCTGCTGCTTTTGATGTTCTGCAAAGACAGAAAAAAATCCACTATGCAATGCTAGAAAAATGTATTAAAATCCATATTTAAAATTAATAGCAATGTTTGGCTATTTAAGAAATAGATCAAAACTTGTACACAGAACTTTGCCTACTGTGTAAAAAGTCTGCAAAGAATGTTACATTTGATTGATTTAATTAATTCATATATAAAACTGTTAACTGATATCAAAGAAAAAGTAAAGTTTCTTTATTCTACTAATACCACTTAATAGCTTGTTTTTTAAGTTAAAAATCAAAATCACTGTTTTCTCAGAAGAGTTAAGAATTCAAAAAATATTAGCTGGAAAATTTGCCTTTGTCTCATTTTTTATAAAATTCTTCAATAGATTTTTAACTCTGATAATTTTATACTGATTCATAGAAAGGGAAAATAAATTGTACTGCTAATTAATTTAAATACAGCAATCTCCAGATTGACGTAACTGAAAAATTACTGTAAACTCTGCATGTACTGTGAAAAGAGATCCAAACATACTGAGGTTAGAGCATTTGACTGCAAACATAATGAGGCTAGACAAGTTGAAATTATACATATTTGCTGCTACTTTCTTTATATTTAAATGTTCATAACAAAAAATCAAACCTAATTTATACATAAACATACATTTATTCATATGCACATACATATCTATAGATGTTTGGGACTATGTTACATGATTAGACATATTCAGTGGATTTTTAAAGTCTGCACGATGGCCAAACATATTTACATAGCATGTCACTTACATTCAACTTAAGACTTTAAAAAGCACAAATTATCTTACTTGGAAACTTAGGCTTCTCTTTGGGCTCTCCTATACACACTAACATGCTGCCTATGCCTTCTTTGAAACTTTCCATCCAAGTAAAAAGAGAGACACATGACTGGCCCAAAATCTTGAGTCTGTTTGCCGCCAAAACTGCAATAACACCTTTTCGGAATACGCGTATCAGCCCTTTGAATGGTTTTTTCTTCATCTTGGCTTCCTCTTGCTTCTTTTCCTCTACAGTTGACAAAGCCTGAGCTAGAGTTCTAACTTCTAATTTGAACAACTCAAAGGTGTTGACTTGCTCCTGGAGAAAATCTCTCTGTGTAGATAAGGCACATGATCGGCTATAGAGAGGATATAAGGCACCAGCCATCAATGCACAGGCTGCCAACAAGGAGGTTTGTTCGCTTTGAGTCTGTGATAACACATTTTTTAAATGCGAATTCTCAAGGACCAACTGTTCATGTGACTTCTCAATACGGTTCAATTTTTCCATATTTTTTTCAGCAATTTCTTGAAATTTCTATAAGAAGAGAAGTCAAATCATATATTTGATCATGAAACAAATAGGCATTTTATAATTCCTCTTTATAGAAAAAAAAATTTGCTGACAGCTACTTCTTCAGAAGATTCATGCTCTGAAATACCCAAAAATTACATGTGACAGAGCAAAAGTGGGCCAAACAACTTAATCTTAATGTGCACATTGATTTTTGAGTCCCCTTACATAGAAGCTTTACACATAAATTTAAAAGTATTTCATATATTTCTTATACACTTATACATAAATACACATATTAAGAACAAGAAAATGTCTCCTCTTTCATTCCTTTTATTTCCTGCTTTTAAACAGAAATTACACCACCAATAGATGCTTTCTTATATGTAAAAAGGCTTTTACTTTTTGCCAAAATAATCAAAGGGTTAAATCAATGATACAACAAATAGCACTTGCCTGTCTGCCATTTACTAGATGAGGAGGGACTGATTCTCAAAGCGTACTCTCTTATTTCAGTGTTTTTCTTAACCATCCTAAGGCAGAAGGCTGTACAAACTATAGCTTCAGTGGTAGAAGGAAATACTAATTGTAAACTGGGCCTCAGCAGCAAACTGATCCTCTTTTCCTAATCAAGGTACTTACAATCCAAAACTTCATTTGAAATGCAAAAAAATTTTAATTGCAGACACCATATTTTAATCACTAGAAAATAAACTAGCCCTTTATGAAATCTTATGCCTAGTGATCAAGGCATTGCTGAAGTAAAGTATAGAAGATAACAGATCCCAATTTCCTTTACTGATTCATTTATCATTCAATAAACATTTACTGATTACTCACTAAACTCCATGTGCTAGGAAAACAGACAAGTAAACCAATCATGGCGTAATGCTAAAATAGAACTATGCCAGATTGCCAGAGGTGCACAAAAGGGAGTTTACACAAAATGATGTTGACAGGCTGTTGGAAGGATATGACAAAAGACAACTGGGGGTGAGGTATATAATAGAAAGAATGAAAAAAAAAACCCACTCCACCGTTAAGAAGGCTAACCATAGCTACTCTATAATAATTTAATCTAATCCTTATAATCAATGGTAATTTAACAACTTCACTTGGATCTTTATCTAGCCAAGTGAGCTGCCATGACTTGGCCATGGACCTCTTTTTTTCTCAAAGGCAGGTCAAGGGGGTTCAAATTGAATAAGGGGATCCAATGAGAGACAGGGAGAAATCATGTTCTGTATACATATAATAAAGTGAAGTGTTGTCTTTATTATGAGAGAATCCTTTTGTGGGTGTTAAGGAAAATATTGGTTCAGGCTGCACTCTGTCTAAAATTTAATGTTCATCTTTGGAAGAGCTTTATTATAAGTGTACATCTGATTCAAGAATTACCCACTGAACAACTGGAAGAATCAAAGGCATTTCTAAAATTTACATTGGCAGGAAAATCTCAGAAGTGATCAGACTTTGGGAAAATCATACAGTCTCTTGACTACTCTGAAAGATTTGGTGTCAGAGCCCACCACAGACAATGTCACGAGGCAGTAGCCAAAAGAACTCAAACTTGTGAAACATTCTGCTGAAGAAAGTAACTCCTGGAACAAAACTGATGCTGAGGCTGAGGATGGGGTTCCCAAAGGTGCATAGTGAGAAGGAGGCCCTCAGAGGTACAGGCCTGAGTACAAAAGAGTAAGGGAAAGAGACAAGAGGCCACTCGCTGATTCAACTTCTTGGATGCTTTCCCTTGGGCAGGAGAAAAATTGTATGTTAGACATGGTTTTGAATGTTTCTGTAGGATAATTCCCTTTTGCTTACTCTACCTTTTCTCCAAAGTCTCATCCAGCCATATCTGCAGGGGTACTGTGAGAAATAAAGGAACAGGGCAATAAAGGAATTGTGGCCTTGCCCCCTACCACAACTCCACTGATGGCCAAGCTGTAGTGGTAGTATTCTGTCACTGGGACTGTGTCCCAGGGCGCCCGCCATACAAGGACACTTATAAAGAAAGTGGTATCCCACTGAGAACTGCTGGAAGAAGCAAGAAACTCTAAGAAGCACCAGATGGGCTGATTGAGGCAGATGTGAGACGCCCTTTTAAGGGAGGCAACCAGTAAGAAAAGGGAAAACCGATACTGGAGTTGCCGCTAGACAAAGCAGGAGGAATAGCACACGGAAAAGCAAGAGCATAATGTGTCTGAGCAAGTGCAAACCACTCTGAATGCCTGCAGAAAAGAGAACAATGATGGAAATTTGAGAAGCATGTAGATAACAGGTGACTAAGCAAGGAATTTAAACTTTATTCAGAAAGCTATGAGGAGCCATAAAATCCTGAAACAGTTGCTATGTTTCAGTAAATGGATGGGAGAATCAGAAACATCAATAGACTGCCGAGGGTAGCTGTAGAGTTTCAGGGAGTAGGGATGGAATGAGGGGAGCAAAGGGAAATTACAAGGGTTAATTCCATATTCTCCCCAAATTCTATATTCTCGTCAATATTCTCTAGTTCAACTAGAGGAAAAAAGGAAAATTATAGAAAATGTAAGATCTTTTATCACACTGGCCATAGCTAAGTAGCAGAAGTAAAAATGAACCTAATTGGGTACCAGGTGGCCTACCTATTTGCACATTCACAGACCTCAGAGTCTTAGGGAGAAGTGCATTTTCCACAAAAACTCCTTTTTTTTGAACCAAAAAAGGGAAAAGATGCATTTGCTAATGATATTTTAAATATTTCAAAGTCATATTCAGTCATTGATCAAAATCAAATGGTTTACTGAAGGAGAGCTAAAAGTAGAGTAAGCCCATTGTGAGATTTCACTAATTTTAGCACATGATAGATCTCAAACTCCCCTTCTGTCCACAGCTGGGCCACTTCCACAGATCATCAGGCTTTTAGGGAGGCAGTCAGGAACACAAAGTCCTGGGATGAGGATAAGAGGATAACTAAAACATGTATGGAAATGGATAAAAGTCTAAAACAAATTACCAAAAATGCTACATTCTCTATACAGAAAAAAACAGGAACATGTGGAATTTTTAAAAAACAGAACTAGATTCTGGATTTACACAGCCGGTGTTCATTTTAAGCCACCTAGTAGGAGTAGTGTCAACATAATAAAGCAATTTTTGAAGATCTTCAGGTCATTTGATAGTCCCAAATTTTCATCATTTGTAGTGACTATATATTAAAAAGAACTGATTAATGTTAATTATTATCATTATGGATGATTTTGTGAGACTCATTATATAATTTGTAATGTAAGAAAGAGATGCCATTCACAAATTGCTATAATAAAAATAAGCGAAGAATACACATGAATTCTGTTTTACTTATAAAGGCTTCACCTTCCACCATGATCCTCAACCTAATGGGAAAGGAGAGAACGCTCTGCTCCTTTACTATCCAGACGTGAGCCTTACAACTACTTTCTACAATTTAAACTCATTCTAGCACCCCCAGGTCCTTTCCCTCTGACTCCCCTAACACTATTCAACTTCTAATGATCTTCAGAGCCCATTTCAAGGTCTATCTATTCCACGACACCCTTTACTATAATTCTCACTCACAACGACCTTGACCTTCACTGAACTTAATTATGCCACTCAGGCATTTAATTCCTATATGCCACTTACTTATTTCATGTGTGTATACCTACTCTCCCTCAAATAAAATAGAGTGCTAGTCAGAGAATACAGTTAATGATTCTGTAACATCTTACTACACTGATAGATAGTGACCACACTGGCGGGGGTGAGGATTTAATAAACTTTTGAACCACTGTGCTGTATATTTGAAACCAACATAGGATTGTATATCAATGATACTTTAACAAAAAATAAAATACAGTGCTAGTTCCTAGAGGCCAAAAATTATTTACTATAACACCCACCTGTCACAGTGATTCCTGGTAGGTATTCAATAAATATTGAACAAATTAAATAATCCCTTTACAAAATGGTCCTTGGCACATAACACAGTGCTTTGCCCATAATAGGCAGTGAATAAATACCCAATGAATAAAATGATTTACAAATGTAAAGAAAAATAGAATCAAAAAAGATATTATTCCCAGTACAATTTGCAACTTATCAACATGTCAGAATTCTGCTTTAAATTAATTCTGATATTCCACAGGGACCTTCAGAGGTACTGCATTATTTACTGTGAATTGTTCTTGAAGAACAAAGCTTATTTGGTGGAAAGGCTGGAAATGGCTACAAGCACAAATTTTCCCTAAAAAAAAAAATTCCTATGTTCTTTACCCAAGGAGATGAAAGGTCAATATTTGTAAAGCAAACAGAAAGAACATCACCTTCAAATGGGGCAAAAGAATGCCTCGTACGGAAATGACCTGCTCCTCGGTGTGTTTCATTTCAAAAATAATTCTCAAATTCCCTCCCAAAACATTCTTATCATGAAAAATTAGAAAACAAAAATAAAGAGTAGATATCTTTTACACAAATTCCTTTGGCATATCAAAAATACTACATATTTCTAGTTTTCCTTTATTGTCTGATAATTCAAAAAGAACCCAAAATGGGAGTACAGGACAGCTTCTTAATAAATCACACACTTCCAGAGGCACGCGAGCTTTGAGGGACACCTTCCTGGCTTACAGCACCCCATGACCTTTGACACTTTGGGCCAGAAATCAGACACTTCCCTAGGGACTACAATTCTTTCTTATCACTTTTGCTTGCTGAGTTCTTATTCTTTATGTTGGCAAAAAGACAAATTGCAAACTGGACATTCAATGACACACAGACATCAAAGGACTTCATTTAAAATATTTTATCTTTGTAAGTTATGTATCTTGGCTTTTTATGCAATAGTAAAATGTGAAGTACACCAAACATAAATTCACCTGCTTTTCCTTATAACATAAAAGTTTCTGTTAAAAATAAAGCACATTCTGTGAAGGAACTGGAGCCCTCATACACTGCTGGCACAGATCCTAAAACACGGCAGCAGCTTTTGGAAATAGTTCAGCAGCTCCTCAAAAAGTTAAATACAGAGTCACCATATGACCCGGCAGTTCCACTATCTGGTCTTCACACATGTGCCAAACTCCACAATGATTATTCACTTAATTTAAAAACACTACCTTCATTTTGTAAATTTAGCATGCCAAAAATAGTATGTGCCAAAAACTGGCAAATGCCTTTGTTTGTTTACTCATTTGTTTCTAAGGCACTACAAATTATAAAATTTGGATAAGCCAAGCCCTTAAAAGAACAGAGTTCTCCTTATCACTAGACTGAGAATAACTGTGTCAATATAGGCAAGACACTTGATTTGCTGACTGTTATAAAATATTACCTCAGACTGTTGGAAAGTTAGCATTACCTCCAAATTTGGATCTGTCTCATGTCTCTCTTCCTCCCGAGTTTTCAGATCCTGGCAACAGGGCCCAAGTTGGCTCCAGTCTCTAGGAAGCCCTCAAACTCTGACCTCCTCTAAGTTGACAACATTCTTTTGGCAACTAATTACATACAACCTTATGATAAACCTATGTAAGTTAATTTTTCATATATTTAAATAATGCCTCCCCAACTAACTGTGACACTTTCTGAGGAAAGAACTAAGTATTATATTTCTTTACTAATACCACAGCACGAAACACAGCATCCTATATTACCTGGTATATAACATGAAAAGTTTTTTACTTATATTAACTACGCTATATAAAAGTTGTCTTGTATTTTTACTTACAGTAGTAATTTTGCAATATAGTATCCTGAAAATTCAAGCTCAGAAAAAACGAAGTCTGAGAGGAATAAGAAATAAGGGAGCTACCATTTCTGGATGGATGACAGTGTGACATTGGTTAGCTCTTTCATACATTATCATGTTTAATTATTAATTAATCAAGAATCACTCAGAAATCCAAGTTCAAAAAATATGAAATTGAACTGTCACTAGAACTATTTTCAGATATTACTTTACATACAAAAATAGCATATATTTCTAAAAGAACCACTGCTGTAGTATAATGCAATTAGGACTGGAAGATAAGGATGATGATGTTTTAAAACACCACATAACATTCTCTTGGTAATTTCTAAATGTGGAGCAATGTGTTAAACATTTTATACCTGTTATCTCTATTCTAATCCTGACTCTAGTACTTCCTCACTACACAAATAAGTGGTATCGATTCTCTGAACCTTAGTTTCCTCATTTGCAAGACAGAAATGATGTTTAAATGACTTATCTCACATGGTGGTTGTAGGGCTCAAGTAAGAGGAGGCATGCAAAGGCATGAAAGAGCGTTGAAAGATCTATCAAGCATCATGCAAATTCAATTGATAGCATTATTATTAAGAAAAACAACTTGTAAAGTAATTGTTTGGAATGAATTCAGATGACTTTCCAATATTTCCTTCAAGGTGCTCACTCCCACCAACTCACAGTCCATCAAACTATGGTGTGAGCAGGACTGCAACTAACTCCCTGTGTGTCATTTCAGACAGGCATATATAACCATCCCCTCCAACTGTATAAACAAGGTGCACTTTATCCCTGAATGTTTTCAGAATTCAACTAAAAGAAATAAGCTTCTAATAACATTTTTATGACTAACCCAGATTTCTTGCCAAATGTACTCATCCTACTATGATATGGGGAATAAAATGCAATATAATATGATGAACCTGAATTTCTTTGATTTTTGTTCTCCATTCTAAACTCACTTGACTTTACTAAAATGTCAAATAAACCTGAAGTGTTTACAATAAACATTGAATTAAGGGGTAACCATATTTAACTGACAGTGAAAAATCTTTACTTATAGAAAGGAAGTTCTTGTTACAGTAATTTCACCTTTTTCAGACAGAAAAGAAATAAGAACATAAATGCTAACAATACAAAGCAAAGTTAGTCTCCACTCAGCCTGGATACTTCAGTAGGCAGAGATGCTTGAGATATATTGACAAGATGACTCCAAAGTATTTAAAGAATTACCCAACCAAGCGGCCAGCACATTTTACCTAATACTAAAAACATGGTATGATCCTAAAACCAAGCTTTTTGTTCTACCAGTTTCATTTCCATGAGGATTTGCACGAGCTGTTTATTCCTTACACATTCAAAACTCTTGCAAATAACTCCACTACATTTTTCCAGATAAAAGTTACCCAAAAACTGTTTTTCATTCAACTACCTGTGTTTTACTAACCACGTCTTTACAATAACCAAACATTAAACACAAGGCTTTTTAGAGAAGTCACTTGTTTCACAGCAGATGACCTCTATTAAAGGCTATGTTCATCTGACACCAAACATCCTCTACAACCCACAATCCTATGCAACAACTGTGGATTTTCCCCCCTCATGTCCTTATTAATATAACTTTTGGAAATGCATTAAGAAATACAAATGAAAACATTTTTTATTGCATTGTAGCTTTGAGGAAGGAAAGCTGAGATAAAAGATTAATCATCACAAAATTTCCTAAAATTTATAGATCTGTAATATGCATTATTATAGCTGTTAACCAAATATAAAACCCTAATGAATTGCTGCTGTGTATCCAATCATGTTTTATGAAAATTCAAATGTGTACATAAATAATATAAATAATATGCCACTATACAATATGAATGTACTTTTAAGAATAATGAAAATGGTACTCTTACTTGCATACCCATGGAACAAAACCTACGGTGTTATACATTCTTCTGAGAAAAGTATTCAGTGAGAGCTTCCAGTAAAACATTAGCATTTATGGTAATAACTGATTCCCTTACTTCAGAAAGTGAATTGCTATGCCTTCCTGCAGATTTAGAATAAGAGAAGTGAGTTCAAAACACTGGTAAGATAGTTTGAAATGAAAGATGATACATCCAGTTATGTTTTTTTCTCAGGATTGCTTTGGCTATACTCAGGGTCTTCTGTGGTTCCACACACATTAGAATTGTTCTATTTCTGTGAAAAATGCCTTTGGTATTTTGGCAGGGATTGCACTGTATCTGTAGATGGCTTTTGGTAGAATAGATATTTTAACAATATTAATCCTTGCAATCAATCCATAAACACAGGATGTCTTTCCACTTGTTTGTGTCTTCTTTGATTTTTTTTTTCAGCAAAATCTTGCAGTTTTCATTGTATAGATCTTTTACTTCCTTGGTGAAATATGTTTCTAAATATTTTATTATTTTTTGATGCTATTATAAATGGGATAGGTTTTTTTAATTTCCAGTGTTTCATCACAAGTGTAAAGGAATTTCACTGATTTCTGTAAGTTGATTTTGTAACTTGCCACTTTACTGAAACCACTGATTAATTTCAACAGCTTTTTGATTGACTCTTTGGGATTTTCTATATATAAGATCATATCATCAGCAAGCCGTAGTAATAAAAAGTATGGTACTGGCACAAAAATAGACACATAGACCAATGAAACAGAACAGAGAGCCCAGAATTAAATCCTGACATATATTGACATATTCAGCAGGGGAGCCAAGAACACCAACGGAGAAAAGATAGTCTCTTGAACAAACGGTGCTGGGAAAACTGGAGAAATACATGCAGAACAATGAAATTGGATCCCTGTTTCACACCACTCAGAAAAATGAACTCAAAGTGAATAAAAGACTTAAACATAGACCTGATACCCTAAAACTCCTAGAAGAAAACATAAGGAAGAGGCTCACTGATGTTGGTCTTGGCAGTAATTTTTAACATGAGGCCACAAGCACAAACAACAAAAGCAAAAATCAACAAATGGGATTACACCAACTCAAAAGCTTCTGCATAGGAAAATAAATAACCAATAAAGTGAAAAGGCAGCCTAGAAAAGGGGAGAAAAATTTTGAAAACCATATATCGGATAAGAGGTTAACATCCAAAAATACATAAAGAACTAACAAAATAACAAAAAAAATCCAATTAAAATATGGGCCAAAGAACTAAATAGACATTTTTCAAAAAAAGGATCTCAAAATGGCCAATAGGCACAAGAGAATCTGGTCACCAGGGAAATGTACATAAAAACCACAATGAGATATCACCTCACACGTAGAATGGCTATCATCAAGAAGACAAGACACAACAGGTACCAGCAAGGATGTAATGAGAAAGGAATCCTTATACACTGTTGGTGGGAATGGAAATTAACCCAACCATTATGGAAGACAATATGGAGGTTCCTCAAAAATTTAAAACAGATGTACCATATGATCCAGCAATTCCACTTCTGAGAATACACCCAAAGGATATGAAAACAAGAATTCAACAAGATATATGCATCCCCATGTTTATCACAGCACTATTCACAATAACCATGATAGGGAAGCAACTCAATGCCCATCAACAGATGAATGGATGAGAGAGATGTGGTATAAGAACACAATGGAATATTACTCAGCCATGAGAAAGGAGGATGTCCTGCCATTTGCAACAACTTGGATAGACCTTCAGTACACTATGCCAAGCAAGATAAGCCAGACGGAGAATGACAAGTTCTGCTTAATATCACTTACATGTGGAATCTAAAACAATCAAACATATTTTAAAAAATAGAGTAAAATTATAGTTACCAGTCAATGGGGCTGGGAGAATAAGGTTAATGGTATTTAAGAGTACAAACTGTAACGAGTACTAAAATGGCCACAGAGATTTAATATAGTTTTGAACACAGTCATGAAGATTTAATGTACAGTTTCGGACACAGATAATAATAGTGTACTATAAGCATGTAAGGTGATAAATATCATTACAATAGCAGCCATATTACAATATATAAATGTATCAAAGTAACAAGATGTATACCTTAATTTACACCATGTTACATGTCAAATTTAGCCTATTTTAAAAAAATTATAGGAAATGAAAAAAGTTGGAAGACTCATACCATCTGATTGCAAGACAAACTAAAAAGCTACAGAATCAAGTAAGCACAGGATTTAAAAAAAGAACAGACATAAATAAATGGAACAGGTGAGAAAGACCAGAAATAGACTTACACAAATACAACAAACCGATTTTTGACAAAGGTGCAAAGGCAAATACAGAAAGGACAGTTTTCAACAAAAGTGCTAGAATAACTGAACATCCACAGGCAAAAAAAAAAAGAATAACCCATACCTCACACTTTTATAAAAATTAATGCAAATGGATCATAGACCTATATATTAAACCTACAAGTATAAAATATCTAGAAGAAAAAATAGGAGTGAATCCTGGTGACCTTGCAACTAGGCAAGGAATTCTTAGATACAACACTGAATACACGATCCATTTAAGAAAAAATTGATAAACTGGATTTCATAAAAATTTTAAATATTTGCTCTACAAAAGTACTCCTAAGAGAATGGGAAAAATATTTACAAATCACTTAACTGACAAATGACTTGTATCTAGAATATATAAACAACCCTCCAAATTCAGCAATAAGGAAACAGGAAATCCAATTAAAAAGTGGGCAAAAGATATGAGCAGATAATTCACCCAAGAATATATACAGATGGCAAATAAGCATCTGAAAAATGCTCAATATTATTACTTATTAGGGAAATGTAAACTAAAACCACCATAACATATGACTACACACCTATTAGAATAGCAAAAAGAAAATGGAGGTGAAACCATATGCTGGCACAGATGCAGGGCAAACAGAAATCTTTTACATCACTAATGAGAGTGAAAAATGGTACAGCCACTTGGGGAAACGATTTGATAGATCTTATAAAGTTAAATATACACTTAGCATATAACCCTGAAATCAGACTCCTAAGTATTTACCCAAAAGAAATGAAAACTTACAATCACACAAAAACCCATCCACTAAAAGGGCACAAAAATTCTCAGTCATAATATAGGTTGGTCACAGGGATAGTAGTACAGCTTGGAGAATATAGTTAATGATTGTGTAACATCTTCCTATGTTGACAGTAACTGCATTAATGGGGGTGAGGATATAATAATATGGCTAACTGTTGAACCACTGTGTTACATACTTGAAACCAATAAAAGATCATATATCAATGATACTTCAATTAAAAAAACCTACCCACAACTGTTCAAAGCATTTTTAGTCATAATTATCAAAAATTAAAATATCCCAAAAGTACATCAGCAAGTACCTGGAAAAACAAAGTTATACATCCATATAATGGAATATTACTCAGCAGTAAAAAAAGGACTGAACTACTAAGACACACAACATGAATAATTCCCAAACGTATTTTGCTAAGTAAAAAGAAGTCAGACCCAAAGGCTTCGTACCGTATGATTCTGCTTATACTGCATTTTAGATTAGACAAAACTGTAGGGAAGGACAACAAACCTCTGGTTCCCATATAGTGCTAGTTGTTTTTCCACACAGGGATCAAGATTATTCAAGGAGGAAAGTAACATTCTGAACAAACAATAAATGCAGGGGGAAAATGAACCTCAGCCTCTACCTAACATCACATACAAAAATTAATTTGAGATGGATCACAGACTTAGACATCAAAGCTAAAATTATAAAACTTCTAGAAGAGACAATAGATTATCTCCACAACCTTGGGGTATAGAAAGATTGTTTATACATAAATACTCAAAAAATAAAAAGATTTAAAACTTGTACTTCAAAATTTTTAAACTTGTGATATTCAAAAGAAACACTAAAAAATGAAAAGGCAAGTGAAATCCTATAATTCGCAATCAAAATATAGGTAGGTCGTACAGCACAGAGAAGACAAGTAATGACTCTACAGCATCTTACTACACTGATGGACAGGGACTGCAATGGGAGCGTGAGGACCTGATAATACGGGTGAATGTTGAAACCACAATGTTGCTCACGTGAAACCTTCATAAGATTGTGTATCAATGACACTTTAACAAAAAAAAGAGAGAAAAGAAAGAAAAGGCAAGTGAAATCTCAGAAGAAAGTATCTGTGATACACACATATGACAAACGATTTGCGTGCAGAATATATAAATAATAAAAACACGAGTAATAAAGCAGGCAAACACTTGAACATACATTTCACAAAAGAAGATACATGAATGGCCAAGAAGAACATGAAAAGTGCTCAACATCATTAATCAACAAAAAAATGTGAATTATAACCTCAATAAAGTCCCATTTTGAAACAACAATGGCTAAATTTTAAAAGACTGACAATACCAAATGTTGCAGAGTATGTAGAACAATGGAAACTCTCACACACTGGTTGACATATAAAATGATATAATCATTGCAGAAAAAAATTTGATAGTTTTTTTATAAACATACATCTATCTTATAACCTAACAATTCTACTCTTAACCAAGAGATACGAAAACATATACTTACACAATAATGTTTGTAACAATTGTATTTACAATAGCCAAAAACTGACAACCAAAATATTCATCAACTTACAAGCTACCACGGTGTGGTGTTATTATAAAATGGAATACTATTTGACCAAAAAAAAAAAAAGAATGAACTACTGATACACACAACATCACGGATGAATATCAAAAAAATATATTGAGTGAAGTAAGCCAACAACCAAAGACTCCATACTGAGTGATTCCAAGAGGAAATTCAAGAACAAATGAAAGCAACGTACAATGTACAATGAGAGGCACCAGAACAATGGCTGCCTATGGAGGCGGAAACAGTCTGGGAGAGGGCACAAGCTTTCCAGGGTACCCAGTGTTTTAAGTCCTAAGTGGGGCAATGGTTACATGGGTGTTTACTTTGATCAAAACCCTGTATACTTAAGATCTATTCACTTCACTGAATGTAAATGTTACCTCTTAAAAAAAATGAAATAAATTGCTTCAGTCTTTCACTTCAGTAATAGAAAATGCAGAACACAGCCACCCTACATACAGTGAACAAATGACTACTTTTAGAGAGTGCTATTAATTCGTTCAAATTCATAGAGAATGGCATCAGTTCACATAAGGAACTCACACTTGAGAGAACAGAATGGTCTTGTTTTAAGCAATCTGAAATTGTTTACTGGCAAACAAACCAAAAAAAAAAGTTTCTTATTTTAAATTAGACTTTTCAATATAAGCATGAATGGACCAAATATGGGAAGAACCTTCTGATTCCTAAATATCTCACCTTGAGAAAAAGTGACCCGTTATTAAATTCAATATGAAAAAAAAGCATTTACTATCACTATGTTATTCCTGATTGGGCAGAGATAACAGTTAACAATATAAATTATGTTAACAATAATTTGTGCAGAAAAAATATGGTTAAGCTAACTTCTGTTCTCAATAGACTACAACATAGTAATACAACTCACAGTCAACTCTTTTGCAGCAGAATCTATAACTGTTAACTCCAGTTCTTATACAATGTTAGGAGGTTTAACAAGCTACAACCAAAAATGAGTAGAAATGATAGTTGGCATAGAAATAAATGGAATTGATAATGGAATAAACTGGATAAAAGGGTATCAACACTAAAACTGAAAAAAAAATTACCAAATCTCAACCTTTTATTTTAAAAATAAAGGAAATACAATTTTAGCATTTAATTGGTATTCTGGGATAATTTGACTAGAAACCCATCTACATCCAAACTTTAGTGAAAGACAATACTTAATACACGCTTGTGTGTGTGTGTACATCTATATGTGTGTGCCTGTTTGCATGATCATGTGTATGTGGGCCGAACAAGTTCTGAGGTTTAAACTGATTTGGCACTAGTATTAAAGGAAAACACTTGGAATATTAACAGACTGAGCATCCCATCTTGTAAAGCTCTTTGTAGAAGTAGCATACCTGTGCTCTCTTCTGCACCTCCAGAAGGAGCTCAGAATACTGCAGCTCCAGTTCCTTCTTCTGTTTGTGCCAGCAGCTCTCCTGAGCTTTGATTTGCTCAGCCACTTTGTTAAAGGTGTCTTCCTGGGTCTGCTGAAGTTCTCTCACTGTATCAGACTTGTTTTTACAGATATATTCTAGATGTCTTATCTAAATGGGCAATGGCAAAAGAGAATGAGATATGCTCCCAAACCATGTCTTTGTATCACCTCCCCCAAAACTGTCCACGATTTTCTACTGTATTTTATTCCTTCAGATCATATAAAAATTTTAAGTGAAAATGAAAACAAAAAAATTAAGAAATAGGAATTAGTAGGGCAAATTATCATATTTTAGCAGAAAATGATGTCATTTTTGTGCTTAATGACATTTTATTTTTCATTTATAAAGTTACTTGTTCTATAATCAATTTTACTGAGAAAATTTAAAACATGCTTACCTCTGGAACCAACGCTAAAGCTATTCAGATAGCTCAATGGGGAAGGAAGTATTTAAATGAGCTTCACCAATCTACAAACATTTTACATATAATAAAACAATGTTCCAACTTTTTTTATTTTACATTCAAAACACTGGAAAGAAAATCCTCATCATCTAATATGTATGACAATTAATGATGTTTTGAAACCATGAACAGCTATTAAAACACAGTATCATCTCAGAGGGTTAAATCATGTATATTTTTTAATTATCAGTAATTTCAAGGCCATTATACACACATTCACCATCGCCAAGAGCATCTGGGCTTCTCACAGGTTATTCCTTCATTTTCCCAAAAATACTTCTCAGTGCCTAGGGTTATACTGGACAATAGGACCAAGGTAAAATGCTCTCACTCTAAAATCGGGCCAAGATGCTGTTTCATCACTTCAACAGATTAAAAAAACTTAAGGAACAGTATTTCTCTTTATGTTGCTTAAGAGAAATGTCATTGCAGCTAAAGATCTGGAAACTAGACCACATATATAGCTCTGACCAGTTCAACAGACCCAGGATAAAAATCAATATCCTTAATGGTGGAATATGTTGGTCTGCTTAGCCATTTTAATTTTCTATAACAAAAGACAGATTTTCAATTTTGTCTTTTTTTTGGTAAGACTGAATTCCTAGGCTTGTGAATGGTAAAGTGACCGTAAAAGTCTACTATTTTCTTCTATAGTATATACTTCTTACATTCAAAAGCACTGAAGGGATTTTATAACATACAGCATGTTGTATTTCCAGAAACGTCATAAACATAATTTTTAAATTTTACATGCTTTTAAAGTAACACCTCATTATTTCCTGAGCATAGAATTTTAAGATATTTTTGAATAACTATTTTGTTTCTATTTTATGCTAACATAAAGAGTTGGTTTATTAATGTAAATGACTAAGTTCTTTGAGTTGCTTCATCAGTAAGATTAATTTATTTTCTTTTAATTAGGTCCCTGTGGCTAATACTGGCTAGTAGTATTAGCATGTCCTGCACAGAAAGTGGAGCTTGGAGACTTCATACAGACTTCAGTCACATTTACATGCCCACAGCAATGGCATCAAACTGAGTTGTAGACAAGCCATAATTAATGATATTGAATTATTAACAGCCAAATTCTTTTTGAAATAAGATGAATGTCAGACCCTCTTAATGATACTGTGATGTGGACAAATGCCACTGAATTTAATAGAGGTATCTGGTGCCTGAAGACAGTCACCTTCTCATTAGCCCTGTTGAGGTCTGCGATCAGGGCATCAACATTCTCCTGCAAGACGGCACAGAGTTCAGACCAAGAGAATTTATCCAGCATGCCTTCCGGTTGTTTTATGAGCACACAGCCTGTTATCAAGTGCTGATACAAGGTATGAAGGAAGGTTAGCTTCTCCTGTGAGAAAAAAAGGAAATTAATTCCAGTATATAAACATTGTAAGAAGTAAAACACATAATACACATGGTGAAAATTTTATTTCAAAAACCCAGAAAGGAATTAAAATATTCAAGTCTCAAAATATTGTCAACTTGGTGATGTTTTTTACATTCAAAACTAAGCATCAGATAAAAACTTGGAATTGCTCACTCTTGGTATTCAAAAACCAAAACGTACCAAAAGTCTAGAAGTCAAAAGATCAGGGTTCTGAGCCCAGCTGTACTACTACTGAGCATGTGATCTGAGGAAGTACTTGTTCAGGCCTCCCCTTTCTAAGCTGTAACATGAGGAATCTGGACGAGTTGCTCCTAAGACCTTCTAACTGGAAATCAGTATGGTAATTCTATAATGTCATATTTAAAGTTACCAAAACAGATGTCAGAAAACCAATATAGAGAGAAGAGTGTTACTCAACTCTGTTCAAGAAAAAGTTATATCAGTATCTGTATTATATGTATACAATTACTCAGCTTTCTTCCTCCTCCAGGGGTTCCAGTTTCCTTACCACTTATAGGAAATCTATCCCAAGCGCCTGAGGCAAAGCAGCCAATGATATGAAAGATATGGAAGATGGGCTCATTTGTTTTCCCCACTTATAAGTTCATACAGTATTTGGCACACTGGGCATTTGTAGGTCTTTAAATATTACAAAGTTAACAGGCAAAAAAAAGGACATCCCTGCCGGAGGAATGCTTTCAAACTATCCAATGAGAAATATGTTAAAAAGAAAAAAAAGGGTCTTTTAAAACTACATTGCCATTGTAGTAACTAAACCACCCATAGTTTAATGACCCGGAAACACTATGCTATAGAATTCAGTAAAAAGCTGATCCCATCTTGGGTACACGAGGAAAGCTTAGTTACTAAGATGCCCAATGGCTCTCTTTATAAAGTGTTTCACCTATAAAGTCCCACAGAATGGAAGTCAAAGCAATGTAATTGTAAAACTGCAGAATGAATATGCTGTGTAGATAAAATAAGTTCCCTTAAGGTTTTTTAATAGATCATCAGGAAAAGAACACTTCTAAAAGGAAAAAACAGAAATTCTAATCTTCTAGATAAGAAAAACTAAATACAGGATATGCAAAGGTTTTGTAATTAGAAATCATGGGGAAATTTTTCCTATATATGTTAAAATGTGTATCTTTATTCCTCCCTATATTCCACCTTAGTTTTTTCCAAATATAACAATTTAAAAACCAAAAAATTCGAATACATAGTTACAACCATAAACCTGAGTAGGATATGGGAAGAGTCTTTCTAAACACACTGTACCTTTTCCTTTTTTAAGCAATTAAAGATGTCTTTTGCAATTTCAGCTGGGTTGAGATGTTTAAAAATCTTACTAAATATATTAAACCAAATATGATATTCAGACACAAAAATTCTTCCCCCCCCCCACACACACACACACATTTGGCTGACTGAGTTCATCTTATAGGATAATTTATTGTGTCGCCATCATGTCCTTTTTGCTTGGGCTGTGATAAACCATGCGTGACAATCATCCATTTGGCGTGAAAAAGGGAATCTCAAGATCCAAAACTGATTCACACATGTTGAGCACAACCACAATGCTGTGGGCCTGCTGACTTTACAGTACAGTCAGACTTCTAGTTTCCTCTCCTTTAATCATTATCTGATGTGCGGAACAATTCCAGTCCCTTCATGTGGACACAATTTAAATCCCAGACTATAAGAAAAGTGGAAAGAATGTTTCCTTTTTATTCACTTGGCATTCATGTTCATATTGGTTGGAGTAATGAACCCAATGTGTAGGGCCACTTAGATAAACCAACCGCACACAAGCTAGACTAGCTCTGTGTCCCAGGGGTAAAGGGCAACGTCACATAACGATTCCATTCACACGGGCACATAAAGAATATCAAAGTTTTGTCATAATATTTTAAGAAATCATTAACAAATAAAAATGGATAGGCAACTCTCATGGGCATCCAAAGAAAGTTTTGATTTTGTGGGACTTGTATTTTTCTAAATTTTGATTAATATAAAGAGTAAGGAGTCTATTAATGTAGCTATTTATTCCTGTTTTGCAAATGAGGAAACTAAGATGAGGGCAGACTGAGCTGTATGGTTTGTCCGTAATCACAGAGTTTGTAAACAGAAGTACCACTGTCCAAGTCTAGTTCTTTCTGATTACAAATATATATATATATTCTTTCCACCATGTCAAGCTACTAAACTACTGAAATAAAAAATAATTTTTTCACTGGCAAACAGGAACACCTTGAAAGGACTGTTAGGAGCACAGCTGCCTGAGATACGATGTTCTCAACAGTCAGTGAAAATTAGTTGTACAAGTTGTGCGTGATGATTTCTCTCACATAAGATGACACAAGAGGAACAGAGTGACTGATTTTGCAGCTGGACGGAGTATTTCAGAACAATCAGCTCAGAACAATTTTTTGAATTAAATCAAATAAGGGTAAAAACAGCCACTTGAGGTATGCAGAGGTTTATAAAGCAGAGATTAGTGAGAGGCCATTCCTGACAGTCATTTGGTCTCCACTAATACCTCAGTGTCCTTACGGGAAACCTGGGAAAGCTGCTGTAGTTCACTTTCAGACCGGGCTGCTCGCGCCTTTTCTTTCTCCCAACAGTGCAGCACATTTTGTAGTTCCACTTTTAAAGTGCTTATTAGAGCCTCTCTGTCTGCACATTTAGTGCGTAAGTGACTTAACTCTTTATTGACATCAGCCAGTCTATCCTGAAGATCCTGTCAGAGATACCAAATAAAGAGACTGTATGAAGGCAGCCCAGAGGGTGTGAGGGATTCAAATATAAAATACGGAATGAAAACTTCCAAAGCTTTAACGTAGAAGAACCAATCACAAAAGCAAGTATTAGACTATCATGCTAAACATGAAGATATCTTATTGAAAGTATTTTCAAAGTATAATACTTCAGCTCAAATATCAGAAAATTCATGTTTCAACATTTAAAAATAAAATGTTAGTAACATGGCTTATTCCAAAATGCTTTTGAAATGGAGTTTTCCTTTCAGCTCATTATTAAAAAAATAACTTGGTAGCGCAAAAAACTTTAAATAACAAGTACATAACAATTTAAAAATAAACCTCTTATGTTTAATATAAGAACATTTACTTCCCAGTGACATTCCAAATACATAGAAATCTCAAGTATGTGACATAAAATTCTGCTGAACTATTTATTCTTCAATCTTAACAAATTCTATTCAAGTATATCCATGATAAACTCAACATGCACCAACACAAAAAAGATTCCAACTCTGAGTTGCTTCGTACTTTTTTTTTTTACAATTTTGTAAAGATGTAGTACATAAAATCAGCACAGAAAATAAACTGTTGTCCTGGACATTGGCCAGGTGTGGTCTCAGTCCATTACTAGGCAGGATGTACTAAAAACAATAGCTCCTTCCTAAAATGATGAAAACTGACTTCAAATACTAAAAATACGCTATGTATCTAAGGCTGGACATTAAATTGTAAATAATTTTTTGAAACTATGGTATTATAAAGTTTTTCCTTTAATCAAAACAATTTCCAATCAAGTTTTATTTTTTTATTTTTGAAAAAAAACATTCTCGTTACTTTGATCATCAATAAAAAATTTAAATTGTATCCAAATGTAGTTAATAAAAGTAGGAAATATATTTTCAGATATCGCTACCTAAAAATAGCCCCTAAGTGATTATACTTCTTTACTAATACAAAAGGAAGAAGTTATTTTAAATCACAATACCTTTATATTTCTAGTGTGAGATTCTATCTTCTGTTTGGTAGAATCAAGTTCATTAGATGCCTTTTCCTTAGCATCATTCATGCTGTTTAGCTGATTAAAGAAAACATAAGTAACTTTTTAAATATTTTTCGAGGATGTATAACTCAAAAACTTATCTGTAAATGTTTTTTATCCATTAATTAAATACAAATTTTTCAATAGTAATTAAGAGTCTTAACAAAGTATTCCTTTTGGTTAACTATATAATACCTGTCACAAGTTCACATGGCTAAAAAGGAAAGAAACCGTTCAAGCTTAAAATGTCAGTGATGTTTTGTGTTTTTACTACACGCCTGGATAAAGGATTTCATTCGTACAGTAAACAATATAACTTTATTCTTAAAATCCTACTGGACCAAAATGCCAGAAGCAGTGGCATCTAAAAGGAAAGATGAAAAGACAGAACAGAAAACTGTTCTTTCTATACATCATGACAGTATTCACTGGTCTCTCACTCCATATGACAACTTCAGGGTCGGTCACATGCAGTCCTACTGGGAAGGCTTGTGGCAGGTCATCAGTTGGTCCTGCTCTGCTTGTGATTTATTTTCTTTGACAGTTCATTCTTCTTTCTGTCAGACTGCTCTTTTTGCTTTCTTTGCAGCCACCCCCTTGGTCTCCCCACTGCTGTCTCTGGCACTGGTTCACAACAAAGCACTCACTAAGCCAAAGCCTGCTGAGTCGACTTTTCGACTGTGCTGCGGATCATGTGACATTCATCCTCCCAAATAACAATTCGCTGTGGGTAATATGTTCCTAGTTACCCTGCAGCTTCCAGACCCAGGCCTCAGAAGACTTTCATAAACTACTAACAATACAGGTCGTCTTGTCTTACTGGGAAAGGCTTAGCAATATTTGTTCTTTATAGCAGTATTATTATTTCAATGGTCACTCTCTTTTTATGCCTTTTGAACAATTACAGAGGTTATTAAGAAGACTCACTTTTCCTTCTTTGTTCACCTTGGTAAACTAAAGTAAAATAAGCCTCTTCTGAAATATGAAGTATAATGGCTTCTTGGCCTTTGTCATATATGAAAGGCACAGATAAACAGAAGGATAAACATTAAATTCCATGTTATATGGCTTGTCTTGGGTTTGGACACTGTTTGTTGTTTTGCTAATTGTATTTAATGTGATTATTTTATATTTTCTAATATGACAAGCTGTAACTAAACGAACTCTTCAATTTTTAAAGCACAAATTCATAAAATATTTTAATACCCAAGAAAATTATCAACCCACACATTAAATAATACAAATGAGATGATAAATAAAAGCATAAGCTTTTTCGGTCAACAGCACTTTACTCCCTGTACAGAATGAAAACTAACTTCTCTCCTTTTTTAATTAAGACTTTCACAATTTGTAGAAACCTAAAATACTGACAAAACCAAATTTCCACCACCTATTTCAAATTTCGTAAAAACATAATGACATTTATTATAGATTAATATCAAAATAAACTTAAAAAAAACATAATGACATTTAAATACATACCACATATTAACTTAAATGATTTGCATAGCTTTTTTTTTAATTAAAGTAAATTTTGAAGACCAAGAAGTAAAAGAGGATTGTAACTTTGAAAACAATGGTGTGATTGAAGAGTTACCAAAACACAAGTGAGACGTGACTTGAGGCCACACTTAAAGGAAGAACAGTGACAGACAAATTATTTTTTGTATCTGTGAAGCTGTCAATTCCACATACCCAATCTTTTTGACCTTTGTAACAAGCAAGGGATACGTACTGCTGCAGGCCGAAGGCTATATGTGTGGAACCAAACAGTGCAAGTATTACCTCATTAGATGCATCTTTCAGCTTGCTCTGGTAATCCGTCAAGGTGCGCCTCAAAGTCTCAAGGACAACAGAGAAGCTGGGGGGTTTATCTTTGTCCTTGTGGATGCCTAGAGAAAAATGTAGGATGAAAATATACCCTTTTGGTCACAAAGACACAAAAGCTAAGCAAACAGTAACAGAGATATTACAATTAGGAAGAGCTGAAAAGACACTGAAACACTCAGTAGAATCTTATTCTCCCAAGTACACTGGTATGTAGCCAAGTATTACTAGCCTTTCTAAACAAATGATCCAATGAAGCTCATAATATATCAAGTGCACTGTAGGGCTACTTTGTATCTTACCAAGACCCAACACTGTAGTTAGTAGTAAGCTCTTTTCCATTTTTTTTCTTTCCTCTCCCTCAGTAACTCAACTATTTGTACATACATGTTATCCAACAATTAAATGAACAGTCTATACTGACATTATTTGGGGAGTTATGTACACTTACTTTGGTCCTTATGTTTCTGATCAGTCAGGCCTATTTTGCTAAAGTAATAATTTCTGAATCCAAGAGTATATAATTTTCTATTATGCTTGGAAATATTCTTCAATCCTTAAAATTCTCAAGTTACAACTTGAAATAAGTAGAAAAAATACTATTATCTACGTAGACTCACATCATGTTTCAATTAAAACCCTTAAAACTGATACTCATTTTAAAAATATGAGTATTTCCATATTATTCCCTCAAACTATTTTAATTTAGTTGGGCCCTAAGTTTAGTTGAGCTAATCAACGTCATATAATCAAATATAGTTTGAAATATTAATCCAAAATAATCAAAAACTTAGTTTCAAAAAACACTTTTAATTGAACTATACTACTCTTTATTTAAAAAGAAACAAGTAGCAAATTTAAAAACATTCTTATTAAAAATATTTCTTTTCCTATTATAATTTATCCCCATCATTTACAACCTAAGTATTTCAATAGACAAGAAACACGCTTTCAACAAAGATAATTTTTAAAAGAAGCATTCATTATATACATTTATTATTCACTGATTCATTTGACTAATTTACTGGATTACTACTATGTATAAATCTTAGGCATTAAGTCATGAAAGTGAACAAGATGAGTGTAGTCTCTGTTCTAACAGAATTTATAGCCTAAAAATAGGGGGAGATGGTAAACAAGTGATTATATGAGATCATTCATCCATTCTTCAAGTATTCAATTGCTGGAACTTTGCGGGGATAGGAAAGAACTCAATAATGAAGGAAAGAAAGGAAGAAAGAGAAAAATTGTTTTGGTTAATGGTAGATTAACTTTAATCTCAGAGTATTGGTGACATTTAGTGTTTTAATCTTGGCCAAAATGTTATTATAAATGTATTACATTCATCAAGGTATAGTTTAAACACTATCTTAAGTATGGGCACACCTTGAATTTTCTTAAACAGGAGACTATTTAACTTAAAAATCAAAAGTAATATAGAAACAACACATATCCCACCTTGGGAGGCGGGGAGTGGGGGGTCCAGGAAAAAAAAAACACTGCTCTGAGCCATGATAATAGAGGAGACAGTACTCTTTGAAATGACTATGAGTCAGAAATACAACTCATTAAAAATTTTATTAAAGGTCTTACCAAACGTATTTTTTAAATTGCTTTCTTGCACAAGATTTTTTTTTAATGTAATGTATAATTCTTTTCTTTTGCTCCTATACCAGTAGGCCATGCATAAATCATTCAAGGACACTCAGGAAATCTGCTGGCTTTTACAATAGCAGAGAAAATGTCCTCTTAGAAATTGAGAAGAATAAAATCATCTTAATATGACTGTTGAGGGGTAAAGGGACAAAATGTCCTCCCCTTACTAACCCATGTACAGTCTTATATTCTACATAAGACAATTTCTTCTCTTGAAAATGCTTACACAATAAAGTTCAGTTGAAGTACAAAGTATGTTTGAAGTCCCACCCACATCCATTATAAAAGTTACCAGTCCCTTAGCATGACAAAATATTTACAAATTTTAAAAAAGGCATTACTCAGGACCCAGGACCTTACTAATCTGATTTAAACTAATAACATTCTAATTACTGCACAATGGAACAAGAAACAAGCTATTAAAACTATCCTATCAGAGGAAAATCAAAATCTCACAAATAAAAAGCAGTAAAAAAATACGTGAACAGCAACTATAAAAGGCTTTTCAAAAGTCAAACTACAGTTGAAGAACAGACTGTGTCAGGACACTTTATACTTAGTATGCCCAACCCAAAATCTTCTAAGTTTCTCTGTCCCTCTGGTTGTACACGTGTGGCTGTGTACATGAATGCCAGCCTATACTTTCTATCACCACTGCCTAATTCAATCTCTCACTTTTAAGTGAATTTCAACTCGGTATACCCTGGCAAATCTTTTCTTTGAATTTGTAGCCCATTGGAAGGAACAGAATAGAAGAAAAGATTCCAAGCCCTGTATTTAAATGTTTTCTTCAAGATAATGTCTAAATATGTTTTCATGACTCAATAAACCAGCTGGAGTTACAATGTCCGTAACCTACTGTTCCACAGTAGAAACAGTAAGTGGTAATGAATGAAGTCACTATATCTTCTCCACCTTCTCAAACATTCTCTGACCTACTTCAGTCTCCTGCAAGGCCACAAAAGGGGATATTTACTTTAAAAAAAAAGAGAGACTGAATATAAGACAAAAGACTGAGCTTTTAAAAAAATAAATGTTACCATAAAACTCTTAGAAAAAAACATAGGCAAAAATCTCTTGGACATAAACATGAACGACTTCTTCATGAACATATCTCCCCAGGCAAGGGAAACAAAAGCAAAAATGAACAAGTGGGACTATATCAAGCTGAAAAGCTTCTGTACAGCAAAGGACACCATCAGTAGAACAAAAAGAGGTCCTACAGTATGGGAGAATATATTCATAAATGATGTATCCGATAAGGGGTTGACACCCAAAATACATAAAGAGCTCACACACCTCAACAAACAAAAACCATTAAGAAATGGGCAGAGGACATGAATAGACACTTCTCCAAAGAAGAAATTCAGATGGCCAACAGGCACATGAAAAGATGCTCCACATCACTAATCATCAGAGAAATGCAGATTAAAATCACAATGAGATATCACCTCACACCAGTGAGGATGGCCAACATCCAAAACACAAACAACAACGAATGTTGGCGAGGATGTGGAGAAAAGGGAACCCTCCTACACTGCTGGTGGGAATGCAAATTAGTTCAACCATTGTGGAAAGCAGTATGGAGGTTCCTCAAAAAACTCAAAATAGAAATACCATTTGACCCAGGAATTCCACTCCTAGGAATTTACCCTAAAAATGCAGAAGCCCAGTTTGAAAAAGACAGATGCACCCCTATGTTTATCGCAGCACTATTTACAATAGCCAAGAAATGGAAGCAACCTAAGTGTCCATCAGTAGATGAATGGATAAAGAAGAGGTGGTACATATACACAATGGAATATTATTCAGCCATAAGAAGAAAACAAATCCTACCATTTGCAACAACATGGATGGAGCTAGAGGGTATTATGCTCAGTGAAATAAGCCAAGCCGAAAAAGACAAGTATCAAATGATTTCACTCATATGTGGAGTATAAGAACAAAGAAAAAAACTGAAGGAACAAAACAGCAGCAGACTCACAGAACCCAAGAACGGACTAATAGTTACCAAAGGGAAAGGGACTGGGGAAGATGGGTGGGAAGGGAGGGATAAGGGGGGAAAAAGGGGCATTACGATTAGCAAATGTAATGTTGGGGGGGCATGGGGAGGGCTGTACAACTCAGAGAAGACAAGTAGTGATTCTATAGCATCTCACTACGCTGATGGACAGTGACTGTAATGGGGTTGTGGGGGGGACCTGATGAAGGGGGTAATTTAATAACCATAATATTGCACATGTAATTGTAGATTAATGATAGCAAAATTTAAAAAAATAAATAAATGTTATAGAACATGAGGTCATGCTCATCCTTAGAATAGGGGGAAAAAAAACCCGGCTATTTAAAGGTGATTTTTAATCACATAGTAAAACACAGAAAATAACATTCAAATGGGTTTTATTTTCACCAGAGAAAATCCAAACATTAAATATATTGATGACTATAAAAATTCCCCTCATTCTAAAAGCACTAAATACAACACTTTGTTCATGGTTATACTTTTTAAAATTTAAGTATCATCGATATATAATCTTATATAGGTTTTAAATATACAACACAGTGGTTCAACAGTTACCCTTATTATTAAATCTTCACTCTCACTAGCACAGTTACCATCTGTCAACACAAGAAGATGTTACAGAAACATTGGCTGTATTCTCCATGCTATACTACCTCCGTGACAAAGTTATATTATGATTGAGAATTTTTGTGTCCCTTTATCCTCCTCACCCTCCCCACCCACCCATCCTCCCCAACCCCTCCCACATGGTAACTATCAGTCCACAGTTATACTTTTCAAACTAAAAACTACACTCTCTATATTAATTCATCTTATTCACTGAGATCATAAACAGTCATCTTCATTATCTTGCGAACATTGGTGTCCATTCTGGAGTTTTTAAGGAGATCAGCTCATAAATTTTCTAACATATGGAGAGTATTTATTATGTAAGTCCTGCCCACCCACACCCTCACTATGTCCTCAGGAAGAGTCCAGGAAGCACTTCCCTCACCTAGGTTAAAGGAATGTATTGTGATGGGAGCCCGTGTCCTCAACAAGCTCTGTGTACCTTGATAAGCTCTGTGTAGCTAAAAGGCCATGGATAATGGTGGGAAATGGTGCCATCAAGCTAGGTTCCCTAAATTCAATGAGGATGAGGAGATCTTGGGTGACACAGGCCAATTGTAGCACTTAACTTCCAGAGACAAAATGGACATAGTTGCTATAATGGGCAGTGAAATCAAAGCAATAAATAAAATGGTTTTACACATGGAGATTGCTGGCATTGGCTAACTGATACGGCATTCCTAGAGCTAAAATAGATAAGCACTCTTCTTAAGTATTATCTGATTTGTCTAAGTAGAAAATCTCTAGGTTTCATTACCATTAATAGGACTTAAATCAACACAAAAGAGAGTCTGAGCCCTCAATCAACTCTCATACTTGAGCTAGTTCACAGACACAGTCAGTGCCCCTTGCCCCTTAAATAGAGGATGGGTCCCCTTTAGGAACCCTAACATACTGCCAAAGATCATACTGTGAATCTTTCTCCTAGCTTTCCTCGAAGAAACATGCAACCATTTATCAGGGTGACCACGCACTGGGGAAGGGGAGTTAATCACTGGGATAACTGGATACTGGATCCAATCTGACACTAATTCCTGGAGACTTAGTATGCTTTTGTGGTTCGCTAGTTAGAGTAGGAGCTTGCAGAGGTCAGGAAATTAACTCCGGGTTAAGATCTATCTCCAGTGGGACCAGGAGGTACCTGAACCCACCTCATAGTTATGTCCCCAGTTTGGAATGCATAGTTAGAAAAGTCAAATGCAGAAACTGGCATAATGTCCATATTGGTTACCTGACCCATGGAGTGAGGGATTTACAGAGGAAACCAAATAGAAAAAAAAAGCAAGTGGAAGTCACTAGAACTTTTACCAACCAAAAAAGTAAGTTGAAGAAATGCTACATTTCTGGAAAGACTGCAGCAACTTGAAAGATAAAGGATGTGGTGATTCTAACCATGTCAGCATTCAACTCATCTACCTGGATTATGCAGCATACAGATGGATATTAGGAATGGATAGTGAATTACTGTAAGCATAATTACATGGGACTCCAATTGCGGCTGCATAATCTGTTTTGGGGGCAAATCAATACATTTCTGGCAATTGGAATGAAGCGACTTCTTCTATCCTTTTAGTAAAAATCACCAAAACTCTTTCAAGCTAGCAGGGCCAACTACGTCCTTCACAGCCCTACCTCAGAGCTACATCAACTCTGGCATAATCCAGTCTCTAGAAATCTTGATTAACTCTCCATTCCAGAAGACATCACATGTTCTGCTTAGTTCTCTACCAAATTGATGATATCATTCCACAAGTTCAAACAGGTCAAGTCTGGCAGGTCCTTATAAGTGAATCATATGGTAAACTTTTAGGATTTTGGAACAAAGCAAGCCATCCTCTACAGATAACTACTCTCCTCTTGAAAATCAGCTTTAGACTTCCTACTAGGTCCTCAGCAGATATTCTGCATTCACAGCCACTAATTTACCATGGGACCTGAGTTACCCATCATAAAATGGTTATTGTCTTATCCACCAACCCATAATTTGGGCATGCACAACAACACTGTATCTTCAAGTGAAAGTGATATATACAAAACTGGGATCAAGCAAGTCCTTAAGACACAAGATGCTGCATGAGCAAACAGTCCAGATTCCCATGGCCCTATTCTTACAACATTGCTTCCTCTCTTAACCCACACCCTGGACCCATGGACAATTTCCTATGACCAGTTGAATAATGGGCTTATATGTAGATGGTTCTGTATGATACACTGACACTACTTAGAAGTAGTCAGGTGCAGCACTACAGCCCCACACAAGGATGATCCTGAAGAATAGTGGTGAAGTGAAATCCTCCCAGTAGGGAGAACTTCAAGTAATGGACCTGTCATTTTGCCTGGAATGAGAGACGACCAAAGGGACAAATATATACCAATTTATGGGGAGAGCTAACAGTTTGGCTGAATGAGCAGGGCCTAGAAAAGAGCACAGCAAATCGGTAACAAGGTGCTCTGGGAGAGAGTATGTGGCTAGACCTCTCCAAATGAGCACTGCACCCAGATCAATCAATAAAGGGACATCTTAATAATCAAGAGGACAAGATGAAGCATTCTGTGGATTTCAACCACCATCTTTTCCCAGCCACCTTCGTCCTTACTCACCTTTGCTGTCCTTACAACAAAGGAGTCATGGCAATGAGGATGGAGATAATACACAGGCTCAGCAACACAGCGTCGATTCATCAAGATTGATATGGTTATAACCCCTGTTGAGTGTGAAATCCATCAACAGTAAAGACAAACAGTGAACCCATGATATGGTACCATTCTCTAGGAGGACGAGCCAGCCACCTGGTGGTAAATTGATTATACTAAGTCACTTCCTTCATGGAATGAGCAATGCTTTATTCTTAATAAGACAGACACTCTGAATATAGACTTTCCTTCCCTGACCATTATATTTCTGCTGAAATCACCATGCATGAATTTATAAAATACCTTATTCACCATTACATATTCCACATAGCATTGCTTCTAACCAGGAAACTCATTTTACAGCAAATGAAGTATGGAAATAGGAAAGTATTCTCATTCTGAGAGAATTCACTGGCTACTATGTTTCCTCTCAGTCTGAAGTAGCTGGCACACAGAATAGTAGAATGGCCTTTTGAAGAATCATGGTGCTGCTGGATATCAACATTTTGTGGGACAATAATAATATCCTCCAGGATAATATATGCTCTGAGTCAGCCATCAATATATGGTGTGTTTCTCCCATATCCAGGATTCACAGGTCCTAGAATCAAATGTTCATGGGAGTGGCTCATATCATTACTATATCTCATGATTCACTAGTGAAACGTCTGTTTCACATCCCAAAAACTGTGGACTCTATTGGTCTAAGTTTTAATTTCTCAGGGGAGAAATGCTTCCCCCTGGGACACGGCAATGGTTCCACTAAAATGGAAGCTGAGAATATCACCTCATCATTTCTGAACAAATCATGCCAGGAAAACAAAGAACAAAGATAGTTCTTCCTTACAGGACAACTGGTCCTTATTATCAAGGGAAAATTGATTGTAAGAATGAGTATGTTTAGAATACAGAATATCTCACAAGGCCCCTGTTAGTACACTCATGTTCTTTTGAAAAACATTAATAGACCAGCAATCCCACTTCTGGGTATATATTCAAAAGAATTAAAAGCAGGGTATTGAAGAGATGTTGCCATGTTTATAGCAGCACAATTCTCAATAGCTAAAAGGTAGAAGCCACCTAAAAGACTATCAGCAGATGAATGGATAAACAAAATGTAATATATACGTACAATGGAATATTATTTAGCCTTAAAAATTAATTCCTGTCACATGCTATAACATGGATGAACCTTAAAGACAGTACACTAAATGAAATAAGCCAATTACAAAAAGACAAATACTACACCATTGTACTATATGAGGTATCTAAAGTAGTCAAATTCATAGAAACAGAAAGTAAAATGGTAGTTACCAGTGGCCAGGGGAAGGGGGAAAAAAGATATGATGGTTAATTTTATGTGTGAACTTGATGAGGCTACAGGCCCAGGTACTATTAGACACTTTTCTGGATGTATATATGAGGATGTTTCTGGATGAGGCTGACATCTGAGTCAGGACTGAGTGAAGCAGATTGCCCTCCCCAAAGCAGGGGCCTGTACTTGAGGCCTGAACAGACTACAAGGCTACGAAGGGAAGAATTCTTTCCCTTGGCCTGACTGTTTGCAAGTTGGGACATCAGGCTTCCCCTGCCTTTTTACTCAGACTGACTGGAACTCACACCACCGGCTCTCCTGGTTCCCAGATCTTCAGAGACAGGCTGGGACTAATACCATTGGCTCTACTGGGTCTTCAACTTGCAGATCTTGGATTTCTCAGCTTTCATAATCAGGTGCTTAATTAAGAATCCCATTTAGAGAATATTGAACATTCTTAGTGAAGTCACTCCCTTGGATTTTACAAACAAGCAACAAGCATGATGAAGCAGAGCAAGTTCAGTTTGAAAACCTCAGTGAATTGGGAAGGGAGGAAAGTAAAAGAGAAACTGGTAACTGACACTAAAAGAGACCTGCTTGCCACTCTTCCAGTCACCCTTGGCTTGTCAGTGACCCGAGAATCTCCAGGTAAAGGTATCAACCATGAGGTTCACAAGAATTAATTAAAATTCTCAAGAAATTGCCAGTTTGGGGCAATAATCTTTTATTTTAGAGGTAAAGGAGGACAGGAGAGGAAAAGTCCAATTTGTTGTCCTGATTTTCCTAAGAGCAGTCCCAGAGACTGCCAAATTTCTGAGTGATATACACATGCCTAAAGGCACCAAATGCTGCTGCTACTATTTCCTAGGATCCTTCAGCATCTCCAGTAGAAAGGAAAAGAATTCCTCTGGAGTATTACAAATGACTTCCTCAAGGATGGAAAGGTGAAGTAGGTTGGAGGGTTCCATCTCAGTCAACACAAAAGTCAACCACCCTGAGGGAGCATCCCCAAGCCGCAGGACAAACTTTCTTTTAGAGCCTAATGAAGAAAAAGTCACATTCTATATGTTTGCTAACATCCTCAGGCAAAGATGAAACTGTATTAGAGAAACACTTGAGGCAGAAAGACCACATGGGTTCAAAGTGGGAAAGGATTTCTCCCCATACATGCCTGACTGTACGAATTACCACCAGAGAAGAAATGAGATATGAGCAGCTCTAATGCTTTAACTTCAGTGGACAGCAGAAAACAGAAATAAGAAATAAAGGTCCCTGATCAAGTAAATTGAGGCTATCTTGTCTAATGACAGGTTATCAATTAACAGTTCTATGGTCCATGTGAGAGTGCACATTTTCTGCTGAAGTTCAATCTTCCTGGTGACGCCTATGGAATTCTACCCGAAGGGCTCCTATAATTTGGAAACAGACTCCATGACTACCTTTAGAATCTCAACAATTAAAGTGAAAATAGATCTTCAACCTGACATTAATTCATTCATGCTTTTATTCATTAATATTCAACATTTATTAAATGCCTGCTTTGCATCAAGTATTGTTTCAGCTACTTAAAACACATCATTAAATAAAAGAGACACACTCCTACCATTTGCAACAACATGGATGGAACTAGAGGGTATTATGCTCAGTGAAGTAAGCCAAGCGGAAAAAGACAAATATCAAATGATTTCACTCATATGTGGAGCATAAAAGCAAAGAAAAAAAACTGAAAGAACAAAACAGCTGCAGACTCACAGAACCCAAGAATGGACTAACAGTTACCAAAGGGAAAGGGACTGGGGAGGATGGGCGGGAAGGGAGGGACAAGGGGGATAAAGGGGCATTATGATTAGCACACATAATGTTGGTGGGGCAGAGGGAGGGCTGTACAACTCAGAGAAGACAAGTAGTGATTCTATAGCATCTCATTACGCTGATGGACAGTGACTGTAATGGGGTAGGTGGGGGGGACCTGATGAAGTGAGGAGTTTATTAACAATAATGTTGCACATGTAATTGCAGATAAATAATACCAAAATAAAAAAAAAATTTTATTAAAAAATAATAATGAATAGACACTTCTCCAAAGAAGAAATTCAGATGGCCAACAGGCACATGAAAAGATGCTCCACATCACTAATCATCAGAGAAATGCAGATTAAAACCACAATGAGATATCACCTCACACCAGTGAGGATGGCCAACATCCAAAACACAAACAACAACAAATGTTGGCGAGGATGTGGAGAAAAGGGAACCCTCCTACACTGCTGGTGGGAATGCAAATTAGTTCAACCATTGTGGAAAGCAGTATGGAGGTTCCTCAAAAAACTCAAAATAGAAGTACCATTTGACCCAGGAATTCCACTCCTAGGAATTTACCCTAAGAATGCAGCAGCCCAATTTGAAAAGGACAGATGCACCCCTATGTTTATTGCAGCACTATTTACAATAGCCAAGAAATGGAAGCAACCTAAGTGTCCATCAGTAGATGAATGGATAAAGAAGATGTGGTACATATACACAATGGAATATTATTCAGCCATAAGAAGAAAACAAATCCTACCATTTGCAACAACATGGATGGAGCTAGAGGGTATTATGCTCAGTGAAATAAGCCAAGCCGAAAAAGACAAGTATCAAATGATTTCACTCATATGTGGAGTATAAGAACAAAGAAAAAACTGAAGGAACAAAACAGCAGCAGACTCACAGAACCCAAGAACGGACTAATAGTTACCAAAGGGAAAGGGACTGGGGAAAATGGGCGGGAAGGGAGGGATAAGAGGGAAAAAGGGGCATTACGATTAGCAGATGTAATGTTGGGGGGGCACGGGGAGGGCAGTACAACTCAGAGAAGACACGTAGTGATTCTATAGCATCTCACTACGCTGATGGACAGTGACTGTAATGGGGTTGGTGGGGGGGACCTGATGAAGGGGTAGTTTAATAACCATAATATTGCACATGTAATTGTAGATTAATGATAATAAAATAAATTATATTTAAAAAAAAAGAAAAATAATAATGTACAGGAAAAAAGATTAGAAGACCAAAATATTAAAGTGGGAAGTCCTTGATTTATTCATTTTTCCACTTTTCTGTATTTCCCACACTTTATTAAAATGGATTTTTTTTTATGATGAAAAATAAATAAATAAAATAAAGGAGACACAGATCCTTGCCCTCATGGAGCTTGGACATTGTGGTAGTTAATTTTGTTTGTTTCTTTGTTTTGTTTTTTTCCCCATATTTTTTTTATTGAAATGTGGTTGACATACAATATTAGTTTCAGATGTACAACACAGTAATTCAGTAATTATGTACATTACTAAATGCTCACCACAGTAAATGTTGTTACCCCCAGTTATCATACCAAGATATTACAATACTATTGGTTATATTCTCTACACTGTACTTCCATTCCTATTGACTATATTACAATTTAAACCATGTAACTGTGACTTTGGACCCTTTGACCAACCTCTAGCATTTCCCCCAACCTCAGCCCCTGGCAACTACCATTCTACTCTTTTTATGAGTTCAACATTTTTGGATTCCACATGAGTGAGATCATGCTGTATCTTTCTGTGTCTGACTTATTTCACTCAGCACAGCATCCTCTAGGTTCATCTATGTTGCAAATGGCAGAATTCCCATCTTATTCACGGCTGCATAATATTTACAGAAGATATATATGTGGTGGTTAATTTTATGTGTCAACTTGACAGGTCTAAGGGATGCCTGGGTAGCTGGTAAGTGTTTCTGGATGTGTCTGTGAAGGTGTTTCTGGAAGAGATTAGCATATGAATCAGCAGACTGAGTGAAGATCTGCCCTCACCAGTGTGGGTAGGCGTCATCCAATTCATCCAACCCCCTCTGTATCCACCACCTCAGCAGAACAAAAAAACAGAAAGGCAAATCCTCTCTTTCTTCTTGAGCTGGGACATCCTTCTTTTGCTGCCTTTGGAGAAGAGCTCCTGGTTCTTTGGCATTTGTACTCCAAGACTTAGAGCAGCAGTCTCCTGTTCTCAGACTTGTGGATTCAGGCTGAATCATGTCACTGGCTTTCCTGGTTCTTCATCTTACAGAGGACAGATCACGGTATTTCCCAGCCTCCATAACAAAATGAGCCTATTCTTGTAATAAATATATATGTTTATATATATGCTACTGGTTGTTTCTCTGGCGAACACTGACTAATATAGATATAATAACAAATGCACCATATAATGGAGTATGTTAGAAATGATGGACAGCAACAAGTGCCATGGAGAAGTAAAAAAAAAAAGTAGCTCAGAAAAAGGAGAGAAGTAGTGAGGCAGGTGGCATGGGAATGAGTCATGGATAACTTCACAGAGAAGGTAAGCATTGAGCACAGATTTCAGAAAGATAAGAGAGCTATGCAGACATAGCTAGGTGAAGAGCTTTCCAGGTAGATGGAATGACCAGCACAAAGGCCCCCAAGGAAAGAGCATGCTTGGTGTGTTCAAGAAACACAAGTGGCCAGAGTGGCCCAAAGAGAGGGAGGGTGGGGGCCAGAAGGAGAAGGAAAGGTCAAAAGCATGATAAAGGGGAGCAGACATGTAGGGTCTTGCAAGCCATTGCTAGCACCTTGGCTTCTGCTCTTAGTGAAATGCAGAGCCTAGGAAGGTTTAGAACAAAGGAATGGTACATTCTAAGTTAGGTTTTCAAATGGTAGTTCTGGCGGTTATAGAAAAAAACAAACTAAAGGGGAGCAAGGTGAAAGCAGAGAGACCAGTTAGTGAGAGGGGGAGAAAGTGCTGAACATATTAGGGAACAAGGTGTAAACTGTCACACTGATCACTGGTGAGAACAGCAAGCTAAATCTGCTAAGTAAATAAATTCCTGACTGTCTTGGACTAACTGAAACTTCACTTTATCTGCTACATGAAGATAAGCAGATGGGTCACTCTTACTTCAGAAAGATTTCTTAATGCAGAGGACCACAAAATCTGAAGAAGACAAGGAACAGAACACCTGGCAGTTACTGTCAACTCTGGACTAAAATTCATTCAAGAAAATAATTTTCATTCATTCCATTTTAAAGACCAAGTAAAAAAATAATAATAATTTTGTTACCATCCTTCTACATTTCTACTATGGGTTAGTTTTCCTGAAATGGTAGATAGATGTAAGTGTATATGGAACAGGTCCTGTGAAAGGAGATGGGTTTGCCAGGAGCTATAGCTGCTGAAAAAAGAAGCCACTGCCAAGAACGCACTGCAGAAGACGCAGGAGAAATAAATACCTGACTGTCCTCTTTCTTCCTCTACCCTCTTAATTGCTCACTGGTGCACCTACTGTCTACATCCAAACAGAAGCCAGAGGGCAAAGGCGCCTAGATCACACAGTCCACAGAGGCCAAACTCTGCAAGGCAAAACGGAAACCAGAGGAGAATGGTTCTCAGAAGGTAAGAGAGTGAATAACCAGCACAATACAGAAACAAAGACTAGTCTACAACGATTCAAAAATCATTAATTCAGTGTACAGTCCCCTTTCCACGAATGCTTGCACTCTAATATACTGGTGTGCATATATATGGGTAAGCAGGAGCCAAAAAGGATGGTTACTAAAAGGTAAAAAGAAAAAGAAAAATTTTAATACAATTGTTTTTCTATAGGCTTAGTAACCTCTTGTGAGTTGCCTCTGTTGTTATTTTGTTATTTCATTTTAAAATTCAAAGGAAGATATGTGACCTTTTTATTTTTACTTTTCTAATTCAACTCTGAAGAAATATTTTTTAAATGTTGATGCATATGTAATTATAATAATTTAACAACTTTTAACGATCCTAACACCATTAAGCAATGATACAACTCAGTAATAAAATAGTACCACTGCCAAAAGAAAATTTTATCCTCTAAAGCTTTATCAAAAAAAATGGATATCTATTTTTTTTATGTCATTTTATAAACCTTGATTTTTGCACAGTAACAAACCATGAAACACCAGTGCTTTGGAGTAAAGTATAAATAAAAAAGAAAGTTATACATTAATTTCATAAAATTACTGATAAAAAACACATGAAGGATAAAGGCAGATCAGAAAAACAGCTAACAGTAAAGCACACTAAATTTCTAATACTTCACCAGTAGAAATCTGCAGATACAAAAGTAAAAATGCTTCTGCTTTTTTTGAGGACAACAAACTTTCCTGAACTTAAAATTTCCTAAAAAAACATATTTGCCACGTATTTGTTTGATACCTTTAAAAAACAGACTTCCAGAGTTCAATTTTAACACGTAAGGAATTTAATTTTATGTGCCTTTGAAGAATACAACTGAATCAGAAAACAACTAAATAATTTGAAGCTGACAGTATGGCAAAAACTGAGATAGAAGAGTAAAGTAAGTTAAAGCTTCTAATAGCACAAATAATAACATAAACATAAAAAATTAAGGAAGTAGAACTCATGGACAGCACTTATTAGCCAAATAATGGCTTTGTTAGTTTCCAAAATAAGCCTAATACCCAATTTTTATAGTTCTTTATATTAACTGTGCTAATAGTGAAACCAAAACATTTTACCTAAGCACTCTTACCTGAAGAATATATATATAGTGGTAGGAAATGAGGGAGAAACCAGCTTAGAAAGCAAGAGTGTAGAATATGCACTCTATTTACAGCCTTTCTCCTACATAACCTTTTCAATGCATGACCTTTAAGTTGCTGAAGGTTGCCTCAGAATTTGGCTCAGTTTGATCGAAACATCTGTTCCCCTTGCAGGTATACTATAAGAACTTTTTTCTCAGTTGGATTCAGAACACAGCAAGTGGGCCCTTGTCTGTCCAATCATACAGACCCCAACACTTGTAAATCAAGTTCTGGGAGGACAACAGCAGGTCCACACTCCGTCACCCTTTCTCAGCCAGCTAGGCCAACTGACTGCTGTGAGAACTGCTCTTATCATGTCATCAAATCAAAACATGTTGAGATGAGGGACTATAAGAGGCATCTGCAGAATTCCCAAAATGTAGTGACTTTGGAACATTGACAGATGCATCTGTCATGTTATACCTTCAACTAACCTGATGTCCACTGGCCCGACACAGTAAAGCTGTCCAAGATCGCTTCCAATTCTTTCACGTTATTTTCACATGTCTCTACTAGAAAGGCCTGGTGCTTCTTAGCCTTTTAATTAAGAAAAAAATTACACATAATAAGGTCATGCATTATGAGAGCCTGCAGACTTTTTTGTGTGAACATATATATGCTCCTTGTACAGCATATACAAGTGTAAACAAGCCAATAATTACTTCATGCAAATCTATTATTAATAAACTTCCTCTGTCTTCATCACACCTTTTACTTAGCTTAATGTAACAATGTATAAGGTCTCAAAAACAATTTTCTAAGGCCTTGGTGCCTGGCACTATTCCAAGTATTTTCAATATAATACTTCTTTTTATCCTCACAGCAACCCTATGAGAGAAGGGCTATTATTACACATAAGAAAACTGAAACAAAGAGGAATTAAGAGATATTTTTAAAGATTAAGCTTGGAGTCATGTGGCAAACTGCCAGATTATGGATCAAAAGCGAATGCTTAATGCCATGTATGGCCCATTACAATGAACTGCAGCAGTCTGCTCATGAGGTAATGGTAGCTGAGGGTAGGATCTTAACAGTGAAAAGAAAAAGAACTGCAGGTATTTACATGGAAGGTGGAAAGGCCAGACCTTGGTAATACTGCACTGAGTTCAACACATTGACTGATTTAGACTAGATTGGATTAGATAGGATTGGGTAAGGTTGGGGAACTGCTCAGATAAAGGGAGAAATCAAGACTGATCCCAAGATTTCAGGCTAGAAGAACTGGGTGATTTCAATAGTTGAGTGAGAACAATGGAGATAGAGATCTTATTCTGGTTCTTTTTATTTGCTCAATTGATTGTTTTTGGCAGGCAGTATGAATCATGGATTCTGTTTTTATCATATTCCATTGGAAATACTTTTAAGACACTCCCAGTATTACTAAAATACCTGGAAAAAAATAGGCCCTAACTAAATATATTTGAATTAACAAAGAACAAATAAAGTAGAAAAATATGGGTGGCAGATGGGCACAATGGTGTAAAGCTCAGAAGAGAAGGCAGATAAAGGTTTGTGAATCACCTACAGGTATTATCTGAAGTGTGCCCTTGAGAGTGTTTGATAAAAAAGAGAAAGAAGCCTAGGACAAAGCCTTAAGAACTTCAAATTTAATAATTAGAAAATACAAAGCAAGCAAAGAGGTCAGAAGACAAGATGGCAGCGTGAGTAGAGTGGCAGAAATCTCCACCCAAAGCCATATATATTTTTGAAAATACAACAAATACAACTATTCCTAAAAGACAGACCAGAAGATACAGTACAACAGCCAGGCTACATCTACATCGCGAGAACTCACCATCTCACGAAAAGGGTAAGATACAAAGGTGTGACGCAGTGGGACCCAAGCACTCCCCACCCCAGCTCACCAGTGGGAGGAAAAGAATCAGAGTGGGGAGGGAGTGGAAGCACAGGACTACTAAATAACCAACCCTAGTAACCTGCACCGGAAGCACAGACACACATTCCATGGTGTACTGGATATTAGAGAAATGCAAAAGTAAAATCCGAGGCGGAGACTGTGAGCGGGTCCCCACAGCCAGCTCCCCTGGGACCAAAGAAAAGCGACACTTTTAAAAGTCTTTAAGGGGCAAGGGCTTAACAGCTGGACAAAATCATCTCAGCACACTCAGCCCAGCAGGCTGGGAATCTTAAGGAACATCAGGCATGCTAAGCCCCTGGGTGGCAACATAGCACTGAAGCCCCTCATGGCAATAAGCAGCCAGCCATTCATTGCCCCACACCCCGCCACGCTGCAAGCAAACCGGCTGACAGACCATGGCTGCGGAGCACCTGGGAGCAGTCCCGCCCACAGCAACCACACAGAGTCTCCTCCCAGCCCACAACTAACCAGGACAGACCCAGAGGCTGCCACCGACATGCGGCTACCCGGCACAGACAGAGGAAGCCAGAACAAGGTCCGGAAGACACGAAGGGGATCCATTCTTGCAGGAGAACACACCAGGTGCGTCTTCGACCCCCCACAGTGCCCTAGGCTATCCCGAGGGCAGCCCCGCCCACAACAGCTCAGGAGATTATCCCAGTGTGGTACCCGGCACAGGCAACAGAGAAGGGCAAGGCGACCAGCAAGCAGGAAGAGACTTTCTTCTCCCAGCTGACACATGCGCCACCTGCGGGCAATCACTTCTATCACCATGAAAAGGCAGAAGAATCTGGTCCAGACAAACATCACTCAAAACAACCCCAGAGAGAGGGCCTGGTGAGATAGATATAACCAATCTTCCTGAAAAAGAATTCAAAATAAAAGTCATAACCAGGCTGATGAACCTGCAGAGAAATATGCAAGAGCTAAGGGATTAAGTCCAGAGGGAGATAACAGAAATGAAACAATCAACAGAAGGTCTTAAGAACAGACTGGATGAGGTACAAGAGACTGTTAATGGAATAGAAATCAAAGAACAGGAATACAGAGAAGCTGAGACAGAGAGAGATAAAAGGATCTCTAGGAATGAAAAAATATTGAGACAACTGTGTGACCAATCCAAACGGAACAATATTCACATTATAGGGGTACCAGAAGAAGAAGAGAGAGAAAAAGGGATTGAAAGTATCTTTGAAGAAATAATTGCTGAAAACTTCCCCAAGCTGGGGAAGGAAATAGTCTCTCAGACCATGGAAACCCACAGATCTCCCAACACAAGGGACCCAAGGAGGACGACACCAAGACATATAATCATTAAAATGGCAAAGATCAAAGACAAGGACAGAGTATTAAAGGCAGCCAGGGAGAGAAAAAAGATCACCTACAAAGGAAAACCCATCAGACTATCATCAGACTTCTCAACAGAAACCTTACAGGACAGAAGGGAGTGGCATGATATATTCAGTGCAATGAAACTGAAGGGCCCCAAACAATGAATACTCTACCCAGCAAGACTACCACTTAATTTGAAGGAGGGATTAAACAATTTCCAGATAAGCAAAAATCGAGACAATTTACCTCTCACAAACCATCTCTACAGTGTATTTTGGGTGAAATGCTATACACAGAAGTGTTTCTAAGGCTAAATAGCTGTCACCAGAGACAATAAAACCACAGTAAAGGAAGCAGTCCAATTAATTACTAAGCAAATGCAAAATTAAATCAACTACCCCAAAGTCAGTCAAGCGATACACAAAGAGCACAGAATATGATACCTAATATAAAAGGAATGGAGGAGGAAGAAAAGGAAAGGAGAAAAAAAAAGAACCCTTAGATGGTGCTTAAAATAGTGTACAAAGTGAGTTAAGTTAGACTGTTAGATAGTAAAGAACCCATCCTTGAACCTTAGGTAACCACAAATCTAAAGCCTGCAATGGCAATAAGCACATCTCTATCAATAATCATCCTAAATGTAAATGGACTGAATGCACCAATTAAAAGACAGAGAGTTACTGAATGGATAAAAAAACAAGACCATCTCATGCTGACTACAAAAATCTCACTTCAAATCCAAATATACACACAGACTAAAAGTGAAGGGTTGGAAAAAGATATTTCATGCAAATATGGAGAAAAAAACAGGAGTTGCAGTATTTCTATCAGAAAATTAGACTTCAAAACAAAGAAAGTAGCATGAGACAAGGAAGGACATTACATAATGATAAAGGGGTCAGTCCAACAAGAGGATATGGCAGTTATAAATAACTATGCACCCAACATAGGAGTACCTACATATGTGAAACAAATATTAACAGAATTAAAGGGGGAAATAGAATGCAGTGAATCCATTTTAGCAGACTTCAACACACCACTCACTCCAAAGGGCAGATCAACCAGACAGAAAATAAGTAAGGACACAGAGGCACTGAACAATACAATAGAACAGATGGACCTAACAGATACCTACAGAACACTCCACCCCAAATCAGGAGGATACACGTTCTTCTCCAAGCATGCATAGAACATTTTCAAGAATAGATAATATACTATGCCACAAAAAAATCCTCAGTACAATCAGAAGGATTGAAATTGTACCAATCAGCTTCTCAGACCACAGAGGTATGAAACTAGTAATAAATTATGCAAAGAAAACAAAAAGGCCAACAAACAAATAGAGGCTTAACAACATGCTCCTAAATAATAAATGGATCAATGACCAAATAAAAACAGAGATTAAGCAATATATAGAGACAAAAGAAAACAATAATTCAACACCAGAAAATCTGTGGGACACAGCAAAGGCCATGCTAAGTGGGAAGTATACTGCACTACAGGGCTACCTCAGGAAAGACAAACAATCCCATATAAACAGTTTAAACTCACAATTAATGACTAGAAAAAGAAGGGCAAATGAGGCCCAAAGTCAGTAAAAGGAAGGACATAATAAAGATCAGAGCAGAAATAAATAAAATTGAGAAGAATAAAACAGTACAAAGAATCAATGAAAGCAGGAGCTGGTTCTTTGAGAAAATTAACAAAAGAGATAATTTTAGCCAGACTTATCAAGAAAAAGAGAGAATCTACACATATGAACAGAATCAGAAATGAGAATGCTAGAATCACTAAAGACTCCACAGAAATAAAAAGAATTACTACAGAATACTATGAAAAATTATATGCTAGCAAACTGGATAACCTAGAAGAAACAGACAACTTTCTAGAAAAATATACCCTACCAAGGCTGACCGAGGAAGAAAAGGAAAATCTGAATAGACCAATTACCAGCAAAGAAGTTGAATTGGTAATCAAAAAACTACCTAAGAACAAAATACCCTGGACCAGATGGCTTCACCACTAAATTTTATCAAACATTTACTGAAGACCTAGAATCCATTCTCCTTAAAGTTTTTCAAAAAGCAGAAGCAGAAGGAATACTTCCAAATTCATTCAATGAGGCCAGCATCAGCCTAATACCAAAACCAGGCAAAGACACCACAAAAAAAGAAAATTACAGACCAATATCCCTGATGAACATAGATGCAAAAATACTCAACAAAATATTAGCAAACCAAATTCAAAAATACATCAAAAAGATGGATCATACATCATGATCAAGTAGGGTTCATTTCAGGGACGAAAGGATGGTACAACATTCAAAAATCCATCAACATCATCCACCACATCAACAAAAAGGACAAAAACCACATGATCATCTCCATAGAGGCTGAAAAAGCATTGAGCAAAATTCAACATGCATTCATGATAAAAACTCTCAACAAAATAGGTATAGAGGACAAGTAGCTCAACATAATAAAGGCCATATATGACAAACCCACAGCCAACATTACACTTAACAGCGAGAAGCTGAAAGCTTTTCCTTTAAGATCGGGAACAAGAAAAGGATGCCCACTCTCCCGACTTTTATTCAACGTAGTTCTGGAGGTCCTAGCCATGGAAGTCAGACAACACAAAGAAATAAAATGCATCCAGATTGGTATGGAAGAAGTCAAACTGTCACTGTTTGTAGATGACATGATACTGTACATAAAAAACCCTAAAGAATCCACTCCAAAACTAGTATCTGAATTCAGCAAAGTTGCAGGATACAAAATTAATACACAGAAATCTGCTGCATTCCTATACACTAACAATGAACTAGTAGAAAAGAAATTAGGAAAACAATTCCATTCACAATTGCATCAAAAAGAATAAAATACCCAGAAATAAACCTAACCAACAAAGTGAAAGACCTATACCCTGAAAACTAAAAGACACTCTTAAGAGAAATTAAAGAGGACACTAACAAATGGAAATTCATCCCAAGCTCTTAGGTAGGAAGATTTAATATTGTCAAAATGGCCATCCAGCCTAAAGCAATCTACAGATTCAATGCAATCCCTATCAAAATACCAACAGCTTTCTTCAATGAACTGGAACAAATAATTCTAAAATTCATATGGAACCACAAAAGACCCTGAATAGCTAAAGCAATCCGGAGAAGAAAGAATAAAGCAGGGAGATCTCACTTCCCAACTTCAAGCTCTAGTGCAAAGCCACAGTAATCAAGACAATTTGTTACTGGCTGGCACAAGAACAGACCCATAGACCAGTGGAACAGAATAAAGTGTCCAGATATTAACCCAAGCACATATGGTCAATTAATATATGATAAAGGAGCCATAGATATACAATGGGGAAATGACAGCCTCTTCAACAGCTGGTGCTGGCAAAACTGGACAACTACATATAAGAGAATGAAACTGCATCACTGTCTAACTCCATACACAAAAGTAAACTCAAAATGGATCAAAGACCTGAATGTAAGTCATGAAACCATAAAACTTTTAGAAGAAAATATAGGCAAAACTCTCTTGAATTTAAACATGAGCAACTTCTTTATGAACATTATTTCCTGGGCAAGGAAAACAAAAGCAAAAATGAACAAGTGGGACTATATCAAATTAAAAAGCTTCTGTACAGCAAAGGACACCATCAATAGAACAAAAAGACATACTATAGTATGGGAGAATATATTCATAAATGACATATCCGATAAGGGGTTGACATCCAAAATATACAAAGAGCTCACATACCTCAACAAACAAAAGCAAATAAGCCAATTAAAAAATGGGCAGAGGAGCTGAACAGACACTTCTCCGAAGAAGAAATTCAGGTGGCCAACAGGCACATGAAAAGATGCTCCACATCTCTAATCAAAAGAGAAATGCAAATTAAAACCACAATGATATCACCTCACACCAGTTGGGATGGCCGCTACCCAAAAGACAAACAAAAACAAATGTTGACGAAGATGTGGAGAAAGGGGAACCCTCCTACACAGCTGGTGGGAATGTAAATTGGTTCAACCATTGTGGAAAGCAGTATGGAGGTTCCTCAAAAAACTCAAAATAGAAATACCATTTGATTCAGGAATTCCACTCCTAGGATTTTACCCTAAGAATACAGGACCCCATTTGAAAAAGACATATGCAACCCTGTCTTTATCGCAGCACCATTTACAATAGACAAGAAATGGAAGCAACCTAAGTGCCCATTAGTAGATGAATGGATAAAGAAGATGTGGTACATATACACAATGGAATATTATGCAGCCATAATAAGAAAACAAATCCTACCATTTGCAACAACATGGATGGAGCTAGAGGGTATTATGCTCAGTGAAATAAGCCAGGCAGAAAAAGACAAGTACCAAATGATTTCACTCATCTGTGGAGTATAAGAACAAAGAAAAAACTGAAAGAACAAAACAGCAGCAGACTCACAGAACCCAAGAATGGACTAAAATTTACCAAAGGGAAGGGGACTGGGGAGGATGTGTGGGAAGGGAGGGACAAGGGGGAAAAAGGGACATTATGATTATCAGACATAATGTGGGGGGCACTGGAGGGGTACAACTCCGAGAAGACAAGTAGTGATTCTATAGCATCTCACTACGCTGATGGACAGTGACTGTAATGGGGTATGTCGGGGGGACTTGATGAAGTGGGAGTTTAGTAACCATAATGCTGCACATGTAATTGTAGATTAATGATACTAAAATAAAAATAAATAAAAATAAATTTAAAAAAATAAATAAATTTCAGAAAGCTTAATAAAAACGTTATACACCCACATTATAAATTCAGGAAGCCAGCCATATAACATTTAAATACACCATACACACACACACACACACACACACACACACACACACACACACACACTCAATGAATACTATTTAATAGTACTAAAATTTTAAGGGCCACTAAGAAAGACAGAAAGTAAAGTTTATATTAGCAAAAAAAAATGCTTTTATGCAAATACTACATTCTGGGTTAAAAGCAACAATCAATAACTGTTTAGTAAAAATTCAGAATAGATTATTTATTAACCCATTGGTTTTAAATGCAAATTCAGAAATATGTCCTTCTAAAAACAAACATAATAGATTTGAAGCAAAAATATTACCAAGAAACATTAACTTCAGATTTCCTTCATTTGTGCAGAATAACAACGAAGCAAAACTGAAGGAGAAAACAGCAACAGACTCATAGACTCCAAGAAGGGACTAGCAGTTACCAAAGGGGAGGAGTGGTAGAGAGTGGGTGCAGAGGGAGGGAGAAAGGGGATTGAGGGGTATTATGACTGTTACACATGGTTTGGGGGAGGTCTTGGGGAATAGTGTAGCACAGAGAAGACAAGTAGTGATTCTGTGGCATCTTACTACACTGATGGACAGTGACTTCAATGGGGTATGGGTGGGGACTTGATAATATGGGTAAATGTAGTAACCACATTGTTTTTTTTATGTGAAACCTTCATAAGAGTGTATATCAGTGATACCTTAATAAAAAAAAAAGGGAAAAAATAAATATTAACTTTACTACAAAATATAGCAATCAAAGCACTTTCCAAAAGCCTACCTAATGCCAGCAATCACTATTATAATATAATCAGTCAAGCCCCCCAAAGTATGGGGAAAAAAATATACACTTGACCATTTTCAACCATAAGTTCTTTAGAGAATAAAATATTCTTTGAGCAAAACCTCATGAGATCTAGAATTCCCTTTTCAATATATGATCTCTCCTAGAGCTGTAACTAAATATTACTGAGTAGCAGGAAAACAAATCTCAAGAAATGATGGACTTAAAAGAACTTCATTGTAGAAAGCACAGAGCAAATCCTAATACCAATTTGAAAAGATAGCTCCCCTGCTTCGAGCAAAGCAGATATAAGACTGAGTAATGACTGAAATACCCAACTGGATCTGTTGAGCCTCTGATGGACTTTAATAAGCATGAAAACTAAGCAATTTAAGCTAGAAATTCAGTTTTACTTAGTTGTTGATTAAATCATTATTAAATTTATAGATTTTGAAATTAATAGTTCAATCTTAATTGAAACTTTAAAAGTCAAACTAAACAGTGTGTAACACAAAATGCAAAACTAATTGTTTTAAATCCTTAGATATTCTGTTGAAAATCTATAATAATAATATACCATTCATTTGCTAATCATTATCTTTTAAATTCACACACTGAATAGGAAGAATTAAACTAATATAAGAATACAAAGTCATCTGGGTTTACATTTCTTAAATACCAACAAAGGACTCAACATATCCAGCTTGGACTTTCTCAAAATTATGTTCTCTTGAAAAGGGTGGGGGGACCTACCATTTACCAAATGGTTTTTAATACTTCGTGTATCGTGACCCAGATGATCTCTAAGGCCTCTTCTACCTCTAAAAGGCTATGCTAAACTAAGTCACACAACTCTTATTTTTAAGTCACAAAACGTCTTGAAGCCTTTGCACATTATTAATACTACCTTGGTCTCACTAGTATAGAGGAAAAACCTATGGAGGAAAGTGGTTTTAATTTTCTCTTGCAATGCAACAGAGAAAATAAAGACAAGACTTGAATAATGGCCATGAACATGACCTAACCTGGAAAACATGCTGCTACCTAAAAGGGAGAGAAAAATTACCTGTAGGTAATCTATGCTTCCCATCTTTACTCTATAAAATATTGATAGAAAATTATGTTTAAAAGAAACATAACTGTGGCAAAGACAACCAGGGTACACAGGATCATGGGATATCATTAAAACAAAGTTTCATTTCCAAAAGCAAAGGGTAAAAGCTCCCTCAAGTCATTTTCTCTTCAGTCAAAAACAATTATGAATTCAGAGCAAAAATAATAGCCAGACTTTGAGGATGCAGAACTAGAAAAATTCCATTTTTATGGTTTAAACTTTTTTATTTGATAGATATCTCTTCATGGAGAAATTCTGAAAACCACCCCACACTCAAAAGGCCACTAATCTATTGGAAAAAAATAAAGGAATATATACAAGAAAAATATATTTAGGAAAAGTGATAGATGAGTTTTTCATAAAAAGAAAAACATTATTTAAAGTAATAGTGTTTTCATTAAATAATCACAGATTGCAAGGTAACAGAGCAGGGCATTACAGGATACATGGAAATTTGTTAATGTAAAAGAAGGAGCATTCCAGTCAGTGTGGGTCAAAAAAAGGAATAGGCTAAACAAAAGCAAGAAGATTTGAAAATAAAAAAAGCAAAGAACAGTTTAGGAAACCAATAATGCTCTAAGGTGGCTGACGCAAGACAGAGCTGGAAAAGTGAACATGGAGCCGAAAAGTAAAGCACCTTGGATTATATGACAAAGAAGGTGGACCACATTCTGACAACAACAAGGAGACACTGATGGTTTTTTTTTAAAAGGGACAGTGACAAGATCAGATCAATATTCAGATAGATAAATTTGGTGGTGCTATGAAAGCTAGTTATTGGAGAATGCAGACAGAATGATCAGGTGCAAAATGATTACAAAAGGGAGTTTTAAAATCACTAGATCTATTGATTATAAACCTCAGATCCCCCTTCACCTAAGTAACATTGCTATGCAAGCACAAAGAAAAGAAAAAAAACTGAAAAAATTTTGACATTCTCTAATTCAGAGTTTTCACTAATTCAGTTAATTTTCCCATTTATTCCAAAAAAGTGAGGTTTTATTATATACATCTTTGTTGCAATCACCATCTCCAGTTTCTAAATTTTATATCAATGTCACTAAAATTCCTTTCATACTAGTATCTCATGACATGTAGTGAGGAAAAAAAACCTGTTACACATCAAATTTGACCCAATAAAGTAAATGCCATAGGGTTTTCTTTTTTATCCTTACCATTACAAGTTCTTCCTGTAATTCACTGCAACTTTTTTCATTATACTGAAGTCTATTTGAAAGATCTGTAATTACTTTCTTCTGCTCCTCGATCTCTTCATTCAGTTTCTTGTTTTTGGAAAAATACTCTCTTTCTAATCTGAAAAGTTAAAGTGTCAGAGCAGGTTTTTCAAATATGCTTTTCTCACATCTCATTTTACAGCTTAAAAGAAATGGCAGATGTATTATTATCTATTCTGTTTTCATGCCAAAAGCCCACTTCATTTTTTCAAATGAACAGGAGCACACACTTTTATTATTCTAAAGGCATAAGACCTCCTTCTCGTTAGCAGATATTTCACTATGCCCAAGGCTATTAGCAAAATAGATTTGGTTGCTGTTGATTTGTTCTCACCATTATTTTTGATGAACAAAACCCACTACAGTTCAATTAGCTCAGAAACTGCCTCAAGAAAGAAAACAGTCCTATCAATTTTTAAATGCAAGTATAACATTACAAATGGAACAAATGTTTTATTCCTGAATGCCCATGGAGGTGGGACTGGTGTGGTGGCGTGAAAATCCCAAATGCAAGAAAAATCAAATATCATTCACATTCACTGTGAAAACACATGACTTTCTTTTCAAAGGATTGCCTTCCCATTTAAATTTGCTCAGGCTGGCATTAAGCTGTATTTACATTCTTGTATGGAAGTATGATGAAAGGCAGCTTGGAAGTATTTTAGTTTAAAATCTGCCACCAAATGCATCATTTCAATTCAAACTGAAGTGTTGCCACTATTTTTAATCCGAGATGTTCCTCATAAATATAGTAGACCTGTTTCCTGTGATTTTTAAGCTGCTGTGCAGGAGATAAGGTGACTCAGTATAAGGAAGCCCACACTATCTACATTCGGGTGACAATCAAATATACAGCCAATTTTTAAATGGCACATGATCTTACTTTGAACAGTCAACATTCCTTTCTCTTTAATCTGCCAACAGCCCACCCAAGGGGAAGGAGTAGGGAGGAAGTAAAGGATGGTTAATGGGAGCCCCCAGCTCTGAACTACAATAGAGAAGAGTCAGGATTGGAAGGTTGAGGGATTTAGACAAGAAAGGAAAGGGAGAAGGAAACCTATAGTTTAGACACCTTCTTTCTTACTGGATTCTCATTCTATTATTTATTTTTAGAGAGCTCAGCTAAGAATTTCAGAGCAGTAACAGGCTTTTTTAATCAACAGCCATTTGAGGGCTCTGACCCAGAATGTAAACAATAATACTGCTATTAGAATCCTTTTCTTTTTTTTATACTTTTAGATGATACATTTAGAAAAATAAAGAAGCTCCTAAATATTGAGTGTAATGATATATATATTCAGTTCAGTCAGTATCAAAACTTTGACTAGTATTTGTTTTAAGTTAAATTTAAATTTAAAACAGATTTTAGGATTACCATGATCTCTTTACCATTGCCCAGTACAACTGCCACATCTAATGAAGACTTGACATATTGAAAACTCTAAAATAAAAAGAACACTGAAAAGTTTTAGTTCCATACTGCAAGTTTTAGATATAAAATATTTTATAACTAGGAAAATTTGATTTCAAAAATACAGAACATATATATTCTATCTAAAATATGTATGATAGATATACATATTTGTTAAAATAGCCTGTTATCAAATTCTGAGCTGAGCTCTGCTAAAATATATACTTTTTAAGTGAAAATATACCAATTTAATATTTAAGTATATTGGTAATATATTTATAAATGTATAATCAAATATGTTGTATTTATATATTAAATATATATTTTTTAAATAAGTATATATAAAATGTTAAATACATATATATAATCCATCTAATATATATGTATACATATATATTGCATCTCAAATAATTCATGCAGGAATGTTCACTGCTGTGCAACTATTGACCAAAATGATAACTCTGAAAGACACATACGCAGCTTTCTTCTCCTGCCTTTTAGTAAGATCCTACCTAGACCTACCTGGGAGGAAACAGAAGCTTAAGAACTGTAAACACAGGCAAAGTTCAGGCAGCATTTTCTCTATAATCTCATTACCACTAATTGCTAATCAGTTCTTTCCAACAGGTAAAACCATGCCCTACCCCAAAACTTCCTGCTCCCAAAGTTGTAAATTAAAGGTATGATTTACCTCAAAAACCTAATCTGCTAAGTTGTCTTTTGGGATACATTACCCAAAACTGAGAACTACTTTGAAAAATTAATACTTGAAAGTCTGTGACTCTAAAAGGTTTTAAAATATTTAAATTATTTATTTAAATTAAAATATTTTTTAAGAAGATTCTGAAGAAGAGTCAGAAATACAGGTAGAAAATGAATAACTTATCCAGTGATCCTTCATGTCCTATCATGCCTTCTAATACTATAGAAAATTGGAATGGAAGTGTCTGTCATATTACATAGGGAAATGAAAGATGGGGGTCATCCTAGAGGAAGGAAGAAAATGCAGTTCAGAATTACTGGTTTAAAATATTATAAACATAACCAATAAAGGTAACCAAAGTTAAAAATTTTACATTTTTTCAACCTCAGTCTTTCAATAGCCATCTTTATTATTTTTGCTACTATTTAAATAATACTTTAACTCACTCCTTAAGTGAAATGAAGTATTTTAAAGGGAATCTTTGTAATACTGCTGTAAGTGGAAAACAATTATCTATTTGTCATAAATAGAAAGTAATATTAAAAACACATACAAACCTCTAATGTACCAACCTATTATCATGTCACATACCAATGGTGGTATGCATTTGGCCTTTGACTTTTTTTCTGGAAACATTAAAGAATTACAAACTTCTTAAAGCATCTGACAGAATGTTCCAGATGGAAAGCTTTAGAATTAAAAAAGATTCTGACTCTGCCACTTACTAGTTGTGTTTCCCTGCCCTCAGTAAGCCCAATTCCACATGAGTTAAACAGGGATAAAAATAGTAGCTACCTGTAGGGTGTTATATAAATAAAATGAAGCCATACAATGCTGAGCACAAGGTGAGCCACAATGCATGCTAGCCACTAATAGCAGTATTTAGTCCTACTACTATTATTTCTGCAGTTTGAGAAAATCTCAAACATTATCTAGCTTCACATAGACCATTTTAGGTACCATAGAAACAAGGCCTTTAAGGATACTGCATTACATCAGTAAATACAATATAAAAATACATTTATACATTTACTTTCTTGTGTAAGACCTGCCTTCTGAAACTATTTAGAAGAGCCATGATACTTCAAAATCTAAAAAAGCATTCCTTTATTTACTTACACAGGGAAGTATAGTTATGTTCTATGAAGCCTTTTATCCCATTCTATCACTGCCATTAAAAGGAACTGTATCTAAAATACTACACATTCATATTTATGCAAGTTTCATAAACCATATTAATTCAGAGAATTTTACAGTAAAACACTTACAAACTGAGTTTTACAAAACTCTCCTGTGCATTATGCTTTTCTCGCTCATAGGCACTTTCAACTTCTTTGAATTCATTCTTCATCATTTCCAAACCAGCAACAGCTTCTGCCTGGCTGGCCTTTTCTACCTGCAAAGCTCCTTCAAGGTCTCGAATCCGTAACTATCAGATGAGAGAGAAGTAATTAAAGCAAGCTAGGTCATGTTAGCATCAATCTCAAATTGAGCAGAATACTTTACCAACAGCAGATTATAATTCATCCAAACACTTCTTTCTTTCACTCTGGTTTAGACACAAAAATAAACAGAAGACAGTTTATTCCCTTTCTCAACATGTTTAATGGAAGGGAGGAGGGATGGAAGAACAGATACCTGTGGAAAAGGACAGGCTGATACGATGTAACCTGGCCCGTAAAAGTGCTTAATTTTGACCTACTAATCCATTTGGACACTAATTTTATAAAACATAATAAATTAAGGAGATTCAAGTAGACAACGTGAGAGACAGAAAACTCCTCCCAAAACCCCAGATAGTGCAAAAATATAGTTACTACAACTAACCCTAAAACAGCAACAGGATAGAAGGCTGCACCAGACTACATACAGACCTCACAAACAGAGCAGACCTCACAAAACACGGTAACGTATGAAAGCATTGATCCGGCGGGACCCAGGCCCATCCCCCACCCCAGCTCACCAGCAAGAGAAAGAGAAACGGAGGGGGGAGTAGGTGGAATCCTACGACTGCTGAACACCTAGCCCTGGAGATCTGCTTTGCGAGCAGAAACCTATATTGTGTGGTGCTCTGGAGGATGGGGAACTGGGACAGGCAGAGTGCTTGAGAGGCAGATTCTGGCCTTTGTGGAAAACGGGATCCACACTCGGGTGCTATAGGACAACGGGAAGACAGGCAGTCGCACAGGTTTCCTAGCAGGGAGAGGGCTGCTGAAGGGGCGGGTTTTACATGGAGCTTGCTGCGCAGGAGAAGGGATAGGGAGACAAGGTTGTCTGGGCGCGCTCTGCCGAGCAGATTGGGAACTTTGAGGAGCTTCAAGCACTCCACCCCACTGCCTGACTACTCAGCTCCGACGATACCCAATGCGATACACACCCTGCCGAGCCTTCCTCCTGGCCTGATGGCACTGGCTCGTGAACCAGCAGTCACTGCTTTGGCATCAGGCCAGTCAGAGGGAGACCCCACCTACAACAGCTAGACACACCAAGCACAGAGGCTTACACCTGTGTACTCGGCCCACTGGCTCTGATACGGCAGACAGGCAGGGCAGACGGGAATCAGGAAACAGATCTTTCCTCCCACAGGCACCAGCTCCACTCCCCTATGATCCCCAACCTCACTCTAGTGGCTGGGCAGCTCAGGAGACTGGAGCTTCTGGGCACTGGAGGGCACCACACAGTAATATGAAACGTCAAAAGAACATGGTTCAGGACAAAATCTCAGAAACCTAAGAAAAAGGCTAAATGAAACTGAACTCACCAATCTTTCTGAAAGAGAGTTCAAAATAAAAATCGTAAACATGCCTATGGAGGTAGAGAAAAATATTCAAGAACTCAGGAACGAATTTAAGACGTAGATTCATTCATTAGAAATTCCATATCAGAAATGAAACATACAATGGAGGGATTTAAAAGCAGATTAGATGTAGTAGAAGAGACAGTAAATGGAATAGAAATTAGAAAAGAGAAATAGAAAGAAGCTGAGGCACAGAGAGAAAAAAGAATCTCTAAGAATGAAAGAATATTGAGAGAACTCTGTGACCAATCCAAATGGAAAAATATTTGCATTATACGGGTACCAGAAGAAGAAGAGAGAGAAAAAGGGATAGAAAGTGTCATTGAGGAGGTAATAATTGCTGAAAACTTCCACAATTTTGGGAAGGAGATAATCACTCAAGACTGGGAGATGCGCAGATCTCCCAACACAAGTGACCCAGGAAGACAACATCAAGACATATAATAATTAAAATGGCAAGGTCAAGGATAAAGACAACCTTTCAAAAGCAACTAGAGAGAGAAAAAAGATCACATACAAAGGAAAACCCATCAGGCAATCATCAGATTTCTCAACAGAAACCTTACAGGCCAGAAGGGAATGGCATGATGATATTTAATGCAATGAAGCAGAAGGGCCTTCAACAAAGAATACTCTACCCAGCAAGATGACATTTAAATTTGAAGGAGGAATTAAACAATTTTCACAGAAGCAAAAGCAGAGAGAATTTACCTCCCACAAACGACCTCTACAGTGCATTTTGGAGGGACTCCTATACATGGAAGTATTCCTAAGGCTAAATAGATGTCACCCAAGGGCTAGACAAAGAGTATAGAATATGATTCATAACATACAAAGAATGGAGGAGGAAGGAAAGGAGAAAAAAAAAGCTTTAGGTTGTGTTTGTAATAGCATACAAAGTGAGCTAAATTAGACTGTTAGACAGTAAGGGAATTACCCTTGAACCTTGGTAGCCAAGAATCTAAAGCCTGCAATGGCAATAGGTACACAACTATCAATAATCACCCTAAATGTAAATGATCTGAATGTAACAATCAAAAGATGTACAGTCACTGAATGGATAAACAAACAAGACCCATCTCTATGCTGCCTACAAGAGACTCACTTCAAACCAAAAGACATACACAGACTGAAAGTTAAGGTATGGAAAAAGATATTTCATGCAACTAAACTAATAGGGAGAAAAAGCAGGAGTTGCAGTACTTGTATCAGACAAAACAGACTTCAAAACAAAGAAAGTCACAAGAGACAAAGAGGACATTACATAATGATAAAGGGGTGAGTCCAACAAGAGGATATAACTATTATAAATATCTGGGCACACAACACAGGATCATCTACGTATGTTAAACAAATACTAACAGAATTAAAGGGGGAAATAGAATGCAATGCATTCATTTTAGGAGACTTCAACACATCACTCATTCCAAAGGTCAGATCAACTAGACAGAAAATTAATAAAGAGACAGAGGCACTGAAAAACATATTAGAACAGATGGACCTAACGGATATCTACAGAACACTCCATCCAAAAGCAACAGGATACCCATTCTTCTCAAGTGTGCATGGAACATTTTCAAGAATAGATCATCTACTAGGTCACAAAAAGAAACTCATAAATTCAAAAAGATTGAAATTGTACCAGTGAGCTTCTCAGATCACAAAGGTATGAAACTAGAAATCAATAATTCAAAGAATATGAAAAAGCTCACAAAAACATGGATGCTTCATAACATGCTCCTAAATACTCAATGGATCAATGACCAAATAACAACAGATATCAAGCAATATATGGAGACAAATGACAACAATAATTCAACACCATAAAATCTGTGGGACGCGGCGATGGCTGTGATAAGAAGGAAATACATTGCAATACAGGCCTAAGTGAGGAAAGAAAAACAACTCCAAATGAACATTCTAACCTTACAATTAATGAAACTAGAAAAGGAAGAACAAATGAGGCCCAAACTTAGTAGAAGGAGCAAGAAAATAAAGATGAGAGCAGAAATAAATAAAATTTAGAAGAATAAAACAATAGAAAGAAACAATGAAAGCAGGACCTGGTTCTTTGACAAAACTAACAAAATAGATAAACCCCTAGCCACACTTATAAAAATAAAAAGAGCCTACACACATGAACAGAATCAGAAATGAGAACGGAAAAATCACTATGGACACCACAGAAATACAAAGAATTATTAGAGAATACTATGAAAAATTATATGGTAACAAACTTGATAACCTAGAAGAAATGGACTACTTTCTAGAAAAATACAACCTTCCAAGGCTGAAGCAGGAAAAAAACAGAAAATCTGAATAGACCAATTACCAGCAATGAAATTGAACTGGTAATCAAAAAACTACATAAGAACAAAACTCCTGGACCAGATGGTTTCACTACTGAATTTTATCATACATTTAGTGAAGACCTAATACCCGTCCTCATTTAACTTTCCCAAAAAGTAGAAAAGGAGGAAATACTCCCAAATTAGCTCTACGAGACCAACATGACTTCAATTCCAAAACCAGGCAAAGACACCACAAAAAAAGAAAATTACAGACCAATATCCCTGATGAACATAGATGCAAAAATACTCAACAAAATATTAGCAAATCGGATTCAAAAATACATCAAAAAGATCATCCATCATGGTCAAGTGGGATTAATCACAGGGATGCAAGGATGGTACAACACTCGAAAATTCATCAACATCATCCACTACATCAACAAAAAGAAGACAAAAACCACATCGTCATCTCCATAGATGCTGAAAAAGCAACTGACAAAATTCAACATCCATTCAAGATAAAAACTCTCAACAAAATGGGTATAGAGGACAGGTAGCTCAACATAATAAAGGCCGTATGTGACAAACCCTCAGCCAACATTACACTTAACAGCGAGAAGCTGAAAGCTTTTCCTTTAATATCAGGAACCAGACAAGGATACCCATTCTCACCACTTTTATTCAACATAATTCTAGAGGTCCTAGCCACAGCAATCACACAGCAAAAAGAAATAAAAGGCAGCCAGTTTGGTAAGGAAGAAGTCAAACTGCCCTGTTTTCAGATGACATGATATTGTACATAAAAAACCCTAAAGAATCCACTCCAAAACTACTAGATCTAATATCTGAATTCAGTGAAGTTGCAGAATACAAAATTAATACACAGAAATCTGTTGCATTCCTATAAACTAACAATGAACTAGGAGAAAGAGAAATCAGGAAAACAATCCATTCACAATTGCTTCCAAAAGAATAAAATACCTAGGAATAAACCTAACCAAGGAAGTGAAGACTTATACTCTGAAAACTACAAAATACTCATGAGAGAAATTAAAGAAGATAAGAATAGATGGAAACACATCCCATGCTCATGGATGGGAAGAATTAATATTGTCAAAATGGCTATCCTTCCAAAAGCAATCTACAGATTCAATGCAATCCCTATCAAAATACCAACAGCATTCTTCAATGAACTACAGCATATAGTTCTAAAATTCATATGGAAACATAGACACCCCGAATAGCCAAAGAAATCCTGAGAAGGAAGAATAAAGTAGGGGGAATTACACTCCCCGAATGAAAGCTCTACTACAAAGCCACAGTAATCAAGACAATTTGGTACTGGCAAAAGAACAGACCCATATACGAATGGGACTGACTAGAGAGCCCAGATATAAACCCAAGCATATACGGTCCATTAATATACGATAAAGAAGCCATGGATATTCAATGAAAAAATGACAGCCTCTTCAACAGCTGGGGCTGCAAAACTGGACAGCTACATGTAAGAGAATGAAACAGGATTATTGTCTAACGACATACACAAAAGTAAACGCAAAATGGATCAAAGACCTGAATGTAAATCATGAAACCATAAAACTCTAAGAAAAAAATATGGCTAAAAATCTCTTGGACATAAACATGAGCAACTTCTTCACGAACATATCTCCCCAGGCAAGGGAAACAAAAGCAAAAATGAACAAGTGGGACTATATCAAGCTGAAAAGTTTCTGTACAGCAAAGGACACCATCAGTAGAACAAAAAGACATCCTACAGTATGGGAGAATATATTCATAATTGACATATCTGATAAGGGGTTGACATCCAAATTATATAAAGAGCTCACACACCTCAACAAACAAAAACCAAATAAGCCAATTAAAAAATGGGCAGAGGACATGAATAGACGCTTCTCCAAAGAAGAAATTCAGATGGCCAACAGGCACATGAAAAGATGCTCCACATTGCTAATCATCACAGAAACGCAAATTATAACCACAATGAGATATCACCTCACACCAGTTAGGATGGCCGCCATCCAAAAGACAAACAACAAATGTTGATGAGGATGTGGAGAAAGGGTAACCCTCGTAAACTGCTAATGGGAATGTAAATTGGTTCAACCATTGTGGAAGGATCATGGAAGTTCCTCAAAAAACTCAAAATAGAAATACCATTTGACCCAGGAATTCCACTCCTAGAATTTTACCCTAAGAATGCAGGAGCGCAGTTTGAAAAAGACATAATGCACCCCTATGTTTATCACAGCACTATTTGTAATAGCCAAGAAATGGAAGCAACCTAAGTGTCCATCAGTAGATGAATGGATAAAGAAGATGAGGTACATATACACAATGGAATATTATTCAGCCATAAGAAGAAAACAAATCCTACCATTTGCAACAATATGGATGGAGCTGCAGGGTAATATACTCAGTGAAATAAGCAAGGCAGAGAAAGACAAGTATCAAATGATTTCACTCATCTGTGGAATCTAAGAACAAAGAAAAAACTGAAGGAACAAAACAGCAGCAGACTCACATAACCCAAGAATGGACTGACAGTTACCAAAGGGAAAACAACGGGAAGGGAGAGATATGGGGGAAAAAGGGGTATTACTATTTGCACACATAATGTAGTGGGGGGGCGGGGTGATACAGGGAAGGCAGTATAACACAGAGAAGACAAGTAGTAGTGATTCTATAGCATCTTACTATGCTGATGGACAGTGACTGTAATGGGATAAATGGTGTGGACTTGATAATAGGGGGAGTCTAGTAACCACAATGTTGCTCATGTAATTGTACATTAATAATAGCAAAATATTTTAAATTAAAAAAACTAATAAATTAAGTGCTTATTGAAAACTAAAGTGAAGTATTCTTCCCCTCTTATGAGAAATATCATTACATGAACATCTTTAGAGCCTAAGAAATTTAACAGCTCTTTTTATTCCTAGAGATTTCTTCATATGGAAACGTTAAAATTTTTATTATCAAGTAATATTAATTGGCTAAAATATCTTTGGGGGTAGTAATAGGACTACTGGGATCTGTTTCAACATAACGTGGTGGGGAGAAGGTAGAGATAATAAACAAAACACAATTACCTGAGGATAAGTGTTGAAGTGATGGATGGTTCCTGGGAAGTTTGTTTTACTATCTCTGTACTTATGCACATACTTGAAGTACACTTTTTTTTCTTGGTATCATTAATCCACAATTACATGTGCAACATTATGGTCACTAGACTCCCCACATCATCAAGTCCCCACCACATGCCCCATTAGAGTCACTGTTCATCAGCGTAGTGAGATGCTATAGAATCACTACTTGTCTTCTCGGAGTTGTACAGCCCTCACTGTGCCACCCCGCTACCTTATGTCTGCAAATCGTAATGCCCCTTTTTCGCCCTTGTCCTTCCCTTCCCACCCATCCTCCCCAGTCCCTTTTCCTTTGGTAACTGTTAGTCCATTCTTGGGTTCTGTGAGTCTGCTGCTGCTTTGTTTCTTCAGTTTTCTCCTTTGTTCTTATACTCCACAAATGAGTGAAATCGTTTGATACTTGTTTTTTTCTGCCTGGCTTATTTCACTGAGCATAATACCCTCTAGATCCATCCAGGTTGTTGCAAATGGCAGGACTTGTTTTCTTCTTATGGCTGAATAATATTCCATTGTGAATATGTACCAGGTCTTCTTTATCCATTCATCTGCTGATAGACACTTAGGTTGCTTCCATTTCTTGGCTATTGTAAATAGTGCTGCAACATAGGGGTGCAAATTTCTTTTTCAAACTGAGCTGCTGCATTCTTAGGGTAAATACCTAGGAGTGGAATTCCTGGGTCAAATGGTATTTCTATTTTGAGTCTTTGGGGAACCACCATACTGCTTTCCAAAATAGTTGAATTAATTTACATTCCCACAAGCAGTGTACGAGGGTTACCCTTTCTCCACATCCTCACCAACATTTGTTTTTGTTTGTCTTTTGGATGGCGGCCATCCTAACTGGTGTGAGGTGATATCTCATTGTGGTTATAATTTGCATTTCTCTGATGATTAGCGATGTGGAGCATCTTTTCATGTGCCTGTTGGCCATATGAACTTCTTCTTTAGAGCAGTGTCTATTCAGATCCTCTGCCCATTTTTTAATTGGATTATTTACTTTTTGTTTGTTGATATGCGTGAGCTCTTTATATAATTTGGATGTCAACCTCTTATCGGATATGTCATTTATGAATATATTTTCCTATACTGTATGATGTCTTTTTGTTCGACTGATGGTGTCCTTTGCTTTACAGAAACTTTTCAGCTTGATATAGTCCAATATGTTTATTTTTGCTTTTGTTTCCCTTGCCCGGGGACATATATCCATGAAGAAGTTGCTCATGTTTATGTCCAAGAGATTTTTGCCTATGTTTTTTTCTAAGAGTTTTATGGTTTCATGACTCACATTCAGGTCTTTGATCCATTTTGAGTTCACTTTTGTGTATGGGGCTAGACAACGATCCAGTTTTATTCTCTTACATGTAGCTGTCCAGTTTTGCAAACACCAGCTGTTGATGAGGCTGCCATTTCCCCATTGTATATACATGGCCCCCTTATTGTATATTAATTGACCATATATGTTTGGGTTAATATCTGGACTCTCTATTCTATTCCACTGCTCTGTGGGTCTTTTCTTGTGCCAGTACCAAATTGGCTTGATTACTATAGCTTTACAGTAGAGCTTGAAGTCAGGGAGCATAATACCCCTGTTTTATTCTTCCATTTCAGGATTGCTTTGGCTATTCGGGGTATCTCTGTTTCCATATGAATTTCTGAACTATCTGTTCCAGTTCGTGGAAGAATGCTGTTGGTATTTTGATAGGGATTGCATTGAATCGGTAGATTGCTTTAGGTAGTATAGCAATTTTGACAATATTTATTTTTCCTAGCCAAGAGCATGGGATGAATTTCCATTTGTTAGTGTCCTCTTTAATTTCCCTTAGGAGTGTCTTGTAGTTTTCAGGGTATAGGTCTTTCACTTCCTTCATTAGGTGTATTCCTAGGTATTTTATTCTTTTGTATACTGTGAGTGGAATTGTTTTCGTGATTTCTCTTTCTGTTAGCTCATCATCAGTGTATCAGAAAGCAACAGAGTTCTGTATGTTAATTTTGTATCCTGCAACTTTGCTGAATTCAGATATTAGTTCTAGTGGTTTTAGAGTGGAGTCTTTAGGGTTTTTTATGTACAGTATCATGTCATCTGCAAATAGTGACAATTTGACTTCTTTACCAATCTGGATGCCTTGTATTTCTTTGTTTTGTCTGATTGCTGTGGCTAGAACCTCCAGTACTATGTTGAATAACAGTGGGGAGAGTGGGCATCCCTGTCCTGTTCCCAATCTTAGGTGAAAAGCTTTCAGCTTCTCACTGTTAAGTATGATGTTAGCTGTGGGTTTGTCATATATGGCCTTTATGATGTTGAAGTGCTTGCCCTCTAGACCCATTTTGTTGAGAGTTTTTATCATGAATGGATGTTCAATTTTGTCATATGCTTTTTCAGCATCTATGGAGATGATCATAAGGTTTTGTTCTTCTTTTTGTTGATGTGGTGGATAATGTTGATGGATTTTTGAATGTTGTACTATCTTTGCATCCCTGAGATGAATCCCACTTGATCATGGTGTATGATCCCCTTGGTGTATTTTTGAATTTGGTTTGCTAATATTTTATTGAGTATTTTTGCATCTATGGTCATCAGGGATATTGGTCTGTAATTTTCTTTTTTGGTGCTGTCTTCGCCTGGTTCTGGTATTAGAGTGATGCTGGTTTCATAGAATGAGTTTGGAAGTATACCCTCCTCTTCTATTTTTTGGAAAACTTTAAGGAGAATGGCTATTATGTCTTCTCCATATGTCTGATAAAATTCAGCCGTGAATCCATCTTGCCCTGGGGTTTTGTTCTTTTGTAGTTTTTTGATTACCGATTCTATTTCATTGCTGGTAATTGGTCTGTTTAGATTTTGTTTCTTCCTTGGTCACTCTTGGAAGGCTGTATTTTCCTAAGAAGTTGTCCATTTCTTCTAGGTTTTCCAGCTTGTTAGAATATTGATTTTCATAGTATTCTCTCATAATTCTTTGTATCTCTGTGGGGTCTGTCGCGATTTTTCCTTTCTCATTTCTGATTCTGTTTATGTGTGTAGATTCTCTTTTTCTCTTAATAAGTCTGGCTAGGGGTTTATCTATTTTGTTTATTTTTTCAAAGAACCAGCTCTTGCTTTCATTGATTCTTTCTGTTGTTTTATTCTTCTCAATTTTATTTATTTCTTCTCTGATCTTTATTATATCCCTTTTCAGGTGACTTTGGGCCTATTTGTTCTTCTTTTTCCAATTTCAATAATTGTGACTTTAGACTATTCATTTAGGATTGTTCTTCCTTTTTTAAATAGGCCTGGATCACAATATACTTTCCTCTTAGAACTGCCTTTGCTGCATCCCACAGAAGTTGGGGCTTTGTGCTGTTGTCATTCGTACCCCTACATTGCTTTTTCTCTGTTTTAATTTGGTTGTTGATCCATTGATTATTTAGGAGCATGGTGTTAAGCCTTCATGTATTTGTGAGCCTTTTTGTTTTCTTTCTACAATTTTTTTCTAGTTTTATAGCTTTGGGATCTGAGAAGTTGGTTGGTTGAATTTCAACATTTTTGAATTTACTGAGGTTCTTTTTATGGCCTAGTATGTAGTCTATTCTGGAAAATGTTCCATGTGCACTTGAGAAGAATATGTATCCTGCTGCTTTTGGGTGTAGAGTTCTGCAGATGTCTGTTAGGTCCATCTGCTCTAGTGTGTTGTTCAGTACCTCTGTGTCTTTCCTTATTTTCTGTCTGGTTGATTTGTCCTTTGGGGTGAGTGGTGTGTTGAAGTCTCCTAAAATGAATGCATTGCTGTCTATTTCCTCCTTTAATTATGTTAGTATTTGTTTCACATATGTCAGTGCTCCTGTGTTGGGTGCATATGTATTTATAATGTTTATATCCTCTTGTTGGACTGACCCCTTTACCGTTATGTAATGTCCTTCTTTATCTCTTGCCACTTTCTTTGTTTTGAAGTCTGTTTTGTCTGATACAAGTACTTCAACACCTGCTTTTTTCTCCCTGTTGTTTGCATGAAATACTTTTTCCATCCCTTCACTTTTAGTCTGTGTATATCTTTAGGTTTGAGGTGAGTCTCTTATAAGCAGCATATAGATGGGTCTTGCTTTTTTATCCATCCTATTACTCTGTGTCTTTTGACTGCTGCGTTCAGTCTATTTACATTTAGGGTGATGATCGATAGATATGTACTTACTGCCATTGCAGGCTTCAGATTCGTGGTTACCAAAGATTCATGGGTAGATTCTTTACTATCTAACAGCCTAACTTAACTCTCTTATTAAGCTATGATAAACAGTCTGATGATTCTTTCTCTCCCTTCTTATTCTTCCTCCTCCATTCTTTATATGTTAGGTGTTTTATTCTGTACTCTTCTAAGTTTCCTTTGACTCTTTTTGTGGATAGCTGATTTTATTTTTTGCCTTTAGTTTGTATTTGGATGGTCTCCTTTCTTTGCTGTGATTTTATTTTCTCTGGTGACATCTTTTTAGCCTTAGAAGTGCTTCCATGTAGAGCAGTCCCTTTAAAATATCCTGTAGAGGTGGTTTGTGGGAGACAATTTCCCTCAACTTTTGTTTGTCTGGGAATTGTTTAATCCCTCTCTCAAATTTAAATGATAATCATGCTGGATACAATATTCTTGGTTCAAGGCCCTTCTGTTTCATTGCGTTAAATATATCATGCCATCCTCTTCTGGCCTGTAAGGTTTCTGTTGAGAAGTCTGATGATAGCCTGATGGGTTTTCCTTTGAAGGTGATCTTTTTCCTCTCTTTGGCTGCCTTTAATACTCTGTCATTGTGTTTGATCTTTGCCATTTTAATTATTATATTTCTTGGTGTTGTCCTCCTTGGGTCCCTTGTGTTGGGAGATCTGTGGGCTTCCATGGTCTGAGAAACTATTTCCTTCCCCAGCTTAGGGAAGTTTTCAGCAATTATTTCTTTAAAGACACTTTCTATCCCTTTTTCTCTCTCTTCTTCCTCTGGTACTCCAATAATGCGAATATTGTTCCGTTTGCATGGGTCACACAGTTCTCTTAATATTCTTTCATTCCTAGAGATCCTTTTATCTCTCTCTGCCTCAGCTTCTCTGTAGTCCTGTTCTCTGATTTCTATTCCATTAACCGTCTCTTGCACCTCATCCAGTCTACTCTTAAGCCTGTCAATCGATTGTTTCATTTCTGTAATCTGCCTCCTGACTTCAGCCCTTAGCTCTTACATATTTCTCTGTAGGTTCATCAGCATGGTTATGACTTTTTTTTTGAATTATTTTTCAGGAAGATTCTTTAAATCTATCCCACCAGTTCGTCTCTCTGGAGTTGTCTGAGTGATTTTTGACTGGACCAGATTATTCTGTCTTTTCATGGCGATAGAAGTGGTCACAGGCGGGTGACACGTGTCTCAGCTAGGAGAACAAAGTCCCTTCCTGCTTGTTGTTCACCTTACCCTTCTCTGCAGCCTGTGCCGGTTACCTGCACACCAGGAGACAGTCTCTGGGATATTCTCCTGAGCTGCCATGGGCAGGACTGCCCTCAGGCTAGCCTAGAGCCCTGCGGGAGCATGGCAGCCATGCCAGGTGCGTTCTGCAGTGAGGATGGGCCCCTTCGCACCTTCCAGACCTTGCTCTGGCCTCCGCAGCCCGTGCCAGTTACCCACACACCTGGAGGCAGTCTCTGGGATAATTCCCTGAGCTGCCGTGGGCAGAGCCACCTTCAGGCTCACCTAGAGCACTGTGGGGGGTTGCAGCCACACAGGTGCATTCTGCAGCAAGGATGGGCCCCTTTTTGCCTTCCAGACCTTGCTCTGGCTTCCACAGCCCATCCCAGTTAGCTGCATGCCCGCCGGGAGGAGATTCTGTGTGGTTGCTGTGGGCGGGGCCTCTCTCCGGCTGCTCCGCAGCTGTGGCAGGTCTGCTGGTCTGTTTCTAGTGCTGGCCGGGGGGTTCAAATGGCAGGCTGCTTATCGCTGAGAGGTGCTTTGGGGCTGCTTTACCCGGAAGGCAGTTAGGGGGCCCGAAATTCCTCAAGATTCCCAGCCTGCTGGACTGAGTGTGCTGGGACGATTTTTTCCAGCTGTTGGGGCCTTGTCCCTTTAAGACTTTTAAAAAAGTGCCCGCTTTTCTTTTGTACCAGCGGATCCAGCTATGGGGACCCACTCGCAGTCTCCTTCTCGGATCTTGCCCTTCCATTTCTCTAATATCCAGTACACCATGTAATGTGTGTCTGTGCTCCTGGTGCAGATCACCGGCTGGTTATTTAGCAGTCCTGTGGTTCCACTCCCTCCCCACTCTGATTCTTTTTCTCCCGCCAGTGAGTTGGTGTGGGGGGAGTGCTCGGGTCCCGCGGGGTCATGGCTTTGTATCTTACCCCTTTTGTGAGGTGCTGAGTTCTTGCAGATGTAGGTGTAGCCTTGCTGTTGTACTGTATCTTCTGGTCTCTCTTTTTAGGAATTGTAATATTTGTTGTATTTTCAAAAATATATATGGTTTTGGGAGGATATTTCTGCCGCCCTGCTCACACCGCCATCTTGAGCCCCCTCCTGACTTGAAGTATACTTTTACTTAAAACATTTTAAACATTAGATTCCCTGTATACACCAACAGTAGAATAAACAAGGTGCATTCCCATAAAGAATAACATGTAACTGTAAAAAGGCTGCAAAACAACCTTTGAAAAGCAAGTTATCTGTGTAGTGTTAATATATATATTGAAAAGAGCAAAGTCCAGAATGGTGTATGTAGTATGCTTTATTTTGGGTAAACAAGTGGAAAAAATAAGAGTAAGTAGCAGGCAAGAGAGTAAAAGGATGTGAGAGAAAGGAGTGAAAGCAAGAGTTCGCAATCATTTAATATTGCTTTGATTTTTGAACTATTTTACCTTTTCAGAAAATTAAACTAAAAATAAAATATCGTTTGCTAAAGTTCAAAAAAAGAAGGGGCTGGGAAAAAAATGCTTTACACTAGATAGAAATGGACTTTAGAACCATAAAACTCAAGTTTGAATTCTGGCTCTTCAAATTAATTTATATGACCTTTGACATTAAAACTCCATCAGAAAACAGTAAATAATAAAAATAATAATAATATTAGACTACACAGTTGCTACAAAGACCAAATGAAACAATATTTAATATTAATATGTATTTAATATTAAAGATATGATATTTATATACTAAATGTTTAGATAAATTTTGTTAAGCACTTCCTATGTGCCAGGCAATTAGCTTGCACTCAAGATATATACAATAATCATGAAAATAGACAGTCTTGACTCTTGAGGAGCTGCTAGTCCTTAGGAGAGGACAGGCCACAACCGAATGTAGTAAGAGCTTGCAGTCACAGAGGCATGCACAAAGGGCCATGAAATCAGAGGGAAGCTGTCAACTCTGTGTGAGATGAGTTTCCCAGGAATGATGAAAGTCAACCTGAATTAGGAAAAATGGACTCACCAAAAAATGAGGCAATAGACAATATGGAAATGTTTCATAAATAAATCTATACCAAAATATTCACCAGAATAATTATTTCTAATGACCCAAAAATATTTTGGAAAAATTGAAAATTTATTCTTGCATTAAAGGAAGGAAGGAGAACAGATAGGTAGATACAACTTTGTAAATTTTCAAATTTGGTCTTTTTAAATTTTATTCTTTGCTTTTTGGTCTAAGTCCAACATTAGAAAGTAAAACAATAAATCTAAGAAACATTTCCTTCTGCCTGCATTGCTATCCTCTTTCAGAAAATAAGCACACTCAATTACAATGATCAACCAATCCAACAGAAAGAAAATTAGACTTCAAGTTAACAATTCTGAGGCAACTCTTTTGACACTACTTTCTCATTTTTATGACACAGTATCCAAACAAATTTAGTAACAGAATACTTCAAACATAAATTTAACTACAGTTTATACAGAGAAAATTATTAATTCCAACCATTTAGTAGTCTCATTGCTTTTAAACTAGTCTGAAATTGAATTTTACTAGGTGTACCTCACTGAAAATATTTGTCAATATTTATAGGTATGTGGCTCAAATATAAACTTTTGTTTTTTTTCTAGGTCATAGCACAAAGGTGGATAAATTTCAAACTGTAGGAGTAAAAAATGCACATGTAGTAATTTTCAAATAGCTCTCAACTATATATTCCCAGAGATACATTGTAACAATAATGAAAAACTTAATTTTGAATTATACTTCTCTCATGAATTTAAGACTTCAAACTTACTGTTTATTGATGCCATTTTGGGTGACCCAATAATTTTTTAAGTTTGACTTACACAAGTTTGCTTGACATTCAGACACACTCAAATGTGTGAGTTGAGACTGAGGAATTTACAGGTAAAAGAGGTATTTCATTAAAAATAAAAGTAAAAAACTTTTAAGTAAAATTCTTACAAACTTAGTTGCATCTTACATTAAGACTTGTTTAAACAATTAGATAAATTCTATTAAAATTTGGTGTAGGAAAAAAGTCTAAGTCTTAAAAAAAAATCAAAATTAAATTAGAGAATTGATATATGGAACTTTATGTAAAACTTTATTTACAACAGACTATGGGTTAACTTGATCCATGGGCAACAGTTTGCCAACCCCCAGTAAATAGGCCTTCACTTCTCTTAGACGTTCTTCTCATTCTCTGAGACCTAAAGAAAGGACACTTTCCTTAGGATGCCTTCATTTACTTCCCCTCAGATTTAATCCTTCTCTTTATTATGCTCCCACAGTGTTTCAGTATTTCAAATTTCTATCTATACATTTACCTATATCTATATATCTATAAATGTATAGATATATAGTGTTTCTGGTAATGGAATATAAGTTCCTTGCCTTTATACCTTCAGCTCTTAATATAGTGATAGGTGATGTGCATGGGATATACACTCATGAAAATGAAGGTGCATATTTTTAATTGTTTTCAGAAAGAAATTCACCCCATGGCTGTTGATAAAAAGAACACTCTGATCAGCAATTCTTTCTGTAATGAGCCAGATGTTACATAATTTGGACTTTGTGGGCCATAAGGTCTCTATCGCAGATACTATACTTGGCTGCTGCAGTACAAAAGCCACCATAGACAAGAGAAAATTTAAAGAACAGACAACAGGTGAGATTTGTCCTGTGGGCTGCAGTGTGCCAACTTCCCCAAGTTAGTACAGACTATCCCAAACTAAATTCTTACAGTAGACAGAATAATACTTGTCTGAACAATATGCTAGTCATTCTAACCACACACCATAGTTCTCTGAATATAATGCTGTTTTACCCAGCTTAATAAAGTCCATACAAAAGAAAAGACATGTTTACATTTTACCTGCATAATTTCAGAATTAAATTTTGATTCCAAATGTGCTGCTCTTTCTGTTTCAATATTTTCTTCTAATTTCCTCACTTGTAGAGTAGTTGCCTGAAACAAATTAAAAATTGTAACTCATAACATTGGTATTTATAGAAGATATAGATCATTATATTCCAGATTATAACTAACAGTTTATATTATAGTAACCTCGTTTTTTTTTACTTTACAGGCGTATAAAACTCATGTTTAAAAAGACATGTAAAAATTATACTTGAAAAAAATGCTCCAGGGCTTTTTCATTTTTATTGACATATAATTTATATATAATAAACTATACACACAGAAAATGTATAATTTGATAAGTCTTATATGTATACACCCACAAAACACTGCAATAATCAAGACAGAAAAAATTTCCACTTCTCCTAAAAGATTCCTTATGTGCCTTGGTAAGTTCTTCATCCAGCCCTCATCACCCCATCCTCAAGTAACCACTGATCTGTTGATCTACTTTTTGTCACTAAAGATCAATTTGAATTTTCTGGAATTTCACATAAATTGGATCATACAGTATATACCCTTTATTGTGTGGCTTGTATCTCCCAGCATAATTATTTTGGAATTTAAACACATGGTTACATTTACCAACAGTCCATTCCTCTTTATTGTTAGTGTTCCACTGTGTTGGCACACTGCAACGGTTTATCTGTTCACCTGTGGATGGACACCTGGGTTGTTTCTAGTTTAGGCTATTATAAATTGAACTGCCATGAGCATTTATGTACAAGTGTTTATATGGACATATACATTCATACTTTTGGAGTAGAATGAAGGGTAGAATGACTAGGTCAAATGGTAGATGTATGTTTAATGTGTTATACAACTGCCAAACTGTTTTCAAATAGGAATGCAATGGTATTTCACTTTAGTTTCAATTTCCATTTGCCTAAAGACTAATGACATTGAACATCTTTTCATGTATTTATTCATCATCTGTATCTTCTTTGGTGAAGTATCTGCTCAAATCTTTTCTCCACTTTTTTTTTGGTATCGTTAATATACAATCACTTGAACAAAATTATGCTTACTAGACCCCCTATTATCAAGTCCCCCCCACATACCCCACTACAGTCACTGTCCATTAGCGCAGTAATATGCTATAGAATCATTACGTGTCTTCCCTATAAATAGTGCTTTTCCCGTGTCCCCCATCGGTGCATCATGTGTGCTAAGCATAATGCCCTTTTCCCCCTTATCCCTCCCTTCAAACCCATCTTCCCCAGTCCTTATTCCTTTGGTAACTGTTAGTCCATTGTAGGGTTCTATGAGTCTGCTGCTGTTTTGTTCCTTCAGTTTTTTCTTTCTTCTTATGCTCCACAGATGAGTGAAATCATTTGATACTTGTCTTTCTTCACCTGGCTTATTTCACTGAGCATAATAATACCCTCTAGCTCCATCCATGTTGTGGCAAATGGTAGGATTTGTTTTCTTCTTATGGCTGAATAATATTCCATTGTGTATATGTACCACATCTTCTTTATCCATTCATCTACTGATGGACACTTAGGTTGCTTCCATTTCTTGGCTATTGTAAATACTGCTGCGATAAACATGGGGGTGCATATGTCTTTTTCAAACTGGGCTGCTGCATTCTTAGGGTAAATTACTAGGAGTGGAATTTCTGAATCAAATGGTATTTCTATTTTGAGTTTTTTGAGGAACTTCCATACTGTTTTCCACAATGGTTGAACTAATTTACATTCCCACCAGCAGTGTACAAGGGTTCCCCTTTTTTCACATCCCGCCAACATTTGTTGTTGTTTGTCTTTTGGATGGTGGCCATCCTAACTGGTGTGAGGTGATATCTCATTGTGATTTTAATCTGCATTTCTCTGATGATTAGCAATGTGGAACATATTTTCATGCGACTCTTGGCCATCTGAATTTGTCTTTGGAGAAATGTCTGTTCAGCTCCGCTTCCCACTTTTTCATTGGCTTATTTTCTTTTGTTTGTTGAGGTGCATGAGCTCTTTATATAATTTAGATGTCAAGCTCTTATCGGATATGTCATTTATGAATATATTCTCTCATACTGTAGGATGTCTTTTTGTTCTACTGATGGTGTCCTTTGCTGTACAGAAGCTTTTTAGTTTGATATAGTCCCACTTGTCCATTTTTGCTTTTGTTTCGCTTGCCCGGGGAGATATGTTCATGAAGAAGTTGCTCATGTTTATGTCCAAGAGATTTTTGCCTATATTTTTTTCTAAGAGTTCTATTGTTTGATGACTTACATTCAGGTCTTCGATCCATTTTGAGTTTACTTTTGTGTATGGGGTTAGACAGTGATGCAGTTTCATTCTCTTACATGTAGCTGTCCAGTTTTGCCAACAACAGTTGTTGAAGAGGCTGTCATTTCCCCATTGTATATACATGGTTCCTTTACCATATATTAATTGACCATATATGCTTGGGTTTATATCTGGGCTCTCTATTCTGTTCCACTGGTCTATGGGTCTGTTCTTGTGCCAGTACCAAATTGTCTTCAATACTGTGGCTTTGTAGTAGAGCTTGAAGTCAGAGACCATAATTTCCGCTGCTTTATTCTTCCTTCTCAGGATTGCTTTGGCTATTCAGGGTATTTTTATTTCCATATGAATTTCAGAACTATTTGGTGTAGTTCATTGAAGAATGCTGTAGGTATTTTGAAAGGGATTGCATTGAATCTGTAGATTCCTTTAGGCAGGACGGCTATTTTGGCAATATTTATTCTTACTAGCCAAGAGCATGGGATGAATTTCCATTTATTAGTGAACTCTTTAATTTCCCTTAGGACTGTTTTGTAGTTTTCAGGGCATAGGTCTTTCACTTCCTTGGTTAGGTTTATTCCTAGTATTTTATTATTTTCGATGTGATTGTGAATGGAAATGTTTTCCTGATTTCTCTTTCTGCTAGTTCACAGTTAGTGTATAGGAATGCAACAGATATCTCTGTATTAATTTTAATCCCACAACTTCACTGAATTCAGATACTAAATCTAGTAGTTTTGAGTGGAGTCTTTAGGGTTTTTTATGTACAACATCATGTTATCTGCAAACAGGGACAATTTGACTTCTTCCTTACCAATCTGGATGCCTTTTATTTCTTTGTGTTGTCTGACTGTGGTGGCTAAGACCTCCAGAACTATGTTGAATAAAAGTGGAGTGGAAAGAGTGGGCATCCTTGTCTTGTCCCTGACCTTAAATGAAAAGCTTTCAGCTTCTCGCTGTAAAATATATTGTTGGCTGTGGGTTTCTCATATATGGTCTTTATTATGCTGAAGTACTGGCCCTCTATACCAATTTTGGTGAGAGTTTTTATAATGAATGGATGGTGAATTTTGTCGAATGCTTTTTCAGCATCTATGGAGGTGATGATGTAGTTTTTGTCCTTCTTTTTGTTGATGTGGTGGATGAGGTTGATGGATTTTCGAATGTTGTACCATCCTTGCATCCCTGGGATGAATCCCACTTGATAATGATGGATGATCTTTTTGATGTATTTTTGAATTCGGTTTGCTAATATTTTGTTGAGTATTTTTGCATCTATGTTCATCAGGGATATTGGTCTGTAATTTTCCTTTTTTTGTGGTGTCTTTTCCTGGTTTTGGAATTAAAGTGATGATGGCCTCATAGAATGAATTTGGGAATATTCCCTCTTCTACTTTTTAGAAAACTTTAATGAGGATGGGTATTAGGTCTTCACTAAATGTTTGATAACATTCAGCAGTGAAACCATCTGCTACAGGAGTTTTGTTCTTACGTAGTTTTTTGATTACCGATTCAATTGCTTTGCTGGTAATTGATCTATTCAGATTTTCTGTTTCTTCCGGGATCAGCCTTGGAAGGTTGTATTTTTCTAGAAAGTAGTCCATTTCTTCTAGGTTATCCAGTTTGTTACCATATAATTTTTCATAGTATTCTTTAATAGTTCTTTGTATTTCTGTGGCGTCCGTAGTGATTTTTCCTTTCTCATTTCTGATTCTGTTTATGTGTGTAGACTCTCTTTTTTCCTTGATAAGTCTGGCTAAGGCTTTATCTATTTTTTTATTTTCTCAAAGAACCAGCTACTGCTTTCATTGATTCTTTCTATTGTTTTATTCTTCTCAATTTTATTTATTCCTGCTTTAATCTTTATTATGTCCCTCCTTCTACTGACATTGGGCCTCATTTGTTCTTCCTTTTCTAGTTTTATTAATTGTGTTTAGATTGTTCTTCTTTCCTGACATAGGCCTGTATTGCAATATATTTCCCTCTACGCATGGCCTTTGCTGCGTCCCACAGATTTTGCGTTGTTGAGTTATTGTCATTTGTCTCCAGATATTGCTTGATCTCTGTCTTTATTTGGTCATTGATCCATTGATTATTTAGGAGAATGTTATTAAGCCTCCATGTGTTTGTGGGCTTTTTCGTTTTCCTTGTGTAATTTATTTCTAGTTTCATACCTTTGTGATCTGAGTAGCTGGTTGGTACAATTTCAATCTTTTTGAATTTACTGAGGTTCTTTTTATGGCCTAGTATATGATCTATTCTTGACAATATTCCATGTGCACTTGAGAAGAATGTGTATCCTGTTGCTTTTGGATGGAGTGTTCTGCAGATGTCTGTTATGTTCATCTGTTCTAATTTGTTGTTTGGTACCTCTGTCTTTTTATTTATTTTCTGTCTGGTTGATCTGACCTTTGGAGTGAGTGGTGTGTTGAAGTCTCCTAAAATGAATGCATTGCTGCCTATTTCCCCTTTAATTCTGTTAGTATTTGTTTCACATATGTAGGTGATCCTGTACTGGGTGCATAGATATTTATAATAGTTATATCCTCTTGTTGGACTGACCCTTTTATCATTATTTAATGTCCTATTTTGTCTCTTGTGACTTTTTTTGTTTTGAAGTCTATTTTGTCTGATACAAGTACTGCAACTCCTGCTTTTTTCTCCCTGTTAGTTTAGTTGCATGAAATATCTTTTTCCATCCCTTCACTTTCAGTCTGTCTATGTCTTTGGGTTTGAAGTGAGTCTCTTGTAGGCAGCATATAGATGGTCTTGTTTTTTTATCCATTCAGTAACTCTTATGTCTTTTGATGGGTGCATTCAGACCATTTACATTTAGGGTGACTATTGATAGGTATATACTTATTGCCATTGCAGGCTTTAGGTTTGTGGTTACCAAAGGTTCAAGGGTAATTCCCTTACTATCTAAAAGTCTAATTTAACTCACTTCATATGCTATTACAAACACAACCTAAAGTATCTTTTTTTCTCCTTTTCTTCCTCCTCCATTCTTTGTATGTTATGAATCATATTCTATACTCTTTGTCTAGCCCTTGGGTGACATCTATTTAGCCTTAGGAATACTTCCATGTATAGGAGACCCTACAAAATGCACTGTAGAGGTGGTTTATGGGAGATAACTTCTCTCAGCTTTTGCTTCTCTGAAAATTACTTAGTCCGTCCTTCAAATTTAAACAATAACCTTGCCAGGTAGAGTATTCTTTGTTCAAGGCCCTTCTGCTTCATTGCATTAAATATCATCATGCCACTCCCTTCTGGCCTGTAAGGTTTCCGTTGAGAAATCTGATGATAACCTGATGGGTTTTCCTTTGTATGTGATCTTTTTTCTCTCTCTAGCTGCTTTTAAAAATCTGTCTTTATCCTTGTTCTTTGCCATTTTAATTATTATATGTCTTGATGTTGTCTTCCTTGGGTCTGTTATGTTTGGAGGTCTGTGCACCTCCATGTCTTGAGAGACTATCTCCTTCCCCAGACTGGCAAAGTTTTCAGCAATTACCTCCTCAATGACACTTTCTATCCCTTTTTTTCTCTCTCTCCTTCTTCTGGTACCCCTATAATGCAAATATTTTTCCATTTGGATTGGTCAGTCACACAGTTCTCTCAATATTCTTTCATTCTTAGAGATTCTTTTTTCTCTCTGTGCCTCAGCTTCTTTCTATTCCTCTTCTCTAATTTCTATTCCATTTACTGTCTCTTCTAGTACATGTAATCTGCTTTTAAATCCCTCCATTGTATGTTTAATTTCAGATATGGAATTTCTTAATGATTGAATCTCCATCTTAAATTCGTTCCTGAGTTCCTGAGTATTTTTCTGTACCTCCAAAAACATGTTTATAATTTTTATTTTGAACTTTCTTTCAGGAAGATTGGTGAGTTCAGTTTCATTTGGCCCTTTTTCTGGGGTTTCTGCGATTTTGTCCTGAACCATGTTCTTTTGACGTTTCATATTTCTGTATGGTGCCCTCCAGTGTCCAGAAGCTCCAGTCTCTTGAGCTGTTCAGCCACTAGAGTGAGGTTGGGGGTCACAGGGGAGCAGAGCTGGTGCCTGGGGTAGGAAAAATCTGTTTCCTGATTCCAGTCTGCAGTACCAGTCTCCAGTGTCAGAGCCAGTGGGCCAAGCACCATGTGTAAGCCTCTGTGCTTTGCAACTCTAGCTGTTGTAGGCGGGGCCTCCCTCCCCTGACCTGACACCAGGGCAGTGACTGCCAGTTTGTGAGCTGGTACTGTCAGGCCAGTAGGAAGGCTTGGAAGGTTGGGTGTCACAGTGGGGGGCCTCGGAGCTGAGTGGGCAGCCAGGGAGATTTAGCACCTGAAGCTCCTCAAAGTTCCCAACCAGCTTGACAGAGCACGTGCAGACAACCTTGTTCAGCTCTCCCTTCTCCCGCACAGCAAGCTCTGTGCAAACACCGCCCCTTCAGCAGCCCTATCGCTGCTAGGAAGCCTCTCAGAGCAACCGCCCTTCCTCTGACACAGAGTGACCAGGTATGGATCCTGTCCTCCACAGTCAGTCTCCCAGGCCCTCCGCCTGTCCGAACTCCCCAACATCCAGAGCACCACACAATATAGGCTTCCGCTCACAAAGCAGTTCTCCAGGACTAAGTGTTCAGCAGTCCCAGGCTTCCACCCCCTCCCCGCTCTGTTTCTCTTCCTCCCGCCGGTGAGCTGGCCTGGGTCCCGCCGGATTAAGGCTTTCGTACGTTACCCTGTTTCATGAGGTCTGCTCTGTTCGTAGGGTCTGTATGCAGTCTGGTTCTGCCTTTTTTCTTCTTGCTGTTTTAGGGTTAGTAGTATTAATTAACTATATTTTTGTACTATTTGTGGTTTTGGGAGGAATTCTCCATGTCACCTCCCATGCCGCCATCTTGAATCCCCTTTTCTCCACTTTTTAATTCGGTTGTTTTCTTATTTAGTTTTAAGAGTTCATTATATAATATAGCTATGTGTGATTTACAAATATTTACTCCCATCTACAGCCCGTCTTTTCATTCTTTTAACGGTGTTTTTCACAAAGCACAAGTTTTCATTAAAGCCTAATGTATCGATTTCTTCAGGCAGGAGTTAGCTTCTGACCAGAATCAGAACTCAAGAGCTTCATCTTGAATGCTATTTTTATTGAGAAAATGCAACCATGGGAACCACTGGATTCTTAGTTCCAATGAGGGAACTAGTCATGACCAAAAGCCTATTAGAGGTTAGGCAAGTAGGCCTATGGGAACAGTCAGCTGCATGTTTCAGGATAACAGTTGGAAAAGAGCCATGCCTGGAGTTCTGTCTGCCAAATATCGACAGTTCAACAGTGATGGGTTCATTATATGGTATTCTCTCTGCTTTGATGTATGACTGAAATTTTCCATATTTGAATTTTTTTTAAATAGCAACAAAACCAAAGGTATTAAAGTTAATGAGGAAGTACAGTGCTGGTATCATTATTTACCCAACAAAATTATATTTAACAACAAAAGATCTTTAGAATGAATTAAGCCATTTATACCTAAACAGAAAAAGTGAACAGGAAGGCAGGAGTTTAAATCAATCAATTCCTACCTATATTGTTGAAATATTAAGATAAATTAAAGAACATTTTCTTCATACTCATTTCCACCTTTTTCAAAACATGTTTCACAACAATATTAGTCCCATGGGATATTCTTTGCTATTACATGAAAAAGAAATTTTATCATCATAAGAACATGAGAAACATAGGAGTAAAGTCAAATAAGTTTTACTAACAGATTTCTCAAAAAGTTAACATGACAACCTTGAAAAAGAAGAACAAAGTTGGAAGACTCTTGATCTCAAAACTAGTATAAAGCTACAGCAATCAAAATACTATGAAACTGGCATAAGGACAGACACATAAATCCATAGATAAGAACTGGGAGTACAGAAATATTCCCATGCATCAGTGGTCAACTGATTTTTGACAATGGTGGCAAGAACATTCGAAGAAAAAGAATAATTTTTTCATTAAATGGTGCTGAAACAACTGGATATACACATGCAAAAGAATAAATCTGGACTCCTACCTCCCATCGTATATAAAAATGAATTCAAATGGACCAATGACTTAAAGGTAAGAGCTAAAACAATAAAACTCTAAGAAGAAAACATAGGGGTAAATGTTGATGACCTAAGATTTGGCAACAGATTTTGAGACATGACATGAGCATGAGCAACAAAAGAAAAAAACAGATAAATTGAACATCAAAATTTTAAACTTTTGAGCATCAAAGGACATTATCAAGAAAATGAAGAGAAAACCTGGAGGATAGGAAAAAATATTTACAAATCATATATCTGACAAGGGTCTAGTATTCAGAATATATAAAAAACTCTTACAACAAAAAGGTAAACAACTCAATTTTAAAAATGGGTAAAGGGCTTGAATAGACATTTCTCCAAAGAAGATATGCACATGGCCAGTAAATACATGAAATGATATCATGAAATGTAGTGATGCTCAATATTATTAGTCATTAGAAAAATGCAAATCAAAACATCTTCATGCTCTCTAGGTTGGCTAGCACTTAAAAAATGGAAAATAGTATCAGGGAGGATGTGGAGAAATTAGAAACTTCATATATTACTGGTAGGAATGTAAAAAGGGCTGACACTACTTAAAACAATTTGGCAGTTACTCAAAAAGTTAAATAGTTACCATATGAGCCAGCAATTTCTACCCTGGGTATAGACCCCAAAAGAATGAAAACATGTCCGAACAAAAACGAAGTTAACAGCAGCACTTTTCATAAGCACCCAAAGGCAGAAACAACCCAAACATCCATCAACCGATGAAGAGATGAAGTACACCCATAAAGTGGAATATTATTCGGCCATAAAAAGGAATTAAATACCAATATATGTTACAACATAGATGAACCTTAAAAATATATGTTGTGAATGAAACCAGGCACAAAAGACCACATACTGTATGACTTTATTTATATGAAATGTCCAAAATAGGCAAATCCATAGAAAGTGTATTACTTGCTGTCAGTAGCTAATGGGAGAAGGAGGAATGAGCAGTGACTGCTTTATGGGGGTGATAAGAATGTTCTGGAATTAGATACTGGTAATGGTTGTACAACTTTGTGAATATACTAAAAAACGCTGAATTGTATACTTTTAAAGGGTGAATTTTATGATATGCGAAGTATATCTCAATAAAATATAAAAAGAATCCTTGAGTATAAGAACCAAAGACAATGCCAAAGAAGTGACAGTCACCTAAGTCAAGCTTCCTGATTTCTGAAATGCTGTCTTTGAATCCTAAAAACAAGGGATTCCCCATTGGTTATAGGTATAAAGCATGGTGCATATCAGAGCAGAGAAATTCTTAAATTTAGTCAGATTAAAATGAGTATTACCCAATACAAGTTTTTAAAAAATTTAATGTACTACAAAATGAAGTTCCTGTTCTTAAAGAATTAAAGTCAACTTTCCTCATATTCAGTATGCTTGTTTTAGATCCCAGAAGTCAGAAAAAGTCTAATGAGTCACAAGGAAATAGCCATAAACATTGAGAATAAAGGATGAGAACAAGCAAAAAGCTAATAAAGGGCAGATAGAGGGAAGAAACCAGTCTAACAGTGTTAACATATTTTTCAGATTCCAAAAAACATATGCATAAGTTTCTCTATCAAAATAGTAATCTTACATTAAAATCAGAATATTCAGTGACTCTATGATAAAAGAATCAACAACTCTTTTCATTTCTTATGTATATTTCATGTAATACAAATTAATTATGTGACTTTTCACTCCAAAAGTCAAGAGAAGGTTTTTCCTATGTAGCCCAAAACTGAAGGTTAAAATAATAAACCAGGGAGCACATCTTTATTTTCATAAATCCCAGCTTTGAATGAAAAGTCCAGAAGAAAACCAACTTATAAAACTAATTTATAAACTATTATATAAACTATCAATTAATCAGTAAGGATATACAAAAAAAATATTCAAATTTTTAAACAAACTCCTTCTAAGAGTGGGCTTTGTTGATAAACAAATTAAAGCCCTTCCAAGTAAGATTTTAAAATCTTCTAGCCTTTCTAATTAGTTTTTACATCCAGCAGAGGGTGCTAGAGGAACACTAATGTGTTGTTCATAATTTTTTTTTTCTTGCAATAATACTGCTTAAGAACTAGTGTATCATAAACTGTCTCATTAGTATCCAACCCTAATTTAATCAACAAAGCACAGGCAGAAAGCATAATGGAATTCAGATTAAAATACAAAATCCAACACAAATTCATATACACAAGACAATTTAACTATATGCATTTTTGCCTATAATGCAAGTACAGTATTACACTAAACTATGTCTGTTTCCTACCACTATGAACAACAGAGTTCTTTATGTAACATAAAATGATTACATATTTTCCCATTTATTAGCTGGCCGTCATGTCCTTTCTTACAGTAACACACTGCCAAGAGATTTTTATTTCAGTAAATACTGTGTTCATCAATTTTTTTTAATTTAATGGTTTATCTCTCATTAAATCACATTAAGCCTAATTACATAATCTACTCCACTTGAGAAAAGTGAGTGTTCATTCTTTAAAGAAAGTAATATAGAGAAAGATGTCTCCTATCTAAAACTTTGGTACATGTTATTTTACCATAACACAGGACATGAGCTGCCAACTCCAATTCAGCAGCAGAACTAACCAAAAATATCCAGACCACATTTGTTCTCCACACCGCATTTCCTCCCATGACTTCCATGGGCCTGTTTCAAAAGGTTCACAAAAGTCATGAAAACATATGTGTACAATGAATTTGCTGAAAGACTGGGCAAAAAACCCAGCTCCTACTACATTCTTTCCCCCCTCAAAGAAAATATAACCAGCTCAGAAGATATACGTGAACTTCGAGGAATTAGTCAAGTAGAAAAGCTTCCTAATATACAAAATTTTCATATATAAAATTAATCCCACCAAAATAGACATCAAGAAAAATAGGGGAGCAAATATCACACAAGCACATACTAGTTTAAAGGTTTCTCAGTAGTGGGTTATACAGCAATTTCCAGAACAGTTGCACAAAGTTTACCCCAAGAATGTGAACAGCTGTGTTAAGTAGAAAGTAGCCATCTATTTAACTGTTTTTTCCAGATTTTATCACCTGATATTGCCCATTAGTGAGCACTTTCATAAGTAACCTATATAGTAATAATTCATCTTCAAAAAGACGATTCTAAGGGACTGAATCATTATAGACTGATTAATTCTATATAATGGTTATTTCAGTGATAAGCATATTTTGTTATATTTTAGTAACCATAAATAATTTATCATTTGTATGTTACCAATAAACTTATACTTATTCCCTACCTGTGTGGGGAAAAAAAGAGTAGTTACCATATTTTGGGACCTTAAACTGAACATCTTTTTTATGACCAAAAAAGGCATCTTAAAGGGTCAAAGTCTCTAAGTATTTACAAGTATTTGAAAAACAGAATCATCATGATATCACAACCACTTAACCTGACTCGTATATTGGAGGGTCATAATGAAGAACAATCTATGACCCCTTTACTGTTTATCTTCTTTGTTCCAATCAAAGACCTGAAAACGTAACCTTACTATTCAATTAGTCTGACCTTTACTATGGGCTCCTTTTTTTAAAGCAAGCACTTATATATCAACTAACTTTTATTTTATTAACAGTTAACAAAAAAAGTAAGCAACCCCAAATAGCCAAAGCAATCCTAAGAAGGAAGAATAAAGCTGGGGGGATTATGCTCCTCAACTTCAAGCCCTACTACAAAGCTACAGTAATCAAGACAATTTGGTACTGGCACTTGAACAGACCCATAGACCAGTGGAACAGAATAGAGAATCCAGATATTAACCCAAGCATATATGGTCAATTAATATACGATAAAGGAGCCATGGATATACAATGGGGAAGTAACAGTCTCTTCAACAACTGGTGTTGGCAAAACTGGAAAGCTACATGTAAGAGAATGAAACTGGATTACTGTCTGACCCCATAAACAAAAGTAAACTCAAAATGGATCAAAGGCCTGAATGTAAGTCATGAAACCATAAAACTCTTAGAAGAAAACATAGGCAAAAATTTCTTGAATATAAACATGAGCAACTTTTTCCTGAACACATCTCCTCGGGCAAGGGCAACAAAAACAAAAATGAACAAATGGGACTACATCAAGCTAAACAGCAAAGGACACCATCAGCAGAACAAAAAGGCATCCTACAGTATGGGAGAATATATTTGTAAATGACATATCCAACAAGGGGTTAATATCCAAAATAATAAAGAACTCACACACCTCAACACCCAAAAGGCAAATAACCCTATTAAAAAAATGGGCAGAGGATATGAACAGACACTTCTGCAAAGAAGAAATTCAGATGACTAACAGGCACATGAAAAGATGCTCCACAATGGTAATTACCACGAATTGCAAATTAAAACCACAATGAGATATCACCTCACACCAGTTAAGATGGCCAACATCAAAAAGACTAAGAACAACAAATGCTGGCGAGGATGCGAAGAAAGGGGAACCTTCCTACACAGCTGGTGGGAATGTAAACTAGTTCAACCATTATGGAAAGCAAAATGGAGGTTCCTCAAAAAGCTCAAAATAGAAATATGATTTGACCCAGGAATTCCACTCCTAGAAATTTACCCAAAGAAAACAACTTTTCAGATTCAAAAAGACATATGCACCCCTATGTTTATTGCAGCACTATTCACAATAGCCAAGATATGGAAACAACCTAAGTGTCCATCACTAGATGAATGGATAAAGAAGATGTGGTACATATACACAATGGAATACTATATTCAGCCATAAGAAAGAAAGAAATCCTACCATTTGCAACAACATCGATGGAGCTAGAGGGTATTATGCTCAGTGAAATAAACCAGGCAGAGAAAGACAAATAACAAATGATTCCCCTCATTTGTGGAGTATAACAACGAAGCAAAACTGAAGAAACAAAATACCAGCAGACTCACAGAACCCAAGAAGGGACCAGCAGTTACCAATGGAGAGGGTTGGGGGAGGGCAGGTGGGGAAGGAGGGAGAATGGGATTGTGGGGTATCATAATTAGTGCACGTAGTGTGTGTGGGGTCACAGGGAAGACAGTGTAGCACAGAGAAGACAAGTAGGGACTCAGTGGCATCTTACTACACTGATGGACAGTGATGGCAGGGGGGACATGATAATAAGGGTGAATGTAGTAACCACATTGTTTTTATTGTAAAACTTTCATAAGAGTGTATATTAGTGATACCTTAATAAAAAAATTTCTATCTAAAAAAATTAAGTAAGCACTTATATATTGCTAAGTGTCACATCTACACAGGAGAGTATACTTAAATTAATGTCATTGATGATGTCACTCCTATAATTGAATACTAATATTCTACCGTTTTCAAAGAAGTTTCATATGTATTGTCATTTGACACAACAATACAGTATAAAACAGGCACATGAAAAGATGCTCCACATCGCTAATCATCAGGGAAATGCAAATCAAAACCATGAGATATCACCTCACACAAGTTAGGATGGCCACCATCCAAAAGCAGGAAATAACAAGTGTTGGTGAGGATGTAGAGAAAAGGGAACCCTCGTACACTGTTGGTGGGAATATACACTGGTGCAGCTACTATAGAAAGCAGTATGGAGGTTTCTCAGAAACTAAAAATAGAAAAATACCACAGGACCCAGAAAATCCACTTCTAGGAATTTACCCAAAGAAAACAAAATCCCTGATTCAAAAAGATATATGCACCCCTATGTTTATCACCACATTATTTACAACAGCCAAGATATGGAAGAAACCTACATGTCCACCAACAGATGAATGTATAAAGAAAATGTGGTACATATACACAATGGAATATTATTCAGCTATAAAAAAAAAGGCAATCCTGCCTTTTGTGACAGCACGGATGTCACAAATCTAGAAGGTATTATGCTCACTGAAATAAGCCAGGCAGAGAAAGACAAATACCATATGATTTCACTTATTTGTGGAATATAAAAACAAAGCAAAACAGAATGAACAGAACAGCAGTAGACTTACAGACACTGAGAAGGGACTAGTGGTTACCAAGGGGGAAGGGTTGGGGTGGATGGGTGGGGAGGGCAAGGGGGATAAAAGGGCACAAAAAATTCTCAATCATAATACAAGTTGGTCACAGAGGTAGTAGTACACCATGGAGAATATAGTCAATGATTCTGTAACATTGCTCTATGTTGACAGATAGTAACTGCTCTAGAGGAGATGAAGGTTTAATAATATGGGTAACTGTTGAACCATCGTATTTTACATTTGAAACTAATATGAGACTGTATATCAATGATATTTCAAATAAATAAAAGAGGGTAATATAATATAGTGCATATCATGTGAAATCTGAGCATAATTGTTTTTCAATGATACCTTAATATATATACATAGTGCATGATATTTTAAATCTTTACAAGGCATTCTCATTTGTTTATGGATATTCTTTTTAAGTAGCTTTCTTATTTTGCATGTAGCCAGCACACCATATGAGAAAAACAGATAATTAATTTTGCACAGGCAAAATTAATACTTTTTTTACAACTTGGAACATGGGAACTGCTGAGTAAAAGTGGAGAGCTGACTGCCTGGTCAGGGAAGACCAATCCACTGAATTCTACCCTCACAGAAATCTAAACATATCATGTTTATTTTAAATCCACACAAGATCATTACAAACAAATGGACAGGTCTCCATCTTTTCATGATAATCTTACTGATATTTACTTTACAGGTCAACCAAAAAAGGAAAATGGAACATGTATAGAGTATCGACATGTGCCAAATACCATACTAGGTCCTCAGCTGTCATTGTAAGGCCAAAAGGGGTGCCGACACATCTGTGAGCACTTCCATGACATTGTAAGGGAGAAAAGACCTGTGTCACGGATGGAAAGTGATTTGCCTCTAAGGCCCACTCCTTTTATTTCTCTACTGGGAATTACAATTCATTTGTAACTGTTTTATTAATGACAAAATAACACTTATTTTCCAGAATCCTCTATATAATCTTATATAAACAGGCTCACTTAAAGTAGTCCTCACTGTAAAATTACACAGCACTTTCCAAAAAGAGCTGAATGTACAAATATTCAGAGTTCTATGTGGCCATCATCTTGAACATGTTTAGCTTTTAGGAGAGAAACCACAAAGTTCATCACTGAGGTGGCAACAATCAAAGACCTACCAGTTTTAGAAGACAGCAGGATGACTATAGGATAAACAGCAAATTTTCATTCCCAAAGGATGAATAATGAAGCATGCCGCTCCAATTGTAAAACAGTTTAATTAAGGGATAAAAATTTTTTATTACTTTTAGGTATAATAAATGAAACCCAGGTAATAAAAATAGGAAATTTCAGGAACAGAATTTATAGGCCACAAATTCTGATTAGTATGGTAATAAATTAATTTAGCTTCTTTAAAAATCATCTTTATCTTATCTGGCAACAAAAACTTCAGTACTTAACAAATCTGTTAATGAACTTCCAAATTTACAATCCATTATGAACCTAAACGCAAAAACATATAATATTTATAAGCAATTGTATAACCCAGGTGATTTGATCATTTACCTACTTTATACTCAGTGATCAACAAAAAGAGGTTTTTGGAAATAATTCCTACACACAATGGCTTTAAAAAGATGAATCATATGAGGCTGCCTTCATGTACAATATGAAAGTTGAGATATATTTTTCTTTTCCTTTATCACTTCAGGGTAGTACACATGTAGAGAAAAAAGCTACATTCCACATTTCTTTATGTTACTATAATAGAGAATACGACTGACAGAAGCAATTCAGAACTTATTTGCTAAGACTGGTCTCTCTCCACTGTAATCTTCACAAGATTCTTCAGTTCTCCCAGAATTAGGTTTGCATCTTCTCTTTTTCCTTATTGAGTTAAGCTTATTTCCCATGATAAAAAACAAAAAAAAAACACCCCTAGTTGAAAAGAAGTTTATAAAACCCATAGATATTTCTTTTCTCCACTTCACTTTTCCCTTGGTTCTGTGGTATGTAGAATCACATTTATAAAATTGGATTGGGAGTTATTGTGTTTTTTCAGTCTAAGAAACCACTGATCCATGTTAAAATGATTAAGCCACACAATGGGATATAGCTTATCAAATATTTTTAATTTACATATATAATATATATATATATAAACTTCTTTGGCCCAGCCACATTAAGAAATCACCTTCTTATAAATGCAGCTATTAAAAAGTTTCCCTAAAATTGAAAATATTAGGCTAAATGCCCGTTACATTAATTGCTTTAGTCTGATATTACCGACATTAAAAAACATGCTTTATTAAACTACTAACAATCTTCCTTTTTATTATTATCCCATCTTATGTTAATCCTTTAAAAAAATACCACTGACAATTACTTAAGTAGCTAAAATTCCTAGTATTAATGTCTCCACAGATGACTGTAACTAGCATAAAATGCTCTCTAGAAATTTAATTTCTCCATTATGTCATCATCTGGTCAAATAGCCAATACAAAATACATTCACTTAAATAAAGCAAAAATTTTTACAGTATCTAAATATGAAGAATCGTAGATAAGTCAGAGGACTATACTTGTCCACTTATAAAATTTTTATAAAATGAATAAAAATCAAGACTACCTGGACTACTCAAAGTCTCAAATTCTCCAAAAGCAAAGACCTGGTATCATCAAAAGTAATTACAGAGTAGCTAAGAAAAACCACAAAGTAGAACTAGTCTAAAACAACTTTATATTTACAATCAATAAATAAAAAGAGAACTTGGGGCAAGCATTTGACAAGGAAAAAAATCAACACTGAGTTATCCAAAAATAAATCCTAAAGTTTAGGAATAAGACATTTCCTCAATTCAGTCAACACTGGCTTAGCAAGAATTGTATCAACAAAAAAACAATCACTATTACCTACTATTCTACACCTATGATTAAAATATTTTTAGCAAAGATCAGAGGGTTTTATACAGTGCTAAAGGGACTTCTCAATGATTTTAAAGTTTTAAATATTCAGAACAACTAAGTCCTTTTTAATAGGCCATCCACAAACCACACATCAAAAATAAAGACATAAAATATTCCTGAATTTACTGACCTGAAAAAATGTTCAACAAAAGTGACAAAAAAATTATTTAGAATAATTTTATATAAGTTCATACTTGACATTATTATTTAGAGTACCTATAAACCCAAAACCTACTTTCCCCTATTATTAACACGTTACATTCATGTGGTACAAATAACCCATTAAAAAATGGACAATGTGGATTAAAGATGGCAGCGTGTGAGGTGAGACAGAGAACTCCTCCCAAAACCACAGATAGTGTGAAAATATAGTTAATACAACTAACCCTACAACAGCAACAGGAAAGAAGGCTGCACCAGACTGCACACACACCTAGCTAACAGAGCAGACCTCACAAAACACAGTAACATACGAAAGTATTGATATGGCGGGACACAAGCCCTTCACCCACCTGAGCTCACTGGCCAGAGGAAGAAAAACGGAGCGGGGGAAGGGGTAGAAGCCTGGGACTGCTGAACACCTAGACGTGGAGATCTGCTTTGCAAGCAGAAATGAACATAGTGTACATCTGGAGGATGAGGAGCTCGGACAGGCAGAGTGCTTGAAAGACAGATTCCGGCCATTTGTGAAGGACGGGATCCACACCCGGCCGCTCTGAGACAAGGGAATGTCAGGCGGTCTGAGAGGCTTCCTAGCAGTACGAAGGCTGCTGAAGGCATGGGGTCTGCACGGAGCTGGCTGGGTGGCAGAAGGGACAGGGGAACAAGGTTGTCTGGGCGTGCTCTGTGCAGCAGACTGGGAACTTTGGAAAGCTTCAGGCGCTCCATCCCCCTGGCTAGCTACTCAGCTCCGAGGACCCCCACTGTGCTACACAGCCTGCTGAGCCTTCCTCCTGCCTTAACAGAACCATTTGGCAAACCAGCCAGAGAGAGGCCTCACCTACAACAGCTAGAGACACCAAGCAGAGAGGCTTACACCCATGTGTTCAGCCCACTGGCTGTGATACTGGAGACAGGCAGGGCAGACGGGAGACAGGAAACAGATCTTTTCTCCCACCAGACACAAGCTCCGCTCCCCTACGAGCGCCAACCTCACTCTAGGGGCTGAGCAGCTCCAGAGACTGACACTTCTGGGCAATAGAGGGCAACACACAGAAATATGAAAGGTCAAAAGAACATGGTACAGACCAAAATCTCACAAACCCCAGAAAAAGGACCAAATGAAACTGAACTCACCAATATTCCAGAAAGAAAGTTCAAAATAAAAATCATAAACATGTTTATAGAGGTACAGAAAAATATTCAAGAACTCAGGATCGAATTTAAGATGGAGATTCAATCATAAAGAAATTCCATATCTGAAATAAAGCATACAATGGAGGGATTTAAAAGATTAGATGTAGTGGAGGAGACAGTAAATGGAATAGGAATTAGAGAAGAGGAATACAAGGAAGCTGAGACATAGAGAGAAAAAAGAATCTCTAAGAATGAAAGAATATTGAGAGAACTGTGTGACCAATCCAAACGGAACAATATTCGCATAATAGGGATACCAGAAGAAGAAGAGAGAGAAAAAAGGATAGAAAGTGTCACTGAAGAGGTAATTGCTGAAAACTTCCCCAATCTGGGGAAGGAGATAGTCGCTTACGTCATCGAGATGCAAAGATCTCCCAACACAAGGGACCCAAGGAACAACATCAAGACATATAATAATTAAAATGGCAAAGATCAAGGATAAAGACAGATTTTTAAAAGCAGCTAGAGAGAGAAAAAAGATCACATACAAAGGAAAACCCATCAGGCTATCATCAGATTTCTCAACAGAAACCTTACAGGCCAGAAGGGAGTGGCATGATATATTTAATGCAATGAAGCGGAAGGGCGTCAAACCAAGAATAATCTACCTGGCAAGGTTATTATTTAAATTTGAAGGAGGGATTAAACAATTTTCAGAGAAGCAAAAGCTGAGAGAATTTACCTCCCACAAACCACCTCTACAATGCATTTTGGGGGGACTCCTATAGATGGAAGTATTCCTAAGGCAAAACAGATGTCACCCAAAGGCTAGACAAAGAGTACAGAATATGATTCACAGCATATAAAGAATGGAAGAGGAAGAAACAGAAAAAAAAAAGAAGCTTTAGGTTGTGTTTGTAATAGCATATAAAGTGAGTTAAATTAGACTTTCAGATAGTAACGGAATTACCCTTAAACCTTTGGTAACCACGAATCTAAAGCCTGCAATGCCAGTAAGTACATACCTATCGATAATCACTCTAAATGTAAATGGTCTGAATGCACCAATCAAAAGACATAGAGTCACTGAATGGATAAAAAACAAGACCCATCTATATGCTGCCTACAAGAGACTCACTTCAAACCCAAAGACATACACAGACTGAAAGTTAAGGGATGGAAAAAGATATTTCATGCAACTCAACTAATAGGGAGAAAAAAGCAGGAGTTGCAGTGCTTGTATCACACAAAATAGACTTCAAAACAAAGAAAGTCACAAGAGACAAAGAAGGATAGTACATGATAAAGGGTCAGTCCAACAAGAGGATATAACTATTATAAACATCTATGCACCCAACACTGGATCACCTACATATGTGAAACAAATACTAACAGAAATAAAGGGGTAAATAGAATGCAATGCATTCATTTTGGGAGACCTCAACACACCACTCACTCCAAAGGACATATCAACCAAACAGAAAATAAGTAAGGAGACAGAGGTACTGAACAATGTATCAGAACAGATGGACCTAACGAACATCTACAGAACACTCCACCCAAAAGCAACAGAACACACATCTTCTCAAGTACACATGGAAAGGAACATTTTCAAGAATAGATCATATACCAGGCCACAAAAAGCGCCTCAGTAAATTCAAAGAGATTGAAATTCTACCAACCAGCTTCTCAGATCACAAAGGTATGAAACGAGAAATAAATTAATCAAAGAAAATGAAAAAGCCCACAAACACATGGAGATTTAATAACTTTCTCCTAAATAATCAAAGGATCAATGACCAAATAAAGGCAGAGATCAAGCAATATATGGAGACAAATGACAACAATAATTCAACACCGCAAAATCTGTGGGACGCAGCAAAGGCCGTGCTAAGAGGGAAATATATTGCAATACAGGCCTACTTCAGGAAAGAATAATCCAAAATGAACAACCTAAACTCACAATTAATGAAACTAGAAAAGGAAGAATGAGGCCCAAAGTCAGTAGAAGGAGGTACATAATAAAGATTAAAGCAGAAATAAATAAAATTGAGAAGAATAAAATAATAGAAAGAATTAGTGAAAGCAGTAGCTGGTTCTTCAAAAAAATAAGCAAAATAGATAAATCCCTAGCCACACTTACCAAGAAAAAAAGAGAGTCTATACACATAAACAGAATCAGAAATGAGAAAGGAAAAATCACTATGGACACCACAGAAATACAAAGAATTATTAGAGAATACTATGAAAAATTACATGCTAACAAACTGGATAACAAAGAAGTAATGGACAACTTTCTAGAAAAATATAACCTTCCAAGGCTGACACAGGAAGAAAGAGAAAATCTGAATAGATCAATTACCAGCAAAGAAATTGAATTGGTAATCAAAAAACTACCTAAGAACAAAACTCCTTGACCAGATGGTTTCACTGCTGAATTTTATCAAACATTTAGTGAAGACCTCATACCCATCCCCCTTAAAGTTTTCCAAAAAGTAGAAGAGGAGGGAATACTCCCAAACTCATTCGACAAGGCCAACATCACTCTAATACCAAAACCAGGCAAAGACATCACAAAAAAAGAAAATTACAGATCAATATCTCTGATGAACATAGATGCAAAAATACTCAACAAAATATTAGCAAACCGAATTCAAAAATACATCAAAAAGATCATCCATCATGATCAAGTGGATTCATCCCAGGGATGCAAAGATGGTACAACATTCAAAAATCCATCAACCTCATCCACCACATCAACAAAAAGAAGGACAAAAACCACATGACCATCTCCATAGATGCTGAAAAAGCATTTGACAAAATTCAACATCCATTCATGATAAAAACTCTCAACAAAATGGGTAGAGAGGGCAAGTGCTTCAACATAATAAAGGCCATATATGACAAACCCACAGCCAACATTATACTTAAAGGCGAAAAGCTGAAAGTTTTTCCTTTAAGATCAGAAAAAAGAAAAGGATGCCAACTCTCCCCACTTTTATTCAACATAGTTCTAGAGGTCCAAGCCATGGCAATCAGACAACACAAAGAAACAAAAGGCATCCAGATTGATAAGGAAGAAGTCAAACTGTCCCTGTTTGCAGATAACATGATATTGTACATAAAAAAACCCTAAAGAATACACCTCAAAACTACTAGATCTAGTATCTGCATTCAGTAAAGTTGTGGGATACACAATTAATACACAGAAATCTGTTGCGTTTCTACACTAACAGTGTACTAGTAGAAAGAGCAACCAGGAAAACAGTTCCATTCACAACTGCATCCAAAAGAATAAAATACCTAGGATAAACCTAACCAAGGAAGTGAAAGACTTATACTCTGAAAACTACAAGACACTCATGAGAGAAATTAAAGAAGACACCAATAGATGGAAACACATCCCGTCCTCATGGATAGGAAGAATAAATATTGTCAAAATGGCCATCATGCCTAACGCAATCTACAGATTCACTGCAATCCCTATCAAAATACCAACAGCATTCTTCAGTGAACTAGAGCAAATAGTTCTAAAAGTCATATGGAACCACAAAAGACCCGGAATAGCCAAAGCAATCCTGAGAAGGAAGAATAAAGTGGGGGGAATTATGCACCCTGACTTCAAGCTCTACTACAAAGCCACAATAATCAAGACAATTTGGTACTGGCACAAGAACAGACCCATAGACCAATGGAACTGACTAGAGAGCCCAGATATAAATCCAAGCATATATGGTCCATTAATATACAATAAAGGAGCCATGGATATTCAATGGGGAAATGACAGCCTCATCAACACCTGGTGTTGGCAAAACTGGACAGCTACATGTAAGAGAATGATACTCAATTATTGTCTAACCCCATACACAAAAGTAAACGCAAAATGGATCAAAGACCTGAATGTAAGTCATCAAACAATAGAACTCTTAGAAAAAAATATAGGCAAAAATCTCTTGGACATAAACATGAGCAACTTCTTCATGAACATATCTCCCCGGGCAAGCGAAACAAAAGCAAAAATGGACAAGTGGGACTATATCAAACTAAAAAGCTTCTGTACAGCAAAGGACACCATCAGTAGAACAAAAAGACATCCTACAGTATGAGAGAATATATTCATAAATGACATATCCGATAAGAGCTTGACATCTAAATTATATAAAGAGCTCATGCACCTCAACAAACAAAAGAAAATAAGCCAATGAAAAAGTGGGAAGCGGAGCTGAACAGACATTTCTCCAAAGACAAATTCAGATGGCCAAGAGTCGCATGAAAATATGTTCCACATTGCTAATCATCAGAGAAATGCAGATTAAAACCACAATGAGATATCACCTCACACCAGTTAGGATGGCCACCATCCAAAAGACAGACAACAACAAATGTTGGCGGGATGTGGAGAAAGGGGAACCCTCGTACACTGCTGGTGGGAATGTAAATTAGTTCAACCATTGTGGAAAACAGTATGGAAGTTCCTCAAAAAACTCAAAATAGAAATACCATTTGATTCAGGAATTCCACTCCTAGTAATTTACCCTAAGAATGCAGCAGCCCAGTTTGAAAAAGACATATGCACCCCCATGTTTATCGCAGCAGTATTTACAATAGCCAAGAAATGGAAGCAACCTAAGTGTCCATCAGTAGATGAATAGATAAAGAAGATGTGGTACATATACACAATGGAATATTATTCAGCCATAAGAAGAAAACAAATCCTACCATTTGCCACAACATGGATGGAGCTAGAGGGTATTATGCTCAGTGAAATAAGCTGGGCAGAGTAAGACAAGTATCGAATGATTTCACTCACCTGTGGAGTATAAGAACAAAGAAAAAACTGAAGAAACAAAACAGCAGCAGACTTACAGACCCCAAGAATGGACTAACAGTTACCAAAGGGAAAGGGTCTGGAGAGGATGGGTGGGAAAGGAGGGATATGGGAATTAAGGGACATTATGATAAGCACACATAATGTAGCAGGGGGGATACGGGGAAGGCAGTATAACACAGAGAAAACAAGTAATGATTCTATAGCATCTTACTACGCTGATGGACAGTGACTGTAATGGCGTATGTGGTGGGGCTTGTTATTGGGGGAGTCTAGTAACCATAATGTTGCTTATGTAATTGTACATTAATAATAGCAAAAAAAAATCCTCAATGACAGAGGTGTGTGAATAAAGTATTCTCCTGAAAAAAAAATGGACAATGACTCTTAATAGATATTTCTCTAATGATATATAAATGGACAATAAGCAAATTAAATGGTATTCAGTATCATTAATCATTTGAAAAATACAAATCAAAACCACCACTGGATACTATTATATACACATAAGGTGCCTACACTCAAAAAGTCTGATAATAACAACTATTTATGAGGATCTAGAGAAATGGAACCCTCATACATTGCTGGTGAAAATGCAAAATAGTGCCTTCACTGTGAATAATAGTCTGACAGTTCTTCAAAAAGTTAAACAGAGTTATCATGTGACCCAGCAATTTCACTGTTAGGTACATACCCAAGAGAAATGAAAAGATGTCTGTGCAAAAATTTATACAAAAACATTCAGAGACATTATTCATAATAGCTAAAAGGTGAAAACAACACAAATGTCCATCAACTGATGAATGGCTACACAAAATGTGGTATATGATAAAATGGAACATTATTCAGTAATAATAAAAAGGAATGAATAAATAATACATGGTAAAACATGGATGAATCTTAAAAACATCAGACTAAGTGAAAAAAAAAAAACATAAAAGACCCACATGACTACATTAATATAAAATGTCCAAAACAGACAAATACATAGAGACAGAAAGTAGGTTAGTGGTTGCTTAGGACTGAGAGGGAGGGAGCAATAGGAGAGTCATGACTGATTGGTTTGGCATTTCTTACGCAGGTGATGGAAACATCCTAAAGTTGATTTAGTGATGGTTACAAAACTCTGTGGATATACTAAAAACTACTCAATTGTACACTATAAATGGGTTGATTTGTAACATGTAAATTATATCTCAATAAATATTTTCTTTAAAATATTATCAATATGAGAAGTTTAACCTCCAGGCACCCACTTCTGTCCCAAGTAGCCAAACAACTACCCCTCCCTAACCATTACCCAAACGGAGGTTTATTATCTGGAGAATGTGAATCTGAACCAGAGGCTGGACATAGGGATACATAGGGATGGGGCAGGGAGAGGGGCACACAAGACTGAAACCAAGGGAAATACTGACATTATGATACCCAGATTCTTCTTCCATTTCGTTCTTCTATTGTATAACCACCAAAGGGGAAACTAGCAGAGCACTCTTTGCAGGCACTAAACAGAGAAAAGACCTATATATTGTAACATTTCAAAACTTCCCAATGAAATATATTTGGCCCATCTCCTTATGATAAGGACCCCAAAGCCCAATAAGACACCCCGAAACCCCATACTCATACGTTCAACTACCTCCTTGACATCTCCACTTGGATGTCTAACAGGCATGTCAAATTTAACATATCTTAAACCAAACCCCTGATCTCTCCCAAATCTACTTCACTTGCATTCTTTGCCAGTTAAGTAAAAATGCAATGCCATCCACCCATTTGCTCAAGCCAAAATCTTTGATATTATCTTTTTCTCCCTCTTTTTCTCTCACAAGCCGGGTCCAATTAAACTGCAAATTCTATTGGCTCTATCTTCCAAAATACAAACAAATCCAATCACCTCCTCTACCTTTACCTTGGTCTAAAACACCATAATTTCTCATCGAGATAACTTTAATAGTCTCCTAAATGGCCTCTTACAACCTATTCTCCAAAGAATATATAGAATGGTGCTTTCAAAACAAATCAGAGGGGGATTAAAACCTTCCAATGGCTTTCCATCTCACTCAGAAAAAAAGCCAAAGTTCCTATTATGAATGATAAAAGACTTTCAAGACTATAAAATATGCCTACCATTCTATATGGTACTAGTCTTTCCATTTCAGTGACAATGACCAATTTGCTATTTCTCAAACATTTCAAGCATACTCACATCTCATGGCCTTTGCACTTTCTATTCCTTCTACCTAAAATACTCTTCCTGCAGATACCCACAGGGCCCAATCCCTTTCTTCCTTCCAGTCTCTACTCATTTGCCATTTTATCAAGTCAGCTTTCCATGACCACTAACATAAAAGATTAACCATCCTATCTCAACACTTATGGCTTCCCCATCTGCTTTATTACCATGTTTTGTTTCATTTAATGTGTCACTCTCCTTGACTAGAGCATCAGCTTCAAGAGGGGAGACGTTTTGTTCTGCTCAAGCACCCAGAAGTATGCCTGACATTCTCGATAGACATTTATTGAATACACAGATGAATGCAGTAGGCATAATATAGGAGCAGGAGGCTATAAAAATGGTACAGAGAACAAGAGTTTTCAGAAATTTTAAAAAGAAAATATTCAATTAGAAGACTAGAAAGTAAAGTCAAGCAAATCTCCCAAGAAGCAACAACAAAAGAGAAAGACAACAGAAAGGTAAGAAAAGGAAAACATCACACAGGTGGTCTAACACTTGAATAATAAAAGCCAGTGAAAGAGAGAACAGAAAAAAACTCGAGGAGGAAATAACACCCAAGAATTTCTCAGAAGAATGATGTGAATCTCCCAGCTACGATGGCCACCAAATGCCCTGCACACTAAGATCTAGGCTAAGAAACAGTGTTTGCCTTTGATGCTCTGAGACTTCATAAGCAGTGGGAACTCTGTAGCACAAATACCTGAGTGTCTTCACAAAGACAAGGAAAAAAGAAAGCTATAGATGGAGAATCTTAGATTTAAAGAGACTGAGGAGACATCAGCCAGTTGTGATATGTACACAATTGGAAACTTATCACACACACGTTTATGCCATTTATGGGGTAATTTGAAATTTGAATACTGTCTGGATATTTGATTATATTAAGTCACTACTGTTAACTTGTTAACTAACAATGTAGCTCTCAATAATCACCCCTTATTTTTTAGAAATCATAATGAAATATTCATGGTTAAAGTGAGATGATGCCTGGGATTTGTTTCAGTGTGATATGGTAGGAGAGAAAGTGAGTGGGTCTATAAATGATATAAGATCACACATCACCAAGTAACCACTGAAGCTGGTAATGGGTACACTGGGTTCATTATATTATTCTGTCTGCTTTATTTTTTTTTAATATGTATGTTTAAATTTTCCATTTTAAAAAGGTTTAAAAAAACAGAGGGCCAAGCAAACTTTCAGAGAGGAAGAGAGTGAGAAAAGGGTCACCAGAAAAGGAATACAAACCAAAATAATATCAAGCTTCTCAATAGCAACAGAAGAAACTGGAAACCAGTGAGGCAAGGCCTTCCAATTCTGAGAGAAAATTACTTTTGACCTAAAATTCTATATTTAGTCAAATTATATCTACCCGATTACTTTATTGATTAAAAAAAAAAAAAAAACAAGGCTGACCAAGAAAAAGAAAATGGCAGGTAAAAAAACATGTTCAGACATGCAAGATCACAAAAAACTTAGCTCCCATATACCCTATCTTTAAAAACTACTAGACTATGTACTCCATCAAAATAAAGGAGGCATGGGACCTGGGAACAGAGAATCAAGAGAGCGTAATGAAGAAGGACCCATGACAGCTGCGCCACAGGCCTACAGAGCCATGAGGGGGTGGAAGAGGAGAGTCCCAGAAGGATGTGGTATTTTCTGAGGACCGATCTTATAAATTTGCCAAATGGACCTACTGCAAAGTAACACTTTCTCTGACCTTAAGTTACTGACTGTTTAACAAACATATATGTAAAAGAATGAGGAAACTATACCTCAAATTCTTTTCTAAGACGTTCCTCTCGTTGAGTGCTAAATTCAAGTTCACTTGTTTGTTGCCGTAAAAGGTCAGAGCAGTCCATATGTTCAGCTTCTAATTTTTCTACTTTCTCGTGCATATTTTTTACAGCACTATCTTGCTCCTGTAAAATAATTCAATTTTGCATCAATAAAGTTTATAAACCAACAATGACTAAAATTTATTCTATAGAAGACAGAGAGTAACTAAATCTGTGCGTCAATGATAATAGGTTAATTTATATTGACAAGAGAATCTTTCATGTAATTGTACATTAATGATACCAAAATGATAAAAATTAAATTAAATTTATAAAGAGAGAGAATCTTAGCTATTTTCCAGCAATGCTTCATAATGTACAGGTGTTAAAAATCACTACTGTTGTTTTACAATGGAAAAAGATCTGATTAATACCTAATACAATTGAAAATGCATATAGCTTACTATAATGTTATGCTAGTTCAACTGATCTGATGGTATTTACATAATACTGTTGTTCAACTTTCATATATAATGTTTTCCCCTCATTAAAATTTTAAAATATTTAGTATTACAATTGTATATTGTTCCTTTGTGTGATAAGGAATGATTAGCTTGAATGCCTAATAATGACCCTTGAGAGACTTTATGTGGGCTCATATGATTATAGCTCTTAAAGTTGCATCCACTAGATGGCTGTGTTTCCTCTTCAGTTTTCAAATTTTCGTATCTTTTCTGTACTATTGAAAGGAAAATAACCCCAGGTAGTCTTAAATTTCTCAATCTCCTTTTCCAACTAAACTCAGAAATCAGAGTTGAGTTTTATACAAGTTCAAACATAAAGTCAACACACTTATCAAAGGTATTTTCGCCAGTAACTAAACAGGATTCATCATTCTCACTTGAGGTCTTAGACAAAGGCCTCTTTCCCACCTCTCCTCCTCGCCAGCATAATCTTATTCAGGGATATACACACATACATATTTTTATGCATGGTTCCAAATATCCCCAGCCACTCAAAAGGTATCACCAGAATCTGAGAAAGAATGTTTCAAGCACTAAATACAATTCTCTACAAAAGATGCTAATTAAGAAAGTACCCATCAGTATAGCCTACAGTCAAGGAATGAAGGATAAAATTTGATTTCTTCTTTCCACATCCCCTCGTTCATAGGATTACTGTTCTATAGCCGACTACACATGACACTTAAGAATTATTTTCTTTGGATAATGGAAACTTCTCAATATACAGAAGTTCATCTACTTATACATTTTCAATCTTTAAACTACCATAGGTAAGAATGAAACTGTGCACCAGAGCAAACCGCAGAGAGTGCTCGCGGTTTTTATGACACTGGTTCAGCAACAAATGGTATTATGAACAGCCTTACATAATCTAATTTCATCATAAGAGTACCTTCATATATGAAAGCATTTTTAAGACTATTCAGCACTATACAAGCATCAGATACTATTAGTGTTCTATATGCGAAGTCCCCCTCTTTCAAGCAGTCAATAATTTCAATGTTAATTCAAGTTCAGTGTTAAATTATAGGACTACTTGACTGACAAATAAATAATCCCCGACTTTAAATCATCCACTTAAAGTACTATGTATATTTTTAAATGAATAAACAGCAATTTACAATGATTATCACAAAGTAAACCCAGTAATTTGAAATAAAAACAAAATAAAGTCTATAACCAAAAATGTTTATATCCTAGTTGATGACAACTACTTCAAACAACATTTATAAAATAAAAGTAAGAGAAATTAAAGTATTCAGAAAGTCTCATGAGATATGACTTGATTTCGATTCTATTTATAAATGATATAAGAAAGACAATGTACAATCATTCCAAATATCACTAAACTAATCAAAGAGCATGAATATCATTCCATGCAAGTATAAGGTGAATTTTTTTTAAGCCAATCATGGCTTATTATAGTGGGCTATTTGCACCAACATCAATGGACCTTGAGGGTATCATGCTAAGTGAAATAAGTCAGACAGAAAAAGATAAATATTGTATGATCTCACATGTGGAATCTAAATAAACCAAACTCATACAAACAGAAATGAGATTGGTGATTGCCAAAGGCAGGGTGGGGGACAGAGGAAATGCGTGAAATGGGTGAAGGTGGTCAAAGGCACAAACTTACAGTTATAAGATAGTAAATTCTTGGCATGTAATGCACACCATTATAACTATGGTTAACAATACTGTATTGTACATTTGAAAGTTGCTAAGGGAGTAAATCTTAAAAGTTCTCACTCAAGGAAAAAAATTCATTAATGGTGAGGTAACGGACATTTGCTGTGGTCATCATTTTGCAATACATACATAACCATTATGTTACACACCTTAAATTTATACAATATTATATGTCAATTGTATCTCAAAAACTGGAAATAAAAAACTACTATAGCTATGAAATCGAACAATCTAGCTGCTTTTAATACTGAAAACATTCAGTAAAACCAGATTTCAAATATGAAATGAAAGTGAGGCTCTAGGTCAATCAGATCATAAGCAAAAGAGCAGAAAGACAGGACCACCAGTTAAACAAACTGAATCAATTATATACAATCATCTCTGCTTGTTCCTGAACCCCCACTTAAATCAAAATAGAATAAAAATGATTGGTGTAGAAGATGACAGCCAACAAGAAATGTCAAAAGCAGATTTGGAAGATGAAAAGCAAACAGACAAGTGATACATGACTTAGGTTTCAGCGCTCTCAACTTTGCTAAATACTTAAAAAAGGAAGAGCCTAGGAGCAAGTTGATTCACATCCACAAAAGATTAGAAATTGGAAGCACCAATTATACCTAAAGACAGCCTTGGGGCAGAAATGAACACGGAACATTGTTGGAGGCCTCTATAAGCAACAGTTAGCTGTGTCCTCAGATGACCTCTGCCAGCTCCCTCCTAACAAATGCCCCTCTCTGTCGCAGAGGTTACTAACTACAGAGGCTGACTCAAAGAGGTTTTGAAGTCATGACAACAGATACAAGTGAAGGTCTCATTAAAAAGTAGGAAATCAGGTGAAATCTGCAGAGTGGGCAGTGAGACCTCATAGCTCCCTTTCTTCAGCTCCCAGAACACTGCCTGCTACACTTCAGGTCCAAGCACTGTGAGGAGGAGACTAGAAGACTCCTTTGTGGGGAAAATACCTGTCCAACAGGAGAGAGCTATGGAAATTGGCATTTTTAAGATTCCTCCAAATAAATGGAACTGGTTTCCTCTCAGCTTTTTAGTGCCTCATCCTTAAATACAATATAGAGTCTCAGATGAAACTCAGACAAATGGGGCCAAACGCTCCGAAATTAAAGACAATCAAGGAAGGGGGAAAGAAAACCACCTTCAGAAACAAGTATGACTTCCATGCCCACAGAGTGAAAATAAGATACTACAAACATGAAACAAGAGAAGTCTACTATAAAAAGGTATAGTCAAAGAACAAGAAAGAGCTCTTGAAAATTAAAAACCCAAAAGCAGAAATGAAAATTCAATAGAAAAGTTGCAGTATAAAATTGAAGAAATATCCCAGAAAATAGAAGAAAAATATAAAAGGATGGAAAATATAACAAATTAAGGATGTCAACGTTATGCCTAATTGACCTATAAATCCAATTCAATTCCAATCAAAATTATAGCAAGTCTTCTTGTGGAATATAACAAGCCAATTCTCAAACTCACATGGAAAATTAAAAGGCTAAGTAAGAATAACTCTCCTAAATATTAATTTGGAAATTCTTTTTTTTTTTAAGAAGTGGAATTATGGGGTCCTGAGGTGTGTATACTGTCAAGCTGTATTTCCAAATTGCTCTTTTCCAAAGTTGTTGAACTTACTTGCCCTCCCACCAGGAGTATGCATGAGTGTACATTTCTCTGTATCCTTACTAATACTTGGTACTGCCATACTTTACAATTTTTGCCCATTGGATGGATGTGTTATGGTATATATATATATTTTTTTTTATTAAGGTATCATTGATATACAATCTTATGATCAGGTTTCATGTGAGCAACATTGTGGTTACTACTTTGCCCCTATTATCAAGTCCCCACCACATACCCCATTGCAGTCACTGTCCATCAGCATAGTAGGATGCTACAGAGTCACTACTTGTCTTCTCTGTGCTATACTGCCTTCCCCGTGCCCCCCCTATATTATGTGTGCTAATTATAATGCCCCTGAATCCCCTTATCCCTCCCCAGTCCCTTTCCCTTTGGTAACTGTTAGTACATTCTTGGGTTCTATGAGTCTGCTGCTGTTTTGTTCCTTCAGTTTTTGCTTTGTTGTTATACTCCACAGATGAGTGAAATCATTTGGTACTTGTCTTTCTCCGCCTGACTTATTTCACTGAGCATAATACCCTCTAGCTCCATCCATGTTGTGGCAAATGGTAGGACTTGTTTTCTTCTTATGGCTGAATAATATTCCATTGTGTATTATGTACCACATCTTCTTTATCCATTCATCTACTGATGGACACTTAGGTTGCTTCCATTTCTTGGCTATTGAAAATAGTGCTGCGATAAACGTAGGGGTGCATATGTCTTTTTGAATCTGTGATCCTGTTTTCTTAGGGTAAATTCCTAGGAGTGCGAATATGGAAATTCTATGAAAGACTGAAAGGTAATGAAAACCAGACACAAAAATATTAAGAATATGGAGAGGGGAAACTGCCCTACTGGATATCAAAACCTATTTGAAAGTCAAGGTTTGTATTGAATCACAGATAGACAATTACATAAGTGAAACAGAATAGAGTGCCCAGGAACCAAACCTTAGATATAAAGAAACTGAGTATATGACAGAGATGACATTATACATCAAAAGTTGAATAACTAGTACAGGGATATTTGGTGATTCACTTGGAAAAAATAAAATTAAATCCCATCTCATGCTGTATGTAGAAAAAAATACATATTATCTTTATGACTTTAAGTTATATAAGACATAAAAAACACTATCAATAAAGGAAGGACTGATAAAGTCAACTACATTAAAATTTAAAACTGTATCACACACAAATGTAAATTTTTTCATGTCTCCACAAAGAAGAAAAAGATATTTGCCAGTGGGATAGAAATAACTAAAGATCAGTAAGCAAATATATTAAAAGCTCATATAGTCAACAAAAATACATTAAAAATCCCAAGAGAAAATAATATAAACTGGCAGTTCACAAAAGAAGAAATATGAATTGCCAATAAATATAATGTACTCATTGTCAGGGAAACAGAAACTTAAACAAGCACAAGACACAATTTCACACACATCCTATTGCAAAGGAAATTAAATCTGAAAAATGCCAAGCATTCAAGAGACTATAAGGGAAAAGAAACTCTTCTCTTAAATTGGTACACCACTTGCGAGAACAATTTGTAAAGAACTTAAACCTCAACCAATCCAATAATAGAGAAATTAATTATTATACATGCATTGGATAAAATATTATACAGATGTATACTGGATGAACCAGAGCTAGTTTAAATAGGATAATTCTCAAAAACACAAGTGAGAAAGATAAATTAGACAAAGATTCATACTGTATAGTACTCTATGTATATCCTTAAAACACACAAAATACTGAAACAATATAATGTACTATCAACCTACACAGAAAATTAAACACCAACTTCATTATGATTGTTATCTTTTAGAGGTGAGGTGGCAATGGGATGGTGAAATGCTTCAGAATAGTCAGTCATTGATGATAATTTATTGTTTGTTGTTCATTTTGAAGCAACTATGATGAATACTCTTTGTTACTTTTTTGTATATTCAAATACAAATATTTTTATTTTATAGTTTTCTAAATATAGTTCAATTCTGGGGCTTAGCATACAAGAAAATTTCAGAACTATAAAATATCTCACACAGTTATACACCAAGATTAATTTGCCTCCTCCCAACTAATTTTTTTTAATTTTTGTCATATAATTTATTTCTAATCAAACCAAAAGCTACCTGGATCCTTACAGTGGTAAAAGTGGTGTGGGTGTAGGTAACAAGTAAAATTGTATTAAAGAATTGGAAATTGAATAAGTTTTCCTTTTTTCCACCAGAGGGAGATATTGAACTTAAAATATTTTAGCCCTCCAAAATATAATTCTTTGTATGTATTCATATAAACATTTCTCAGACTCCAAAATGTGGTTTCAAAGCTGAACAAATACAGATGTTTAAAGTGTATCAGAGCTAAAGTACTCCTCTTTCCTAACTTACGAAATCTATCAATACAGCTAGTTACAACCTTAATTACTACATGGTTATCTCCTGAAAGAGCCAAAACAAGCTCCTCCTCTCTAAATCCTCAAGGCAGAACAATTCTACTATCAAAACGTGTTTGCAGGGGCTCTCTTGTCCCCTCCTGGCATGAGCCGGGAGCTCTGTCTTTCCATTTTATTTCTAAATAAAAGCCTGTACCTTGCTCTCAAGAAAAAAAAAAAAGTGTTTGCAGTTGTACAAACAGGTACTAACCATATGAAACACCTATCATAATTATAACTCCATAAGCTCACAGACCAAGCAGTTACACTTCTAGACATTTATACAGCTAAATCACATGTATGAGAGCTCAAAGATATGACCAAGAATGTTAGTGAATCATTTTTAATTACAGCAAAAAATTTTTGAAGGAAATAAAATGTCTACCAATGAGGGATTCTTAAAATATATTAGGAACGTTCACGTGACAGATAACCATGCAAACAGTACATAATGTAAGGACATAAAAAAAGAATACCAAATATTACTGACATATAATTTCATTTCTTTAAATATAGTAACATATGTTTATACATCCTTAGATGAGGAGTGGGATTGGAGGGCAAGACCATCACTTTCTGCTTTTAAAATTCCCTTAATTACTCCTCTGCTGCAGCCTGGTCAAGAGAGAGACAGGACAACTGCCTGTAAGAAATAAATGGGTTTCTTAAAAAAATTTTTAATTCCCTTAATTAGAAGCATTCTTACAATAAGCACAATATATAGTAACTATATAAACTAAACATTAAGGTATTTCCTGTTTGGAGACTTCCGGGAAGATGGCGGCGTGAGCAGGGCGGCAGAAATCTCCTCCCAACACAATATCTACAAAAACACAGAAAAAACATCTATTCCTAAAAGAGAGACGAGAATACACAGGAAAGCGCACAGAGTGCAGCTACACCCAAGAGGACTCGGCACCCCAAGAGGCAGGTAACATACGGAGCCGCGACCCGGCGGGACCCGAGCACTCCCCCACCCCAGCGCACCAGCAGGAGGAGAGGATTCAGAGCCTGGAGGGAGTGGAAGTGCACGCCGCGAAGTAGCCAGCCCCAGTGATCTGCACGGGGAGCGCTGACCCACATCGCGCAGTGCGGCGGATATTGGAGAGACAGAGGGGCACGATCTGAGCAGGGAACGCACCAGGGTGCCTGCAGCCGGCTCCCGGGAAGGAAAAAAAAAAAAGCGCGCGCTTTCTTCAGCGGTCTTAAAGAGACAGGAGCCCAGCGGAGGGGCCGGATCGCCCCAGCACACTCAGCCCAGCAGGCTGGGAGTCCTGGGGAGTTTCAGACGCCTTAGCTGGCGACTGAGGAAGCGTAGCCATACTTAACACTTCTCACTGAGATCAACAGCCTCCTATTCGTTCCCACCCCTGCCAGAGCGATAAAGGGCCCTGCGGAGCGGCACAGTCACAGCTGTGGAATAGTGGGGCAACAGCGCCACCTAGAGCATTCCCACAGAATCTATGTCCGGTGGGCATTTTTTTTTGTTTTGTTTTTTTGTTTTGTTTTTGTTTTTTCTTTTCTTTCTTTTTTTTTCTTTCTTTCTTTCTTTTTTTCTTTTTTTTTCTCTTTTTTTTTCTTCTCTTTTTAAAGTCTTAAAGAGCCCAGCTGACATACGTGGCAACTATCAGTGACCAATTCTATAGCCATGAAAAGACAGAGGAATACGGTTCAGACCAAAATCAACCAGACAACCCCAGAGAGGGAGTCTGAAGGGATGGAAATGCACAGCCTCCCTGAAAAAGAATTTAGAATAAAAGTCATAACCATGCTGATGGACCTACAGAGAAATGTGCAAGAGCTGAGGGAGGAAGTGAGGGAACTGAGGAAAGACAATACAGAAATCAGACAAGCGATCGACGGGCTTAACAGCAGAATGGATGAGATGCGAGAGACTGTTAATGGAATAGAAAACAGAGAACAGGAGTACAGAGCAGCTGAGGCAGAGAGAGATAAAAGGATTTCTAGGAATGAAAGAATATTAAGAGAACTGTGTGACCAATCCAAACGGAACAATATTCGCATTATAGGAGTACCAGAGGAAGAAGAGAGAGAAAAAGGGATAGAAAGTGTCTTTGAAGAAATAATTGCTGAAAACTTTCCCTCGCTGGGGAAGGAAGTAGTCTCGCAGTCCACCGAAGCTCATAGATCTCCCAACACAAGGGACCCAAGGAAGACAACACCAAGACACATAATAATTAAGATGGCAAAGATCAAAGATAAAGACAGGGTATTAAAGGCAGCTAGAGAGAGAAAAAAGATCACCTACAAAGGAAAACCCATCAGACTATCATCAGACTTCTCAACAGAAACCTTACAGGCCAGAAGAGAATGGCATGATATATTTAACGTTATGAAACAGAAGGGCCTCGAACCAAGAATATTGTATCCAGCACGATTATCATTTAAATATGATGGAGGATTAAACAATTTCCAGACAAACGAAAGTTGAGAGAGTTTGCCTCTCATAAACCACCACTACAGGATATCTTAAATGGACTGCTCTAGAGGGAAGCACATAAGGCTAAAAAGATGTCACCAGAGAAAAAAAAATCATAGCAAAGAAAGCAGACCATCCAAATACCAACTAAAGGCAAAGAATAAAACACCTATTATATAAAGAATGGAGGAGGAGGAATAAGAAGGGAGAGAAAGAAAGAAACATCAGACTGTGTTTACAATAACTTAACAAGAAAGTTAAGTTAGATTGTTAGATAGTAAAGAAGCAACCCTTGAACCTTTGGTAACCACGAATCTAAAGCCAGCAATGGCAATAAGTACATATCTATCAATAATCACCCTAAATGTAAATGGACTGAATGCACCAATCAAAAGACACAGAGTAACAGAATGGATAAAAAAGCAAGACCCATCTATATGCTGCTTACAAGAGACTCACCTCAAACCCAAAGATATACACAGACTAAAAGTGAAGGGATGGAAAAAGATATTTCATGCAAACAACAAAGAGAAAAAAGCAGGTGTTGCAGTACTTGTATCAGACAAAATAGACTTCAAAACGAAGAAAGTAGCAAGAGATAAAGAAGGACATTACATAATGATAAAGGGGTCAGTCCAACAAGAAGATATAACCATTATAAATATATATGCACCCAACACAGGAGCGCCAGCATATGTGAGACAAATACTAACAGAATTAAAGGAGGAAATAGACAGCAATGCATTCATCTTAGGAGACTTCAACACACCACTCACTCCAGAGGACAGATCAACCAGACAGAAAATAAGTAAAGACACAGAGGCACTGAACAACACACTAGAACAGATGGACCTAACAGACATCTACAGAACTCTACACCCAAAAGCAACAGGATACACATTCTTCTCAAGTGCACATGGAACATTTTCCAGAATAGACCACATACTAGGCCACAAAAAGAACCTCAGTAAATTCAAAAATATTGAAATCCTACCAACCAACTTCTCAGATCACCAAGGTATAAAACTAGAAATAAATTTTAGAAAGAAAACAAAAACGCTCACAAATACATGGAGACTTAACAACACTCTCCTAATTAATCAATGGGTTAACGACCAAATCAAAACAGAAATCAAAGAATATATGGAGACTAATGACAACAGCAACACAAAGCCACAACTTCTGTGGGACGCAGCAAAGGCAGTTCTAAGAGGAAAGTATATTGCAATCCAGGCCTATTAAAGAAGGAAGAACATTCCCAAATGAATAGTCTAAAGACACAATTACTGAAATTGGAAAAAGAAGAACAAATGAGGCCCAAAGTCACCAGAAGGAGGGACATAATAAAGATTAGAGAAGAAATAAATAAAATTGAGAAGAATAAAACAATAGAAAAAATCAATAAAACCAAGAGCTGGTTCTTTGAAAAAATAAACTGTCCTCGCCAGCGAGGGCTTCTTAAGACGTGGGAGATCTCGGGGGAGCCGCGACTACCTATGAAATGGGATGAGACAAAACGACACGGAGAGCCTGCAGTTTTTTGTCAAGCTCCCTTTATTAACAGAAAAGGCAAGGAATATATAGCATTTGAAGGGGCGTGGTAGGGAGTAGCTTTTTCTGGTTGGTTGCCCATTATGATAATGAGGTAGCTTCCAAAGTCCAATCACACACCGAGTTGTGCACATGCTCAGTAGTCTTTGACGTAAGCAACGGACCTGGTTGAGGACTTAGCGGGAAGCTGACCAAGAAGAAGTAAACAACAAGATGGAGTCCTTTTGTTCTTGTGTCACATGGTTCCTAACATCTATTGCTAAATGAGTTAACTTTCTTGTTCTTGTGCTCTAGCAGAAAGGAGGGGGGAGGAGGAGAAAGGAAAGGTGAGTACAGGTTTGTGGTTAGTATAGAAGGTGGAGGAGCTCTCACAACATGGTATCATAAATGACAACAGCCCCTGACAGTTCCCCCTTACTTTTATATTTTGAGGGGCGGAAACTGAGGCCGGTCTTAGGCTGCGTGTGGCTGCAGCGGGCAGGCTTTGTGTGCATCGCAGGATTCGGGCTTTTGGAAAATGTCTGTCTTAGGTTGTCTAGCAGAGGTACAATGCTTACCCGTCATGGAGGAACTTAAGCAGCTAAGGCTTAGTCTCTGTCTTAGGTTGCTATTGTACTTGCTAGATCTTACCCGTCTCTGACTATTTTTCCAGCACTGAAAGCCAAATCTGCGTAGTTTTTGGCACATAGGCTCTGTTACACACATTCTCGCCATGGGCTCTCAGGATCTTGACGCTTTGAGGCTGCTTGGTAGGTTCTAGCGTCTCAAAAGACAGGGGTGTCATTTGGGCAGATACCATTGTAGTCATCTAGCCCCCGCTCGGTGAGGTCCAGGCGATGATAGTGGACTTGGATAGGCTTGGTTCGTAGATCATCTATTTGATCCTTTACGAACTGTGTGAGCTTCCGTAGGGCCCAAGGGCCAAATGAAATAAGCAGAAGGAGTCCAAGTAAGGGGCCAAGAATAGAGGGGAGTAAGGTGGTTAGAAAGGGAGAGGTGGAGAACCAGTTCTGATACCAACTTTCATTTTGCTCTCTTTCTTTTTTGCGTTTCTCTAAGCTATCTTTGACTCTTTTCATGCTGTCTTCTACTATGCCTGTTTTATCTGCATAGAAGCAGCATTCCTCCTTGAGAGCTGCACAGAGGCCTCCTTGTTGGAGGAGGAGAAGATCTAAGCCTCGTCTATTTTGGAGAACTACTTCAGCTAGTGACTGGAGTGATTCAGTGAGTGCTGTAATGCCTTTTTGAATTTCAGTTAAATCTGCATCTATGGCTGCAGCAAGTCTATTGTACTGTTGGTCAGAAACAAGGGAGGCGATGCCTGTTCCAGCGCCCACAGCACCAAGGCCAATGACAAGGGCCAGGGTGGCGGCAGCGATAGGTTCTCTTTTGACTCGACGGCTGGAATCTTCACGTAGGAGAGGGAAGAATTGATCTGCTGAGTAGATGTCAATCCTAGGGATTAATTGAAGCTTGAGATGGAATGGACAACATCTCCCGCTTCATTAATAACTTGCCAGGTGAAGTTGAAAAGCTGATGAGGAGATGGCTGTTTGGGGGTGCCAAGGACGAGAGGCGGCCAGAGCAGAAGCAATTGTAACAGCATTTTTCTGCAAGGTAAAAGAAGGGAAATCTCAGGGTGTGTCTTCCCTGGATGTGGTGTTATTAACACATTTTATTAATCTTTCTGGGAGCCATCTGGCTGACTGGTGTCCTTGATCATAGACACATGCGTGTCCTTTTCCCCATATGAGTACTGGATGGGGTCCGTGCCACTGATTAGTTAGGGGGTCCTTCCAAAGGACCTGAGCATAAGTATCTTTGGTGGCCGGATGCCATAGTCTGTCTGCTGCAGACTTGCCTTGTTCGTCCACTGATAAGAAGTTGAGGACGAACAGTGCATGATTGAGAAGATTTTTAGGATTTTTATAGTAGTTAGAGAGCTCTGTGGATGATTCTTTTTGTTTAGAAATTTGATTTTTAACCTTTTGATGAGCTCTCTCTATAATCCCCTGTCCCTGAGGATTATATGGAATGCCAGTAAGATGTTTTATTTGGAGGCAATGGCAAAACTCTTTGAAGTTTTTAGCAGTATACCCAGGACCATTGTCTGTTTTTATACATTTAGGAACTCCTAGCACAGTGAGGCATTGGAGGACATGAGAAATGACATGTTTGGCAGCCTCACCACTCTGTAGAGAGGCAAAAATAAAACCACTGAATGTGTCAATGGTAACATGAACATACTTTAGACCACCAAAGGAGGGGATGTGAGTGACATCCATCTGCCATAGCTCTCCGGGTGTAAGCCCCCTGGGATTGACTCCCAAATGAGGCTCAGGGAGAAACATGACACAATTATGACAGTTTTTTACAATGGCTCTAGCTTGCTCTCTAGTGATTTTAAACTGAAGACGAAGGGTTTGTGCATTTAGGTGGTGTAACTTATGGGCTTCTTGTGCTTGGGTGAGGGGGGTAGAGGTAGATACATGAGCCACTAATCTTGTAAGTTGGTCAACAGTATCATTTCCTTTAGTTAGGGGTCCTGGTAAATTGGAATGGGCTCTTATGTGTCCTATAAAAAAGGGATGTCTCCGTGTTAGTATAAGCCTTTGTATGTCGCAGAATAAAGGAGATGCATTAGTAGAAGGTTTGATATAGGGAGTAGTCTCTAAAAGGGGTACAGATTGGGCAACGTAAGAGCTGTCAGTATATAGATTAAAGGTCTGATCTGAGAGATCTATAAACACCTGCAGAACAGCGTATAGCTCCACAAGCTGTGCGGACTTAAAAGGTGTCTGGAGAGTTTTTTGGTTTTTAGATGAATGGATGGCTGCAAGACCTGTGGAAGAGCCATCAGTAAAGACCAGCAAGGCATTTGGAATAGGCCGAGAAGAAGTAACCTTGGGGAATACAAGTGGAGTTGTTTGTAAAAATTGAAGTAGCTTATCGGAGGGAAGATGGCATGAGAATGTTCCCAGAAAGCCAATGCAGGCCAGTGCCCAAGAGTCCTCATTCTGCATAAGCCATTCTATTTGTTTTTCTGCATAGGGAGTGACAATGGATGAAGGGTCTCTCCCAAAGAGTTTTCGGGTCGCTGCTCTTCCTTCTATGATTAAGGCTGCCATAAGGGAAGGGTACGTAGTGAGGATTTTTGAGGGAGAGGCGGGGAGATGTATCCAATACAGAGGTCCCTGCTGCCAAAGGATTCCAGTAGGGGTAAAAGTGGAAGGAAATAATATTAGGAGCAGAGGTTTTGTGGGATCATAGTAAGAAACTCCTTGTTGCTGGATAGCTGTGGAAACTTTGTCGATAGCAGCCTGAGCCTCAGGGGTGAGGCTTCTGCTTGACGTGGGGTCAGAATCCCCCTTTAAAATATCAAATAGAGGTTTAAGGTCTCCTGTAGTAATATGGAGGTAAGGACGTAGCCAATTTATGTCTCCTAAAAGCTTCTGGAAATCATTTAAAGTTTGTAAGTGTCCTGTCCTAATGGTGAGTTTCTGTGTTTTTACCTTATAGGGAAATAGTTCAAAGCCTAAAAAGGTATGGGGGGGTTGTAACTGAATTTTATCGGGAGCTACTTGAAGTCCTTGATCCCTTAAGGCTTTTATAATTAATTGTGATAAATAGAGGACTTCAGAATGGTTAGGTCCGGCCAAGAGGATGTCGTCCATGTAATGGATGAGGTAGATATGAGGGTATTGTGAGCGGAATGGATCAATGACTTGAGCAACAAACTTTTGACAGAGTGTAGGACTATTAGCCATTCCTTGGGGGAGGACCTTCCATTGAAAGCGGGGCATAGGGCCTACACAGTTGACAATAGGAACACTAAAGGCGAATCTCTTTTTGTCTTGAGGGTGTAGGGGTATGGAGAAAAAGCAATCTTTTAAATCAATGACAATTTTGTGGAAATCAACAGGGATGGCGATGGGGGACGGGATGCCTGGTTGTAAGGCTCCCATAATTTGCAAAGTTTGATTTACTTTTCTGAGATCTTGTAAAAGTCTCCATTTGCCTGATTTCTTTTTAATAACAAAGATGGGGGTATTCCATGGGGAGGTAGAGGGTTCAATGTGTCCTGCTTCTAGTTGTTCCTGCACCAACTGATAAGCAGCTTGGGCTTTTTGAGAAGAGAGGGGCCATTGATCAACCCAGACTGGCTCATCACTTTTCCAAGTGATAGCATCAGCCCAAGGTGCAGGAGTGTCAATAGCCCTTATGAAAAATTTTGAGGGGTTTGGGGGTACCCTAAACCTGTTCTATCCGTTTTTTGAGTGACTATTATGGGGCTGGGGTTGCCTTGTAAGTTTTTTCCTAGTCCTGACCCAGGGGACCACCCCTGTTTTCTCAGTTGCCTGGAGGCAAATTCATTACCACTGCAAAGGACAACATCTAATTGTTCTAAAATGTCTCTTCCCCACAGGTTAACGGGGAGTCCAGGGACTACAAAAGGGCGAACTAGGCCACTGTTTCCTTCAGAATCTTCCCATTTTAAAAATTTTGAACTTTGTAAAGTATTGCTGGACTGGCCAATGCCTTGTAAATGGGTTAATGAGGGCTGTAAGGGCCATAATTGAGGCCAATGGGTTTGGGATAAGACTGTAGCGTCAGCTCCAGTATCTAATATGCCTTGAAAGGTTTTTCCATCAAGTTTAAGCTGGAGGGTGGGCCTATTAGTAGTAATTTTTTGCATCCAATAGACATCTGAGGAACCAGGGGTGGAGGCTCCCCGGTAACTGCTTTGAGAAGGATAGGTGGAAGAAGATAGAGGCAGGGGAATAGCTTGTGCAATGCGAGTACCTGCAGACAGAAGAGTAGCTCCTAAGGGGGAAGATACAATAAGTTTAATTTCTCCTGTATAGTCATTGTCAATTAGAGTAGGATGAACTACAAGACCTTTGAGGGTAGATGAAGCTCGTCCAATGATAAGGAAAAACATGCCTTGGGGAGGGGGCTCATGGATTCCCGTAGGGATGATTGTTGGCCCATCTTCAGGGGTTAATATTGTGTGGGAGGAGGGACCGAGGTCCAGGCCTGCGCTCCCTGGGGTGGCGCGCTGTAAGGATTGTGCCCTAATGCCCTCGGGGCAGGTTGGAGTTGGGGAGGGGCCGAGGGCTGGCCCCATGGTTCGTTTCCCGAAGGCTGTTGGTGAGGTATTAGAGTTTGGGGAAACGATGGACTTTGATTGATAGGCTGTCCATCGATATCTGTTTTAGATTTGCATTGATTAGCCCAATGTTTGCCACGACGGCACTTGGGGCAAACGGTAGCTGGTAAAACAGGGCTGGGAATTGTTTTCTGAGTGGCTTGGGTTTGTCCTTGCCCTTGTGTGGCCATAGGGCAATTTTTAGCCCAATGTCCAGGTTGTTTACATTTAAAACAGACATTGGGTTTGTTAGAGGATAAGGCTGCTCCAATTGCAATGCCGATGGCATGTGAAGCTGAGTCAATCCCTGAACAGAGTTTGATAAAGTCTGTAAGGGATTTTCCTCGGCGGTTCCCACGGAGCGCTGCTTGGCAAGCAGGATTAGCGTTTTCATATGCTAATTGGAGAACGAATGGGCTTTCACTTTCTTGGGGGCCGAAAATGCGCTCAGCGGCTTCAGTTAGGCGGCCCACAAAATCTGTATAGGATTCTTGTGTTCCCTGTCTGATTTTGGAAAGGGAGGAAGTGGAACTTTTAGTAGGGAGATTTTTCCAGGCTGCTAAAGCTGCTGCTTGTACCTGGGTTAAGATGGCTTGGCTAAATTGCTTCTGGTTTTCAGGATTAGCATAAGGCTCAGTACCTAAAAGTTTATTGATGTTCCAACGCTCAGCTCTTTTTTGAGCAGAGGGCATACTACTGATAAACGAACGGCAGCGATCATCATAATCAGTTTTCCAATGGAGATAGTCCCCTCTAGAAAGAACAGCCTTTACTAAGTGGAACCAGGTGGACGGAGTGGGGTGAAGGGATTCACAGATGGAATCTAAAAGCGATAGAGTGAAAGGAGCGGAAGGTCCATATTGGGAGACTGCATGCTGCAATTCTTTAAGGTGTTTAAAACGCAGCGAACGAGGACGCCGTAAAACGAAAGGAGGGGGATGGCTTTCATTATCAGAGGAGGAATTATTTTTTGCGTCTTCCTCTGCCTCACATTCGGAGGAGGAGGAGCGCATGCGGAGAGAATGGTTACTTTTACTATCAAATGGCGCGGCGGTAGCCGTGGTAGATAAGCCGTCGGCAGCAGCAGGGTTATCTGAGGAACGGGTGCAAACGGGAAAGACAAAGGGAGTTTTATGCTTAGGGGCTGAGAGTTTTTTATGAGATTTAGGAGGGTAAGAAGGAACCGGATTGAAGTGTTGGGGAAGGTTAAGAGAGCTGACAGGCTGGGTAAGCGAGAGTTGAAGGCCTTGGAGTTCTTTAACGAGAGCGTTGCGCTCGGTCTGTAGTTGAATCATGTTTTTAAGGTCTTTTATGTCAGAAGTAAGTGCAGCCTGCGACTGAGAGATTAGGGAGCGAAGCTGTGGGTCTATGACAGGAGCACAGAGAGGTGGAGGTTGATGAAAATGGGGGGGGTAGGAGAGGTTGTGGCCACCATATGGAGGGGGGTGATTTGGGTTTGCAGGATGATGAGCGAGTGAGTCTCTTGGGGGGAGAGGCTCATCATTAGAACACATTGAGGCAGGAGGTTGTATGGGGAGCGCGGGATAAATGGACGCGGGTGGAGGATTCTCAGAGGGACGTTCAGAGGGGACAGGCGAAGGGGGAGAGGAGAGCGGAGGTGGGAGAGGAGAAGAAGGTGGGGGAGGAGGGTCCTCAGGAGGGATGTCTACAACAGTGTGTCTAGAGGGCGCTCGAGACGGAGTAGGAGTGGTAGTAAGAAATTTAGTGGCGGAGACAACAGCTTGGGCTGCAGAGGGGTGAAAGTTTTTGGCATGAGAGAAAATGTCATTTATCATGTTCCAGTATGAAAAGGTCTGAATGGGGACTTTCTCAGGCCCAACAGCTTCATAATGTGCCTGAAGGCAAAGTCTAACACGGTCCCAACGTTTGGGGTCTACGATTCCTTCTTGGGGGAACCAAGGGCAGACTTTCTGGATATACTGAAAAAACTTCAAGAGATCCTGTTTTTTAACATATGCCCCTCTCTCTCGGAGGCACTGTTGAATATCTTTTAAGAACTGCGCCTCCTTAGACAGTTCCTGTCCCATTTTGAGTTAAGAGAACGTCCGAATGGACCTACCCGTTAGCCGTCCGCTTTCGTCGTCACCGATCGGGCGGCTCTCGAGCTGATAGCCCGATGAATCCTGCGCAGCTGCGACTACTTTCTCTTCTAGGTAGGCGGGCTACGATCCTCGAGCCCCACGTTGGGCGCCAGTTGTCCTCGCCAGCGAGGGCTTCTTAAGACGTGGGAGATCTCGGGGGAGCCGCGACTACCTATGAAATGGGATGAGACAAAACGACACGGAGAGCCTGCAGTTTTTTGTCAAGCTCCCTTTATTAACAGAAAAGGCAAGGAATATATAGCATTTGAAGGGGCGTGGTAGGGAGTAGCTTTTTCTGGTTGGTTGCCCATTATGATAATGAGGTAGCTTCCAAAGTCCAATCACACACCGAGTTGTGCACATGCTCAGTAGTCTTTGACGTAAGCAACGGACCTGGTTGAGGACTTAGCGGGAAGCTGTGGCGGGAAACTGACCAAGAAGTAAACAACAAGATGGAGTCCTTTTGTTCTTGTGTCACATGGTTCCTAACATCTATTGCTAAATGAGTTAACTTTCTTGTTCTTGTGCTCTAGCAGAAAGGAGGGGGGAGGAGGAGAAAGGAAAGGTGAGTACAGGTTTGTGGTTAGTATAGAAGGTGGAGGAGCTCTCACAACATGGTATCATAAATGACAACAGCCCCTGACAATAAACAAAATAGATAAACCCCTAGCCAGACTCATTAAGAGAAAAAGAGAATCTACACACATAAACACAATCAGAAATGAGAAAGGAAAAATCACGATGGACCCCACAGAAATACAAAGAATCATAAGAAAATATTATGAGAATCTATATGCTAACAAGCTGGAAAACATAGAAGAAATGGACAACTTCTTAGAAAAATACAACCTTCCAAGACTGACCAAGCAAGAAACAGAAAAACTAAACAGACCAATCACCAGTGACGAAATAGAATTGGTAATCAAAAAACTACCCAAGAACAAAACCCCTGGGCCTGATGGATTCACCTCTGAATTCTACCAGACATATAGAGAAGAAATAACACCGATTCTCCTTAAAGTTTTCCAAAAAATAGAAGAGGAGGGAATACTTCCAAACTCATTCTATGAAGCCAGCATCACTCTAATACCAAAACCGGGCAAAGACCTCACCAAAAAAGAAAATTACAGACCAATATCCCTGATGAACGTAGATGCAAAAATACTCAACAAAATATTAGCAAACCGAATTCAAAAATACATCAAGAGGATCATACACCATGATCAAGTGGGATTCATCCCAGGGATGCAAGGATGGTACAACATTCGAAAATCCATCAACATCATCCACCACATCAACAAAAAGAAGAACAAAAACCACATGATCATCTCCATAGATGCTGAAAAAGCATTTGACAAAATTCAGCATCCATTCCTGATTAAAACTCTCAACAAAATGGGTATAGAGGGCAAGTACCTCAACATCATAAAGGCTATATATGACAAACCCACAGCTAACATCATACTTAACGGCGAGACGCTGAAAGCTTTTCATCTAAGATCGGGAACAAGACAGGGATGCCCACTCTCTCCACTGTTATTCAACATAGTACTGAGGTCCTAGCCACGGCAATCAGACAAAACAAAGACATACAAGGCATCCAGATTGGTAAAGAAGAAGTCAAATTGTCACTATTTGCAGATGACATGATACTGTACATAAAAAACCCTAAAGATTCCATTCCAAAACTACTAGAACTAATATCTGAATTCAGCAAAGTTGCAGGATACAAAATTAACACACAGAAATCTGTTGCTTTCCTATACACTAATGATGAACTAACAGAAAGAGAAATCAGAAAAACAATTCCATTCACAATTGCATCAAAAAGAATAAAATACCTAGGAATAAACCTAACGAAGGAAGTGAAAGACCTGTACTCTGAAAACTACAAGACACTCCTAAGAGAAATTAAAGAGGACACTAACAAATCGAAATGCATCCCATGCTCTTGGCTAGGAAGAATCATTATTGTCAAAATGGCTATACTACCTAAAGCAATCTACAGATTCAATGCAATCCCTATCAAACTACCAACAGCTTTCTTCAATGAACTGAAACAAATAATTCTAAAATTCATATGGAACCACAAAAGACCCCGAATAGCCAAAGCAATCCTGAGAAGGAGGAATAAAACAGGGGGAATTACACTCCCTGACTTCAAGCTCTACTACAAAGCCACAGTAATCAAGACAATTTGGTATTGGCACAAAAACAGACCCACAGACCAGTGGAACAGAATAGAAAATCCAAACATTAACCCAAACATATACAGTCAATTAATATTTGATAAAAGTGCCTTGGATATACAATGGGAGATGACAGCCTCTTCAGCAGCTGGTGTTGGAAAAACTGGACAGCTACATGTAAGAGAATGAAACTGACTACTGTCTAGCCCCATACACAAAGGTAAACTCAAGGTGGATCAAAGACCTGAATGTAAGTCATGAAACCATAAAACTCTTAGAAAAAAACATAGGCAAAAATCTCTTGGACATAAACATGAGCAACTTCTTCATGAATATATCTCCCCTGGCAAGGGAAACAAAAGCAAAAATGAACAAGTGGGACTATATCAAGCTGAAAAGCTTCTGTACAGCAAAGGACACCATCAGTAGAACAAAAAGACATCCTACAGTATGCGAGAATATATTCATAAAAATCTTATCTGATAAAGGGTTGACACCCAAAATATATAAAGAACTCATGCACCTTAACAAACAGAAAGCAAA